>BMAO01012292.1:0-325964 GCA_019973975.1 Trichonephila clavata
TTCTCAGGAGTTCTAAAGTTCATCAGGAATTAGTGTTAGCAGCAGGACTGTCCGTCGAGAGTTAAAAAACTCGGGATTCTAAGGTCGTGCAGCCGCTCACAAGCTAAACATCCCTCCACAGAATGCGAAGCATCGATTGCAATGGTGTAGACCTCACCGTCATTGGACTGTGGACATGTGGAAAACTTTCTTTAGAGTGATGAATCTCGCTTTACAGTCTGGCAGTCGTATGGACGCGTCTGGGTTTGACGGGTGCCCGGCGAACGTTTAGTGACTGCATTGTGCCGACTGTTAAGTTTGGTGGTGGAAGCATAATGGTGTGGGGGTGTTTTTCGTGGTTTGGCCTGGGTCCATAAGTTCCTGTGATTGGAAACATGAACTCTGAGATGTATGTGGACATTCTGGACAATGCTGCACTCCCAACTCTATGACAATATTTCAGGGAAGGCCCATTTCTCTTCCAGCAGGATAACTGCTCCATTCACACATCGAGGCTTACATAGACGTGGTTTGACGAAATGGGTGTTCAAAAACTGGACTAGGATTTTCAGAGCCCCGATCTAAATCCCATAGAACACCTTTGGGACGAATTAGAGCGCAGATTACGTAGCCAGCCAAATCGACCATCCTCACTGCAAGCACTCACTTCAGCTGTGATGGAAGCCTGGAAGGCAATTCCTATGGTCACCTATCAAAAATTGGTGGAAAGTCTTCCCAAACGTGTGCAGGCTGTTATTCATGCAAAAGGGAGACCAACATCATATTAATATGTGCGTCAGGACGCTCTAAGTCCATACCGCTGGGTGTCCGGATACTTTTGGCCAGATAGTGTATTTCCAGTTCCAAACTAATATTTTCAGCAATTCCATTGACAGGAAAATTATTTGTTACCTAATGTGAATCGTAGATACCTGATTAACCAGAATATTTCACTTTGAATGGCATAATAGACTATGAAACTATGAATTCTCTCTTGGAATTAGTCCGGCTACAAATTCCTCTCAGGGATTTTATTTTTATTTTGTAATTCATTAGGGAAGCATTATGTAATTCACCACTTATTCTCACGATGTAAAATTTATGAAAGTAAAAGACGCGTGACATCCTATCTTTGCAATAATGGTACCAAATAATGAAGTCGCCTCATTACCTCTTGTCTGTAGCCTCTTGTCTGTTGTTTAGCATAAACTAAAAACAAGAAAATGTATCTGATACAAACTGACATAATACAAATTAGAATAAAAACTATAAATTATGCAAATTAGTCTCAAAATAAATAAAAATGTTTACCTCGTGAAATCCATTTTTATATAGGGTACTTCAGAAACTAAATAGGGCTGTAATCTCAAACTCCCTCCACATTCTCCCTTACCTATCTGGAATTATACTCGTTGAAAAAATCTCAAAATTTGGTGGAGTAGAGGGTATTTCCCACTCATCATTGCTATGTGGGTAATAGACCCAGTATAGATCTAGCCCTCAAGTGTGAGAGATGCTCTCAGACTACACTGTCTCGTCTTGCCGGAGATCACACATCACGTGCCTCTGATTCTCAGCGAACAAAAAGATCTATTCCATCTGTGCAAGGTGTCAAGATCACCAGGATTATCTCAAGCAAATAACGTGTTTCATGGATCTCACAAGTAAAGATATCTACACAGATCCCCTTCTTGAGCTTGACTTCTTCAGAGTAAATGATTTAATGGATCTTGTCTGACTTCGTCAGAACCTAGGGTTAGCAACATTAGAAACTAAATGTATTTTATTCACTTAACTAATTTACAAGAGAGTCATAACGCTTACAAACTTCAAAATATTGATGATAAATTCTTTCAGATGGTGAACCAGAACTGCGACCGTACCTTCCAACGACCAGAATTTGAGATACGTAGCGTTAATTTTCCCTTGCCATATCCCAATGGGTTGAATTGCCGCTATCTGGTCCAGAAGGCATCAGATGACATTTGCTGGGTGAAACTCATCTTCCTCCGCTTCGATCTGGAGCCCAGCGACGACTGCCATTTCGATTATCTCAGCATAAACGGCAAGAGGATATGTGGCACTCTGCAAGATGATGAAATAAGTAAGTATGTTGCACTTATAGATTGGCTTAATCAAATTAAGAAATTCTATGTCTCGGCCATTAACGGGGGCATCGTTTTGTTCTCGACTCTACCTTAGTAAGATAATTATTCGAATAATTTCAACGGTCAAATCCTTTAACGGTCAATATCAAAATAACTGATTTCGGAAATTATTTGTTTATTGAATATTTTTGTCAAATCTCTTGCTGTTTAAAGTTTTTTTCCGGTTTTGGGTCTTCGTACTAGAGATTAAAATTACAATTATTACTAGATAATAATTACAACAGTTATCTATTTTTTCGAAAGTTGAATCGATCATTTAATGATTTATTTTCTGTAGAGCGTAATCAAACATATCGATCTTCGAAATATCCTTGAAATTAAGGTATTTGATTTATTGAGTATATCTTAATGGAAAAATACCAAAAAAAATATATGTGTTATTACATAAAGGAAAAAAATTATGTCCTTTTGTCTTTCTAGAATACTTGTTATTTCGATTTTATTTTTCTTCTACATTGTTTTATATTTTTTTCTTTGTTATTTTTTTATCTGTGAAGATTCTTCTAGGAGCAATAATTGTCTACAATACATTTTTCGTTCAACTTTTAATGAATCCAGTTACCTTTAATCACTATTCCTTGAAGAAAGTTGTTTTCAAAAGGTTTACTGGATATCACAGCTGCTCTTTATTTTTCATTTTAAGAACCTATTAATCAATTTTAAATGTTTATTCAACGCAGTTTTCAAAACAAATTTCTTTCTTCAAAAAAGTAATACTTAATGCCAGGTCATTGGTAACATTTTACAGATTTTCAGTTATTTCAAACAACGTAGAATAAAAGGATAATAAACAAGTAATATAAAAATAAAATTTAAATCAATTCCTACTTAGATCGACAACAAAAAATTTGTTTTCATTTCTTTTTATTAAATAGTTACAATTATAACATAAATATGTATATACATAGGACAGAATCACAACATTAAGTGGCAATTAATTTTTATTTATTAATATTAAAGTATCGTATTGTCATCCAAAACAATCGTGTATATAAAATTTCAGTTCACCTGAATACTTTGAAAAGTTAGGGGAAAAAATCTTTTAAAGTTTTGACCCAAATTTCTATAAATAAAGCCAACTTGGCTGCATCTGTAATTCTTTAAATAATTAATTTCAGTCAATTATTTTATTTAATTATGATGAAATTCTCGTATTGTTACCCAAAGCAATGGTGTATAGCTTTTTTCAGCTTAAATGAATGTTTTTAAAATGTAAGAAAAAAAACATTTTCAATTTTTGGCATGTCGCCAAAAGAGTCGCCCAAAATGATGCCACCGTGGCTGTTTTTGTAATTCTTTGAATAATTCGTTTTAATCAATTTATTTTTATTAATTATCATTAAATTACTGTGTTGTCATCCCAATTAAGCATGTGTATAAAATTTCAGCTCAGTTGAGTGCTTTAAAATGCATTTTACTAACGATTGAAAGTTGGAACAAGATAAATATAGGGAGAGAGTGAGCTAACAGTAGGAGTTGAAAAATAGCCACATATGAAAAAGTTTTTGAAAAGTGCTTTTTCTTATGTTTTTTTAAATTGACTTTTATTTTTAGAAATTACTTAAATGAGATACTTTTAAATTTTTAATAAGATTATTTTATTTGAAAATAAGCAAATAAGTATTTATTTGTAGGAAATTTAACAGAAACTACAATGTTCAATCCTGTCACAGGACTATTTTATAAATGAAAGCGTTTTCGGTTATTTACGTTAAAATCATTCCAATGCAGTTGTACACGTGTATTGTACCATTTATCAAATTAAATCCTTCGTTTGCATTCCATATACTTTATTTTAATACGACATATTTAAGTACGCTCAATAAATTATGTGTGTTAAATAAAAGACAGCATAAAAAAATCTTGGAATATTTACGCAGCTCATGGCCAGTGCTGAACAAGTTTCTACACTCTTACCACTGCGAAAAAAATTATTATTTTGATGCATGTACACATTTAAATCTACTTTAAAAATAAACCTTTAAACTGCGCATTCTCATTTAAGATATCCGACTACCCTAAAATCATGAATTTTTTCAAAAAATTGACATTTTTTTTTTTTATAGACCGTCTTATGAGCTTTGTAAAAATACTAAGTTTTTATTTTCTATTCACTAAAGCAAAAACTACAAGTGTTTTTGTAAAGCAGATGCATAACTTTAAGCAACATGTCATACTTTTAAATGCGTTTTACTCGAAATTTGTTTTTCCCCCGAAAAACTCAGACGGGGACAGCGATTGCTCAAAAAGTTTTTAAAATAATAACTAAACTTTTTTGTGCACGTTCTGTGTAACACAGCGGAAGTGTTTTAACCTTCAGAGTTATCAATCACTGATTAAAAAATTTACAGTCCTATGTAAATATAATCATTGTTTTTTTAAGCAATTCCATATAATAACTAAGATAAAGTGCTCTAGTTTTTGTAAAATTTAGAGTATCTCTTATCCTGAAGGTCTTTTAAAAAATGAATATCAAAGTAACATTATCAAAACCGAAAAATTGAGAATTTGTTCATTTACCTTTTGTACATAGTTGGCCCAATTTATGTAATTTTTTGTAAATTTTTACTAATTTTTTTCCACATTTTAATAATAATAATTTCTTTTTCTCTTCTTAATTTTAGAATTTATTTCTGAAAATGTGCGTACTAAATAAATCTAAAAACCAAAAAAAAAAAAATTCCCATATCTTTATTTTTAAAAAGAAGTTGTCGCAAGTAGTTGGGTACCTTAATACGAGAATAATAACTTTTTGTGGAATAATTATTTATTTTCTCCAGTCCAGACGTACTTAACCACATAATACAGAACAATATTCGCTTTACTGCATCATTAAATCATTTTAGAGTATTGGTAGTTCTCTGGAGAAACAATCGCTGAGTGTGTTATTTATTCGATAGGACTAAGGACAAAAGAAGGTTATGTTCCCGCCAGTGCACGCATTTCTCGAAAGGCACCTCTTAAAAAAATAAACATTTTGTACGAAGATAAAAATACAGAGAAAATCTATTTTGTTTCACTTACTTTTTATTTACGCTACATAACCTTCATCATACTCCTTTGCTGTTGAAAGAATATATTAGTGGGCTTTATCTAGCAAATTTTGGAGTGTTTGGAAAAATTAATAAATATTTTCGCAATTTATTTTTGGCATTTTCATAAAAATCCCTATAAATTGAGTAACCACTCATAAAGAGTGATTTAAATAAATATACATAAGCAGTGGCACACTCAAGGGGAAGGGTCCCCGGGTCCTGACCCCTTTTCCCCAAAGTCCTTGATTTTTTTTCCGATTAATTATAATCCTATGTATATAACACGTAAAATTTAATTAAGTATTTCTTTTTACTAATTAATTTTTTATGCTAATTATTTATTCAATAACTCTAATTTTTTACTGTTTTTTGTTCCCGAAAATTGACAAAATTAAAAGAATACGTTGCTCGGCGTATTGGAACATGATTCGAGAATGGTGGACTTTTAACCCTGGACCCCCTCCTCCCCCCCCTTGAAAAATTCCTGAGTGCGCCACTAACAAATATTATAGTCACTTAATTTTTTTTTTAAAAAAATTGTTTACCTTATCATTTTACAAATTAAACAAAGTGATAATAAAATGGAATATTGTAAAATAAATGACAAAATTGGCTTTGTAACGTTTGGGATAATTGATGGGGTAGTGTGAGACTGAAGAAATTAAATTAATTGTTTATTACGTCTACAAATATTAATTATACGTACATTTGATTACAAGTTACTAAAACTATTGGGTATTTCCATTCTATAGAGTGTGTTATTTGTGAAGGAGGAGGCAAACACAACCAAAAACGAACTGTCTCTCCACTCTCTCGGGTCGCTTCTTACACCTAGAATTGCACACGAGGTTCCGGCTCGCATGTGGAGAATCCAGCCATTGGGTTTCTCACGGCCACCGGTTGTCGGCGTGATGTTAGGTGAAAAGACCCCGCAATATTTTAGGAGTGCACGTGTGGATATGACGGCCTAAATGCTATTTGCAAAAGGAACCCACTCTTGCAGCTGCGTGGCGAGAAAACGTTACAGCTTCTAACTCTTATTTAAATGATGTATGTAGATCAAGGGTGGGCATTAAGTCGATTGTAATCGACAGGTGGACCACCAAGACATTTTGGGGTGACCGCCTGAAGATTAGCACTTGGCAAATATGTACCGAAATATTCAAGATTGGCTGGCATAATGCAAACTAAGTCTTGTACTGAACAAACTATAAGCACTAAACTTTGAATAAAAATGTTTTATTTTTTAATGTTTTTTTAATTGTTTTGCAAAAAAAACCCACATCATTTGTTGTTGTTATAATTGTTGCTATTATTATTATGTCTGTATCTTCCGTTTTGCTTTAAACATGGTCTTAAAAGAGTAAGTTTATTTTTTTGTAGTTATGGTTTTTTTATGTACGTAAGTAGTACATATTTCGTATTTATTTTTATTAAGTTATAATAAATTTTGTAGACCTTTTTCTTTGCTCACCACACCTACTCCACTTGAAAACAGAAGACCTTGAAAGAATTGGAAGAAGCCCGTACACTGGAAAAGTTTGCCCTCCCCTGATGTAGATTATATGCTTTTAAAAGCATGAATATTTCCTTTTTTCTTAAAAATCCATTCTTATTTTTAGTTTTAATAATCAATTCCCATGTCAGTTCACATTTATGTTAAATATTTGATAAAGCAAATTCTTTTTTATAGCTAAACTTTTCTTATTGAACTACATTTATCAATTTAAAAATGATCTCATTTGATATATTTTTAGAAATATCAAATTATAAAATCTCATCATAACTAATTTTATTGTTAAAATGATAATATCAAGCAAATAAAAAAAAATATCTTGCAGGCAGTTTTTTCCCCGACTCTTTATAAATTCTGTAATGTGGGCTTAATTTCTAAAAAGTTACATAGGAAACTTCTTCTCAGGTTAACATGCTTTAAACATTTTTCGGAGTACTTGGTGCACTATGATTAAAATTAATTACTGTGTTAAAATTAAAAGGCAAACACTGTGTACAATTTTACTTTTCGGAATTATATTCAAATTTGGAGAAGCAAAAAAAGCAAATGCATCAGAAACTGACAGTGAATTGCGTTTTGTTTCGCTTGTATCACTTCGTTATGACCCATGTTCCAAATCTATAAGTCTATCTACTTGTAGAATGAATTTTATGTCGTTGTTTCGCAATAATGTTTAGGCTAAAAAGCATTTTAAGTACTGTTTTCTCCAATTATACAAGGTAAACGCAAAAGATAAACCCGATTTAAAAAAAAAATCATATTGGCGAAACTACAGCACATATTGCTATAAGTGATACATGAATGTAACAGTTCGTTGTGTCACTGTGTTTCCAACTGCAGCTCGAATTTCTGCCACAGACGCAGTACGATGCGCCACAGCCTTGCACCGAATACGATACCGAATACGATGGCCTTTCCTCTCAGTAGTGCCACGTGTGACCCCCCGGAATCCGGTCTTCTTGAGGCAGTATACCATCCCTTGACCACTGATCCCAACAATTATGCACAATGGATACATTTCGGGTCAAGTGTTTCTGCAATATCGCGGAAAGAAAATCCACCTTTTCGTAGCCCTATGACACGACCTCGCTCAAACTCGATGAGCTGTTGATAAGGGCTTCTTCATCTTCTTAAAGGTATTCTTAGCTAATATCAGTTCAATAAGTACAATTTCCCAGACAAATAATGCTTACGAACTTTACAGCACGCTTTTAAGGCAATCCTGATTTGCAAGTTCAAAGTGGCATTACTAGCTCCACATTTAGGCGCGAAATTTGAGTCGACGTCATCTTTCAGATTTATAAACACGCCTACCAAATTTTGTTTGTCTAACACTGGTCTTTCTTGGTGTTGGGATTTTTTTCCCGTCAGTGTGTATCAGGGGTCGGCAACCTATGGCACGCGGTGCAATTCTCTGTGGCACTCTACACTACTTTACAAATTTATTGATTTTTGAGTGGATAAAATTGTAATAGACCTTATTCGACAAACATGTTCAGAAACGAGGACATTTACAGAATTACAAAATAATCTGAAAGAAACTCGAAATATAAATGTACAGTTATTTTGTAAATTATTGAATGTCGTTGCTGGAGAGATTTAATTGCTTGAAGAGAGAAAATTGTGCATGTACTTTGCTTTCCGCTTTTGGTTCTATACATACCTAAGTAAAAATTCTTTCCTCATATGAAAAATATTTCGAATCCTCAAAGGAATTTTTTAACAATTGAATGCTCAAAAATGTGTCAAATTTAAAGTCACAAATTACATCCCTATCGCGATATGGAAGTAGAGCGGTGCAAGTACGTAGGTTTACATTAAAATTTTTATTTATCTTTTTATTTAGCTATGATGAAGGGAAATACTTATATTTATGTTTTATACTTCGTATTTTAATAAATATGTTTGAAAAAAATTTTAATTTTTTACAAATTTTTGTTGAACAAATACTTATATTTTATGCTGTTTACTTATTTATTTGCTAATAAATATCTTCAAATGATGTAAAATTAATATGTAATAAAACTTAAATCTATATAATTGACCTATTTTCTAACTCTGAATGCATTCGCGGGAATCGAATGGCTTAAAAAATATCTTACTGTATGGCACGCTGAATCATATTGGTAGGTTCGTTTGGCACGCCACAGCTAAAAGGTTGTTGCCGACCTCTGGTGCATATTGTATCTATTCAACTAAGTATTTTTTCTTTCTTGCAGGAGCTTACCTCTTCAACTCGGACGAGATATCCATGTATTTCCGTTCGGATGGAGCTAATGCCCACAGAGGATTTCTTATTCGTGGTGAACAGTTGAAATGCAAATCTAAAGGAACGCCTGCAGTATCCCGTAAGTAATTAAATTAAGAAATTTATTTTTAATACAGCGAATTTATTTTTTCTTTGTCTTTAAGCGCAGATACATTATTTGAGTTCAATGTGTCCGTTAATTTTAAAATTCGACTTACAGAATTTTAATGTGCCTTTCATTTTCTTAGTTTTTTTGTCAACATTTTATAATTCGTATAATAGATTTTTTAAAATTGACAATTCCTTCTCCCTCTTTATTCATTTAAGAAAATCTGTTAAGTGGGCCTTGTTATAGATATCTTTTAAAACTTAATCTCTGTGAAATACGTAAAAAATTATTTTAAAAATAATCCCAGATTCACACACAAATTGCATTCACACAATGCAGTTTGGTTTTCACATAATTATAAAAAGGAACTTCATAAATATTTTCAAATAATTTCAATTTCAATTCTCTCTACTCTCTACTCCTGCTTTAGAAAATATCTTATTAAACTTTAACAAGCATCTTGTAAGGAATTAGCTTGCAGCGATGAATTAATTGATAGAAAGAGGGCGCTGCTGCATGAAGGAACTTGTTTTTTTAAAATGGGAAATGATGAAGGTATTTTACTTTTGATAAAATGGAGAGATGGAAGTGAAACAAGATGTGTGAAGGCGATTCATGAAATTCTATATCGTGTGTATTTGTAAACTATGTTGTGTGTAAAAAAAAACAATTTTTAAATTTCTAATGCAGTAAACCGAAGTCAAAATTTCAATTGGAACGTCACGGGATTGTGTCGATATTTTGTATCAAAGTATCTAAATAATCTGCAGTTTTTCAAAGTAAAGGGAGAAATGAAGCAATTTTCGCATTTAAACAGGTTGTCATTTTATCATTTAACAGATATTATTTAGCAATTGCATAGTTTTATTACAAAAGTTCACACTGAAATTAATTGTTGCTATTTCAGCATAATATGTTTGCAGTTGACGTAATGTATTGAAAATGGTAAATATATTCGACTTAACATATTTTATCCATTTCAGCTAAGACACCTTCAACATGCGATCGGTCTTACGACCGAGATTTATTCGTCGTGCAAAGTCCGAACTTTCCTGACCCCTATCCGGCTGAAACGGACTGTACCTTCACGATCTCCAAAGCCAACCGATACATTTGTGGGCTTCAGCTGACCATGCTTGCATTCGATGTGGAGAACGAAGCGACGTGTGCAAGAGATTACTTGCAGATCGATGAAGACAAGCTGTGTGGTCCCATACCCACTAGGACTATCAGTAGGTGTTCGATTTGAATTAAGCATTGGGCGGGGGGATATTTTAAGAAATGCTTTGAATCTATTATGCTGCATTTGTTGATGAATTATAAAATGGTAGTCACGAAAAACGTTTAATACATTTTTAAAAGAACTGCATTATGACTTTTATGATATTATTCTCAAGTTTTCCAAATATGCAATTCATTTTGGAATTAATAATGTATCTTCTATACATTTTGATTTAATTTTCACTGTTAAATCACATATGAAGCACACTAATTTGACAAATATATATTAGTACAGTGATATTTAACATAAAATTTGAGTAACATAGAAATTCATTATGTGATCCTTATAAACTGGATATCAGAATGTTTATTATTTTATATTTCCAACCAAGGACGTCTTAAGACTTCTTGAGGCCCTTGTCCCAGAGAAATCTTTCCCTCAGGGGCTTGCCTTTTTTAGGTGAGTAAGGGGTGTCACAATCCCGAGGTGCCCTAGTGATGATTTTCCTTTTCCCAAGGGGTTTACTGTCTTTGGTAAGCACGGTGTCATGAACCCGGGGTACCCTAGCGATCCTTCTTTCTTGCCATTTCATTCATCCTTTCTTTCTTTTCCCGTCTAGACCACAGATTTATACATATTATAAATATACACGTTCAGATTCCTAAATTTCTTTATTTTGCTCTTGTATTATATTATTCATTATTAATACAGTTTCGTTTTTTTTATTTTGTAATGTGTTAATTTGGTTTCATTTTGTTGTTTAGTTTAATTTTGTCCAATTTCAATATTCGTATTGTGTTTCATTAACACCGCTGGTTTCCCAACCTGCATGTTTGCCGTGTGCGGCGTCCCGTAAGGAGGAAAATGGTGTCCTGGTGATACCTTTTGCGTTCCATTTGGTCCACGCTTCGCTGTAGACGGGTGGCAAGAGTAAGCCTGTTTCTGTCAATCGGCTGGTGATACTCTCTTCTAGGGTTAGTGCTGCAGATAATGGGTGTCGGGTTTACCCTTTGAATCCTCACCCTGATGCTGTAGTGCTATATTCTGGGTGTACTCCAGGTAAGCTTTGTGCCTGGTTTTTTGCCAGATGACCGGCACACTGCCTCCCTTTTTGGACTCCGTGTTGGGTGGGGGCACACCAGGATGAAAAAACCATCTCTCTCTTCATGGATCCTGAAATTTCGTACCCGGGTAAAGGCCTCGTTTTATCCAACATCAACGTTGGTTCAATTGCTACCGATTCCCGCTTTTTAATCTTGTCTCTGTTAAATAATGAAATATCCCGCAAGTCACCATTTACCATACAGAAAACACTAAAAGGAATAGGAGCGGATCCGAAATCTGTTAAAGAGCTACGATCCGGAGACCTAATCATTGAAAATACATCTGCTTTACAAACTAAATATTTTTTGTTAGCCAAAACTTTTTTTTAGATTGCCCGTTAACTGTAAGATCTCAAAGATCACTTAACTCCTGAACTTTTTAGTGCTTCAGAAGCGGAAATTTTAGAAATACTTTCTGACCGGGGAGTTTCCCATGTCAGAAGAATTCCAATTAAAAAAGACTCTGTACTCTTTCCTACTAAGCATATTATCCTAACCTTCAATAGTCCCAAACTACCTACAACATTTAAAGCCAGATACCTAAACATCAAAATACGCCCATACATTCCGAATCCTCTGCTCTGCTGCAAGTGTCAGAGGTTCGGACATTCACAAACTTCTTGTCGCAGACAACTGACTTGCTCCAGATGTGCATCTGCTGGACAATCTTTCACAGATTGCAATCTGGAGCCAAAGTGTATTAATTGCTTAGAGCCCCATACACATCTGATTCCAAACTATGCACCAAATGGACACTTGAAAAACAAATTCAAGAAATTAAAATCAGCAAAAATATTTCTTATCCAGAAGCCCGAAAGCTTATAATCCCGCAGAAATCACAAACATACGCCCAAGCTACCAAATCATCAACTGTAACCACTACAACCCAAATGGATGAAAATATTACAAAAGTAGTATGCCCACCATTAAAATTACTTAAACCATTACTATCTCTTCCTAATCCCACTATATCTCACTCTAATTCTGCAGTTTCCACATCGTCTTCCTCAACTGTCTATTCACCTCTTTAGTAGAAGTTATAACGTCATCAGAATCTCATCCCACTATTTTATTTTCTTCTGCTTCCTCTACATCCAATAGTCTATGTATATCTGTGTTACATCATTTTCTTCCAATCAAACAATTTCGCTCTCCACAGGTTCTATGTTTTCACCCTTGTCGGCTGAAACAAGTTCCTCTGTTTTTGAACCTACTACATCCAATAGCACTCATTTTAAAATAGCACCCTATGATTCCGAAAATTTAAAACAACCTTCACATACTCGTAAAAAAAGCGTCCTCCCAAGAATATATCTAACGCTACAATATCAAGTAAACCAAAAATAGAAATATAAAGAGCCCCATAACCTTAGGAAAAGTATTCCTATACAAGACACACATTGGATGAAGAAGATACGATTATGTATGACGTAGACGCGCGCGCGCGATCTTAGATATACCTAATTTCACCCCTGGATCGCACCTTTTAACACCGACCAGAAACCTCAAATGATTTTTCTCACAATCATATTTATTGGATGGGTGGGATCCCTCTCCTCAATATATGTGTTCTTTTATTTTTTTTTAAACTGGATTTTTGTACATAACATTTTACAATTTACTATGAAAATTGTTTTTATCAACCTTTTTAGCTGTTTTATGCTTTTAAAATTTTAACTAGTGTTTGGCATAGCTTAGCAAGGCTTAGCTCTTGCTCCATAAACCATTCGCTCACTCAGTCACTCACCCAGAGAAATCTTAAGATTTTTTGAGACCCTGGGCCTCTATGTAAGAAATAGGCCCTACCTGTGATCTATAAAAGTGTACAGCATACAGCATGTATTGCCAAATGCTCGTACAGACGGTAATTTAAAACAAATAAGTGTGTAAGACAATCTCACAAATCGGCCCGTCCGATAGCTAACCCTCATTTGGACTAAATGAATTTGTAATGCTTGTCGGTTCCTGCTTCCCTCTGCTCCCCCTGTCTACAATTGGACCCGGCTAGATGTGTGGGAGGAACTGAATAATCAGTAGACATGTGATTCACTCTAATTATTTTATTGTCACCAAAATATCAAACAAGCACAATAATAATCTAATTAAGATAAAAGATCAGATAGCAGAGCGCGAAGGTGAGACTCGTTAACTTGGGGATAATAATACGGACCCTCAACTGATTCCATGATAACCTATACAAGCTCGATATAAACTACGTCGTGCGCACTAATAAGCTAAGCTTCTATTTAAACAAGGATCACGATACCTGTACTTTTATGAAGTTGAGTCCTCCAGTCGAGGCTTTAAATACGATCCTTATCCGGATTTTCTCTCCGTCGAGTGATACCCTTAGACTTCTTCAATTGATAAACTCCGATTTGCACTTAATAATTTCACGATCCTTCACTCTCCAACTAACTCGTACAACTCGCGAATACAGAATTTATATAATATACTTAATTTGCATAATCACGCTTTCTTTACTCGGTGAAAGTTGGTTGATAATATTATTACCCCAGAAAAATCCCCAAGGTGTTTGTAGACGCGTATAGATCCGTCACAAGTTGAATGATTTTTATGGTATTAGGTCTTGGTCTAGACATGCACAACGGTCTTCACATACTAATACACTTTTGCTGGACACTTTTGCCAGTTGACCAGCAGTTTGAAATTCCTTGTTTTTCTGAGAATAAGTACGTGGACGATACTTGACCATCAAAATTATCCAGATCACAATAATTAAGATTGAGTCGAGAACGAAACGGGATCCCTACTGAGGGTGAGGCCCTGGCCCATGCCTTAAGACGCCCCTGGATCCAAGCAAACTTTATCTGGCCGCGGTATCCCAGTGGTTATGGTCACGAACTTGTTGTCTGGAGTGACGCGGATTTGAGTCCTGGAACAACTGAAGATCAGCCGTGTTGAAGGGTGTGGAGATTAGATTCCACGACGCTCAGATCCGTAGCCGCGAAACATGACCACTAGACAAAAGTGATCAATCTTGTCCTGAGGCAGTAACTGGCTTATGTAGATACCGCTACAGAACTACAGTACGATTGTATAACATTCGCTACAACAAACTATGTCATAAAATGAAAAACTTTTCGATGGTCAAACTACAAAATTCAAAATTTTAATTGTTACTAATTTACTCAGTCTCCCTAAAATTACGAAGAAAGTAAACAAAAACAATTTTATCACAACTGATGATATGTTTGGGGAAAAAATGTCGGAGTAACAATCTTTCAACAATTCATGCTGAAAGGTTACTGGCAATAGTTTATCTTGAAATAATCACTTTTAAAATATTCCTCTTCATTCTAAAATTTTTTTAGCCTAATTCGGTTCATTTCCGGAAGGTTAATAAACTATTATCGTTCTTAGGCCTTTTCGAAAAATGTTCTGAATTCAGCTCCTTAACAAAACAAGTAAACAGAACAATAAAAAAATTAAGAGCCTTTTAGTACCACTTTAGGTTAATAAACTTTGGAAAACAAAAGGGGGGAAAATGATCAGCGATAGTTTATCTCAAGTTTATTTGTCATTCAAGAGAAATCTGATTCCTAACAGATGTGTATCTGAGAGTTTTATTGTTATTATTACTGACGAGTCCTTTTCGTCCGTCCTTCTAGACTTTATCGTATTTGGACACGTGTAAAATGGCACATGTTCAATCAGCCTATGTCCAAAGTCTACACACAAACTGCTCAAAATTGTTTTTACAGCAAGAAATCAATAAAAGCGATAACAATCTATTTTGTAGCTGTCAAAAACACCCATAAATCAGTTAAAAATATGTGTTGCCAAATCATTTCTGCCACGTTTCAATTACAAATTATTTATGACAGCTTCTATTAATATTTATGTTATTGGCAGCGATAACATTTTGACTCTACTATAGATAGGAGAGGAGAATTTATTTTCGGGTTTTGAAAGAATTCTTGTTTGTTGCTTCTGAATTTCGGTGTGTGAAAAAAGATAAGGAAAGGCAATTGATCTTTATTTTTGTTGAAATGCAGATAAATTAAAGGAACTTTAAATCTTAAGAAAATGTGTATGAGAACTCTTATATCGATGACGGATTAATTGATTCGCCTAACGAAGAAAAATAATTAATGTTTTTAAAAAATTCTGATCACTTCCATATTTTGAAACATTGTATCGAGATGCAGATTGCTCAAAAATGAACCCCAACTCAGAGGGCTGTTCCGGTTCCCACATGGGTCAAAACGACCTGAAATTAGTACAACGGTTCAAATATGTGCTCGTGATTTATTTTAAAGATAGTACAAGAAGTCGCAGATAGGTAGCTCTGCAGGGCGATAAAGTGTCCTACTGATATTTTATATGGGTCAAACGGCTATTCAACACTTTGCAATCGTAAAACAGTGTGATCTACACCGGTGCGAAGTAAATCCGCATTCCATGATCACGTCTAAACACAAAATCTTTCGAATGTGAAGTTTGTATATTGTTCACGATAGATCTGTTCTTTAAAAGTTCCCGCAACCACAAACCGCATGGATTAAGATCAGACGAACGAGCAGGGCAGGTTGTTGGAAAACAAATGCTGATTCCCCGTGCTTTTGTAAAAGGTTGCCATAATTTTTGTTGAATGTCATGAATGCGGGTAGATGCTACATCCTTCTTAAAAATCATGTCCTGGAGGCGGAGGTATTGCTGCAGAAAGAGAATCACAAACATTCCCAGCATGTCCTGTACCATTTTCCTGGCATTGGTGTAGATATGGAATCCCAAAAGTTCCCAGCATGTCCTGTACCATTTTCCAGTGACAGAACAGGTTGGAAATCCAGTTGGAATCACCTGTTATAAAGAAAAGCTGCTGATGAGCTTTTTAATGAAAACAAAACCGTACCAGATATATTACAAGACACATGGGATGGGACCGTGATGGTTTGCGCATGGGTTTTCTGTCACCGAAATGCAACAGTTGAATGTATTCACATAAAAATCGGTCCCATCCGTCAAAGAATGTTTCACGCATTAGCGGAATCGACTGCCATCCGCATAGAGTACTGCAGCACAAAAGTTTTCCATACCAAAGATTTCCAATTTAAAAAACTAAAGAAGACTATGGATTTTGTTCGAAAAATAATATAGGATTCATTCCATCGTTTTCCAAATGGTCCCATAGGGCATATCAACAGCAGGAAAACATTTGATTCAATAGCAACACCGTATGGCGAATGATTAGTTGATTTCACGATTGATGTAATCCTTTAGAACAGTGCTTCTCACTTGTAACAACGGCCTCCCTTTATTTATCTGATATCGAGGACTCTGAAGATTTTGAACACCCCTCCCTGACTCCCAACACATATCTGAGTGATTTAAAATTTTCAATAATCGTATGAATTTAGTTCTTGACCTTTGCATGTGTGTTTCTGTTATTTTTTCAAAAAAAATATTACGTTGTAGTTATGGCTATGTAGTTGCAAACAATAAGAACACTGAATTAATAATCTTGATCGAAGTGTGTGTTCTAGTAGAGTTTTTCCATTGGGGGGGGGCCAGTTTAGTGACCTAGCTAAGATGACACATTTCAATTTTTTCACGAAGCCTTTCAGAGTCTGTAAAAGAGAAGAATGTTATTGTCTACAAGGTCAGCATTATGAATCAGCGAAATTGAAACTTCTGCTTGAGCATTGTTTTTCATTGTTATCAAACTCATTTGTATACTTTAAACTTATGCAAATCACTTACTTTTTTTAGAGTTACATCGCCATCTATCGACAACTTCTTGAATTATTTTTTTTAATAAATATTGAGTGCGTTATAATCTGAAGTGTCTATTTGTCCAAATTTTATGTCGTTTTTACCCAAACAATGCTTTTTCCTCTTGGTTAGGGAAATTTAATTAACTTCGACAACTCTACACTGATTGATTATTTGGTCTCACAGATCTCCTCGCTGGTATTGCTGTGTGTGCAATATTCATGTCCTTAGAACATTGGTCTCCGCAGTTGGGTACGCAGACTCAAAATAAGTAAATTCATGCTGTGTGTGTACGTGCGTGAGTGAGTGTGTTTTAAGGGGTACTATAGCATCATTTTAAGGGAGCACGATCAAAAAGATTTTGGCGGCCACTGCTTTAGAACCGTACTCCCCAATCCCCGGTACCAGTCCACCCCACAAACTTTTTTTTGCTCTGTATTTTTTGTGGTTTGTGCGATTTTCCAGGGAAATCACTTTATATTCCACGTTA
Organism: Trichonephila clavata; assembly: GCA_019973975.1. Taxonomy (NCBI): domain Eukaryota; kingdom Metazoa; phylum Arthropoda; class Arachnida; order Araneae; family Nephilidae; genus Trichonephila; species Trichonephila clavata. Next base: position 17,607 of record BMAO01012292.1, read on the forward strand.
AATAACTTTTTATTCATTTTTTGGGGTTAATGTATTTAATTCTGGAGGCATATTTTAATACAATTAAATTAATATTATTAAATCAAAACAATCTTAAATATAAGCAATCAACGTCCCACACTAAGCGGGACGCCATAAAATTATCAATCTTTGACCAGTCCGCGGCGATAGAAAAGTTTGAGGAACATTGCTTTGCAGGATTGCTTTCTTTGTGGTATGCACAAAATAAGCATACACCATGGTTGTGTCGAATTTTACTAAATTATACAGCCCATACTTTCATATTTTATTTCATTACACTGGAATTATCCAACTTAAATTGATTATACAACTTACAACAATTACAAATATTAGTATTCGTAATTAAAATTCGTTTGGAAAGCTCATAAAGAAAATTTGCATTCAATGGCTTTCAATAGAAAATATATTTAAACGATCAATGGTCATTTCGTATTTCAGTAATTTAGCTCCGAGAAATAATAATGCTTTTAAACTGTGTAATCAGTTTATTTAAACTAGAAATGGGACAATAGAGTAAGAATCCCAATCGACTGTAAATTAGCTTGAAGTAGAAGTCAGATTCATATTTTATTCACTATCTTCATCAATTTAATCTTATAAACTTTCAGGAAATGTGCCTTTCGCTGGAGAAACAGTGGTGATGAAATTCAAATCTGATAACAAAAACGAAAGACCCGGATTTTCCATACTAGTCCAACAACAGGAAGACTGTGAAGATATTCGAAGATCTGGTAAGCACTTCCGATTCCATTGCTTTATCTCTGACATTTTGAGTAGTTAGATAGTGGTTATGAATAACAGAGAAGTCGTCGTGAAAAAATGGTTGATACTTGTTTTCATAATAAGTTGCATTAAAATTCTGTTTAATCAGGATCCTTTCACACGAGTCAACTTATGTCGCACATAACAGAAAGAGCAGACAGTCGGGAGCCAGTTTCGAATATAAATCCCTTGCGCCCTTTTACATGGGGTCAACAGCACTCCCTGCTGTAAAACTCTCGAAAATCACGTTAGTCTCCCCACTAGTTGACTCAACTAAAATAATATTAACGAAGCTACGCTCTTCACACGCGGCTACTTGTGTACTGAAAATGGAGAAAGCTTTTTATTACTTTTTCAAACTCAATCATTGTAACGATGAGATTGCGAACTTCGCCGCGGCACTCTCTTTTTAGCCAGCCAACTTTGTGTCTGATTGTAAAAAAAGAATTCTCTGGCCTCTTCACACCAGAGGAGTGGTTACAGAAAATGAACTGACCGGCACAAAGTTGCCTCGTGTGAAACCGCCCGACTGCCCTAATATTGTGAATTTTGCCAAAAACTGACAAACTTTTTTGTAATTTTATTTTATAGGCCTTCTTATTAGCTTTATAGCCATATTATTTTTCGTTCACTAAAACAAAAAATGCAAGTGTTTTAGTAAAAGCAGATGCCTTTACTTTAAGCAAGATATATATATATACATATATGTGCCATACTTTAAAACGCGTTTTATTCGAAATGTGTTTTTTTTTAAAATGCTCAAACGGGGACAGCGATTGCTCAAAAAGTTTTGAAAATAATTAACCGAAGTTTTTTGTGTATGTTCTGTATATAGTAGAAATGTTTTAACTTTCAGATTTATCGGTCACGGTTTTATTACAAAATTTTCAGTCCCTTATGTTAATATTATCACTGTTGTTTTTCGCAATTTCATATAATAACTAAGATAAAATGCTCTAGTTTTTGTAAAAATTAAAATATCTCTTTCTTATCTAAATTCATTTAAAAACGAATGACATAGCAACACATCAGAATTGAAAAATTGAAAATTGGTACAACAAACAAAAAACTTTTGGTACAGAATGGGCCCCGTTTTATGTTATTTTTTGTAAACTTTTACCATTTTTCCCCATTTTTAGTTATTATAATATATTTTTCTCCTCTAATTTCAGCATATTTCTCTTAAAATGTACTAAACATATCTAAAACCCAAAAAAATTCCCATATCTCCATTTTTTTTAAAAAAAGTTGTCGCAGTAGTCGGATACCTTAAAGTGCAGCTGTTTAAAAAAGAATCTAAATTATCAACAATTATTCCACAGTTTTTTAATATGATTTTGGAAAACTGATATTAAGTCATCAACCTTATCATTCCTAAATTATTTTTAGGATTTGTAGTGATAGTATTGTTTTTCAGGATTGATCCAGTAAATGACTTACGGTGCTGTCTCAGAGAAAGAGAGCTCATCCGCTGAATGATTAATTATTTTTATTTCAGCTTCTTCGGTAGGCGATTGTTCTCATGAGTTTTCAGCCGAAACGTTCTTACTTCAAAGTCCGAGATTTCCAGAGGAATATCCTGCTGATGCCTCGTGCGAGTATCGGATCCGCCGAGCATCATCAGCTCACTGTAAACTAGAATTGAGGATTCTAAGCTTCGATGTTGAAGAAGGCACTGATGGTCGATGTGATGCAGATTGCTTGGAACTCCCCGCAGGTTTCACGTTGTGCGGACAGCTTCCCAAAGATCACACAGGTAACATTTTCTTGGCTCATCTCAATCACCAAATAATTATGTGTTTTACAAGTATTATATTAAATTCTTACGATTTGCTGGGACATTTTAAGGTATTGGCCGAGGCCTAGACCTCCACTTGTCCTCACTAAGATTGTGATCCGATTAATTTTAATCGTTAAATGTTAATCAACACTGCAAAAAACTGAGCAAGTGAAAGCAAAATAGGTGCAAAATGTCGCAATTTTACCTTCATTGTGGATAATAATCACTTATTTTTCGCTGTACCATTGTAAACATTCGTTTTTATTTTTCAATGCAAGGCCTCTGATTCTCTTCAGCAGCAGTAGTTGAGTAGGACAGCACTCTTGATTGTTTTTAGTACCATTCCATAGCTGTCTCTAACGCAGAAACGCGTCAGCATTTGATAGACCCTTGCTGCTTTCGTTGTCCTCGTCTTCATCCGTTTCATCGTCGATAGGGTCGGATTCTTCTTGCACGGAAGTCACAATCTCGTCATCATATACCATTTGAAATCCACAGTCTTCTGCATCGCATGCCATCCAGGTTTCTACATCGACAAAACTCAACAAAAGAGCACGCATACACCCCCTCACTTGGAAATAAACTGACCTAATATTCCGCGCAGATGTTTACCAAATCACACAACTGAAATTCTCAAATATCCCTCACCTTGAGTTTTCTCGTCACTTTTGGCCTCTCGCGAAACAACTGTTGAGCATTGCACTGCTCGAAACCGTGTCCGGACTTTGGTCCGGATTTTTGACGCTCAGGATAATAAACTTTCGGATAAACGACCTTCTACTGTATATATTTGTTAATGCTGAAAATCCGAATTCACGCAAATAAGATGTAGTAAATTGTAATAATATTTTTAAGGCTTTTTTGGGTATTATGAGATAATCGTCTCTAATTTTAAACCAAAATTAATTAATTAATTCGTCTTTTGAAATTAAATCTCGTTTATATTACAGAACGAATTAAATTTTTCCTCTACATCCAAATTCATATACAGATGTATTCGTTATCACAAGTGGATTACGAACCGAATCAAATTGTTTATATCCATCTAACCACGAAAGAATAAGTTAAATATACCAATAATTTCCTTAGTTTATTTCTATAAAATGACCGAATGATTCGGTTGTGGATTTTATTTTTTCCTCAGAGTGTAATTAATAATTTCAAAAAAAATGGCGCCGCCCAGTCGTTGAGAATTACTGTGCTACACTAATTAGTCATTATTCAAATCAGTGTTGAATTTTCAATAGCAAAAATTCATCTACTTTTCGTTTGTTTATCTTAATAATTTACATCAGATATTTCCATGTACTACAGAAAATAAAGCATGTAATATAAATGCTACATAATCAATGAAATCAATTCAGTTCTGTTACATGAAGATTACTAGATAGATTAGATCATATAAAATCACTAGATATTTTAAGATAAATATTTTTTTGAAACTCAGGTAAATTCAAGAAATCAAATACATAAATTTTAAATCTATAAAAGGGGTATGAGAAAAAGTGATTGCAAAATGCCCTCAACTTTTCCATTCTTCTTGTAAATCATGTTACTGCGCTAATACACGAATACCATATAAGTCAGTCGACTCTCGATAATACGAACCTCTCGATAATTCGAAGTATATGTTCAGTCCCTAGAAAAACTCTTGATATTTCGAACTAAAACCGTACGTTTTGGTATACTCAATATTTCGAAGTAAAATCTCTGGCTGGCCAGACTACAGCACGCGATAATTCGAAGTTATCTTATAAAACTCTCGACAATTCTAACACTCACTATCATGTACAGTTCTGTAGCAAATATGTTGGGGCTTACAAGTTTTGCGTTGTATTGTCTCTGTGTGTCTCCCCTGAAACGTAGGCCCTTTCCTCCCTACCTCTTCTTTGTTTTTTCCGGTTCCTCAGGCAAAAACCCACTTTTATTGCTTTCCTTCTTCAAGTGGACAATAAATCAACCGCACCTGTTGTCAGCCGTCCATATCTTTCGTTTAACACGTGGCCTTGCTTCACATGTGTTCAGAAAGGATGGTCCGCTATTGCGAAGAAGAGATGCGTTGGACTGTGTATGCATGTATTGAATGTATTCTTTTAATGCAGGACTTTTAACTTCTGTATAATATTTATACTGTTTATGTATACTTTTTGAAAATACTTTAAAATAATTTTATACATCTGTACAATTGTTGTTTTATTTCATAGTTTCAAATTTATATGTGTTAGAAAAAATTTTCTCTTTGTGTATTTTGGGAGTTCTTTTCTACCCTCTTGATAATTCGAAGTTTTTCATTGGTCCCTCCAACTCCGAATTATCGAGAGTCGACTGTAATAATATCATCATAATTTCATAAAGTTATTCATTGATGTTTTTCTATTAACAACAATAAAGAGAAGAAAACTTTAGTTTCATGAAAAAGAGATAGTTAAAAAGGTAAAAGTCGAAAGTGTCAAAACTAGAATTAATACGAATTTTCGCCCATTTCCGCATATTTCAGTGAGATAATTCACACGCTGTGTGTGGAATCCCACTTATCAAACATAACTTATATTTAAGGCTAATTATGTTCAAAATATATATATCTTCACTGACACACTTGATGAGTTTTCTTTCTGAAATGCTCCATATCTGAATCTGACCTCATTATCTGAAGTTGAATAGAAAGTTAAGTTCTCTTCTCTTTCTGTCTTAGAATGAGAATGGATTTTATATCATTTCATGGAAATTATCATTCATTTCTCTTTCTCTCTCTCCCTCTCTCTTATATTCTCAGAATGCATGTTCTGTAAGTACAATTCTTTGTAACTATATAATATCATGAATGAATTCACTATTTTTATCAGAGTTTTGATGTTTTGGTTGATTTCTGTTAAAATAGATTGCATCTAAAATATTACAGAATTTGACGTAGGAAACTACAAATGATTTTTTAAAATAATCGTTTGATTTTTTCATTACTTTCAATAATTTTTTTAAAGAAATGTCTGAAATCATTAAATAGGAGTGTTTTGAAAAGTTTTTTAACTTTTTTCTTTCTCATCAGTTTTTTTCTTTGTCGATTATTTTTATTAATATTCCCAAAAAATTTTAATAAAAATGGTGGTATGTGTAGAGAACAAATAATTATTTAACAAGATAGTCTTCTATTAAAAAGGAAATATGAATGCGGAGGACAAAGATGTTATTTCACGATCTTTATATATAGAAACTGTTAATAAATATTTCCCTTTTTCGTATCTCTGAGCAATTATTTTATAAGATTATTTATCACTAATAAAATTATACGCCCCTTGGTGATATTATAAATTTTATCACCGTTAATTTTTTTTTTTTTTTTTTTTGCTTTTCTATTAGTTTTCGTGAGGCTCATTTTAAAAAGTTAAAACTTTTCCGGAAAAATGTATGTAAGTCGAAAACCCTATAAATTTCACGCTTTTACTAAAAGATGTTTTTTTTTCCTTTCAAATCTGATAAGAATACCTTCTTTTCTATTAGGCAAAAGTTTCCTATCCGTAAGTATGTGCACAGTTGTAGTATAGAACCAAAAAAACCTTTTTTTTTTTAGCTATTGTTAATGGTTTTACCTTATTTACAGTCATCAGGAAAAAATTTAATTTGAGGAAAAATTTCTCTTATTTAATTTTTTATCCTTAGAAACTTGGCATTTTCCTGTTTGTTTGTTAGTTAGTTAGTTTTTTTTGTGTTTTTTTTAAAAGTGTAGTTGGTGGTTTTTTTTAAAAAATGTATTAAGCAAGATGATGATAAAATTCAGTAGTTCTCAAACAGCTCACAAAGAACCTTAGAAACTAGGTATTTTCCTGTTTGTTTGTGTTTTTAAAAGAATGCAGTTGGTGGTTTTTTTTTTAAAAAAAGCATATTAATCAAGATGATGATAATACTCAGTAGTTCTCAATCAGTTCACAAATCTTCAAAAGCATCAAATATTTCTCCGAATAGTAAACTTTTATCTGATTTAGAATAACTAATTTCATAACGGATTGACGCTAAAATAAAAATATAAGAAAGAAACATCTTAATCTTAATGATATTTCATTTGCTTAGGAAATCTTCACTTTTTAACTAGTAAACTGATGATTGACGAGTATTCTCGTCATGGAGAAGTTGCAAAATTTTATATCATGTATAGCATACTCGTCATGCGTAAAAAGTAGTGACTATTGACTATTTAAATTGTAATTTTTAAGAAAAACAAAACATATTCTCAAATTTTAAAATATTCAGAATAGTTCAAGGCCAGGCCTGGAGTAAAAAAGATAAATAACAATATGATAAATTTAAGATGAACTTATGTGTCCCCGTACGCACCGCTGAAATAGCGCGAACTTCGCATAACGAATTTATTTATGTGCGATGGTAATGTTTGTTAGATGTTAGCCTAAAAAGGGCAAAGGCAAAAGTCGGAATGTTGATTTATAATAGGGATCTTTAAGGTATGGTCAGCTACGGGACAAATGCGTGGCGATGACCAGGCACTCAGCCCGTTGATAGCTGCTGGCTCGAAATTACCTAGATATCAAGTGGTGTAAATGCCGATTGTTTGACGTTAGAGCATAGGTTCCCAACCTTTTTTGAACTGGCGCTCCCTTTTCTAGTAAATATTTCGATACCGCCCCCTTTTCTGGTGAATATTTCCCACTCTAGAGAAATAAGAGTGTACATAATGCATTGTAAAAACGCAAGAGTTAAAATTTTAAAAAATATCCCACTTCTTATAGAATATATTTTTTAATTTAATTGTTTTCTAAATCCCCAGTTTTTTTACTTGCGAATCTAGAATAGCTACTGCCACAAATATTTTTGATAGGATGTTGTTGGAATTGAAACGGTACTGAATTTCTTCTTCATTTAAAAGAGTGGAATAAAAGTTTTAGCTTACCTGTTATAAAGACAGGCAGGGGTTTTGAGGATAAGAAGTAATTTGTAATAAACTATTGCTTTCAAAAGAAATATAAATTGACAGTTTCAGCCTTTAAAGAATCACACGTTAATTCCTGGTTATCTTAATTATGTTTCTTGGATAAAATATACGAAATGAAATACAGTGGACGAAACATTTTTCCTACTGTTTACAGACAAAGACAACACATGCACTACAGAAATTAAAATGCACTACATTATCCAATTTAATGTAGGTCTGAATGTAATGTAATCTGTAACTTTTTCATCCATTTCCCGAACTACCGAAATATGTGAATTTTCGTATATGTGATATAGAGAAATGATTTAAATACGTACAATCAACATAAGGTAACCATTCTTAAAGTTTACTTTTATTAGTACTGTGACGTTTGATTCAATAATGGTAGCGTGTTTGAAATATAATAATTTAGTTTAATTAAGTCACAGATATTATTTACTTTAATGTACAATTTTGCACTATGAGATGACTTTAGAGTTCCAAAATAATTTTGTGAGGGAGGGATCTTGTTGATGTCCGTTCACTGCCAGTTTCCGCTGTCCACTCCTTTCTCTCACGGCCCTTTGCGGTCCCCGCGGTTCCGTTCTTGGCGCGTCCCCTTTCACACCCCACATCCGGTGGTGGCGAAATGCCTCCCCTCGGGTCAAAGGTTACAGGGGCTAATTAAGACACGTCCATCGCAGTATTTTAGCGACTGCAGGTGTTTCAGCACGTGTGGTCATCATTCTTCTAAAAACTGATCCGGCCGTGGGAAGCAAGTCCCAGATGTCTCAAAGGGGGACGCACATACGTCACAGTACATAATCAGCGTGCTTGTGTAGTCTTTTTTAGATTATATTTGGTTAATCTTTCCAAGCCCCTCCGTACCATCTCAACGCCCTCTAATTTTCTCTGGGTCTCTTACTGCCCCCCTGAAAGCCTCAAACGCCCACAAGGGGCGTTATCGCCCACGTTGAGAACCTATGCGTTAAAAGCATGTGGTGACATTAGAGTAATGGCCTAATGTCATGCTGCCTAGTTATTTTATTGGGGTGGGAAAGCAAGGAAGCTTTTTGGTAAGAGAACTGTAATCAACCTACAGCACCTACTCTAGAACTTCCTTAGAATTTAGACAGGTAGAAAATATTTTGTCAGTTCAGAAGGAAATAAATTAGTGCGTGTTTAAGTCTCTAAAATTCACAGATATCCATAAAAACACCAATATGTATGTTATATATGTTTATGTTAACCAAATAAAAATAAGTATGTTATAAAATTGGCAATTTTATAAAATAAACCCATTATTTTTACCCAATATTTTAACAGAGACACTTAACTCTGTGATTGATGAATACATTCGTCCTCGCTCGATTTCCACGAAACACATTGTTGCACGCTCTCAAACGGGGGCGCCACAATTAATTGGTTAATAATAATGTAAATAGAATTTGATGCTGCCTAATTAAGTTATACCGATTATCCGCTAAAGTATCTGTCAAAAAATTATTAAAATGATTTAAAATTTATTGCATGAAAAAATAAACTTTCATTTTGATAGTTGAATAGATAAAACATTACATCTAAACTATAAATACACCAGATATCCTGTATCCATGACAAAATTAGAATAAAATCTTGATAAGATGCCAAACACTGGGGGGAAGATATCAATACTAAAATAGTAAATGAAGATCAAGTCGTGATTTATAATGAGATAAAGGAATTATCAGATAATGTACTCTTATCATTACAATATGCGAATGAAAAAAAAGATAATGCAGGAAATAAATAATACTACTTCTTATTTCACAATTTTTTTAATATTTCTTATTAATGACTTTTATTATACGGATTCAGTTGTTTATCAGAATTATTATTAATTTCATTATTTAAATTTATGCCGATTTTACAATTTTGTATACTGAAAATAAACTATTAACATTTATAATTTTTTTCTTGTTTTTTAGAGAGTTTGCTCTTTTCTGAAGATGAGATAGTATTGAAGTTTAGATCAGATGCAGCAACCCAAAGACCAGGATTTTCTATACAAGCCCGCCAAACAACAAACTGTGGACCTACTGCCTCAGGTAAAAATCTCAAGACGTTAGTAGGGAATTCTAAATTATTTTGTTTCAATAAATATTAAACGTAATTTAAATATTTCATCAATGGAAGATTATCTATCATCTTTTGGTAGAAGTATTCTTTTTTTATTTGTGGAGAAATGCTTGTTATGTTAATATTTACGTTATTTGAAAAGATTCGATCTATTTTTAATTTAAAATTAAAAAATTAGAAAATTTCAGTAAATAATTGAAATAATAGCGTTTGGAATTATTTTCTGGATACTCTTATTGTTTTGCTTATTAATAATTTCTGAAATTCATAATCATATAATAGGGGTGTAATACTCGTATATTTCCTTTTACCGAGGTACGTGTTTTTTTTTATTCGAAGCACAGATTGTAAAATTTTCTCCCATGATTTTATTCACAAACCAAACCACGTAACATAAAGAAAGACTATATAAAATCAGAAGATAACGTAACATGCAGCAATCGATTGAATAAAAATAAATCGGAACAAGAATTATCGTTGCCACTGTCTGAACTAAATAATAAATAATTTCTCTTTAAACTGTTCGAATTTCCTCATCGAAGATGCTCTCGAAATTTCCTTTCGTAAGGGATTCCCGAGAATTTGTGATACAAGTTGTCACACGAGGCTTATGGAATTTGCAACTGTTAAAATACTTTAAATATCTTTTTACACACACACACACACACAAACCCTATATATCTTACAATAAATGGCGCACAAATTATCATCTATGGGTTGGACGAGAATATACATTTTTATCTGAAGGTTAGAGAACAAGTCCGTATGATAATTTTTTTATCTTTTTTAAGAAAAAAAAATGCTATCTCTTAACCTAGTATAGTAAATTTTCTTCTTAAAATTACTTAGCGCTTGCTGAAATTTATTCTTTTTATCAGAGTTGAAGATATATGAATTCTTTACTACTAGTAACCTTCATATCATACTTGTCTCAGATAAACAATTCTTTTTATTTCTTCTTTTAGAGCAGGTTGTGATTTAAAATTCAATCGTACGTCAAATTGAATAAATTTTATTCGAACTTACCATCTATCTATATGATGATCTGGTAATATAGTAGAAACATATTATTTCGAAGTAGTTAAAGTTGTGTCGTCCGGATTAAGCAAAATAAATATAAAATGAACCGAGGTAAAATGCTACGAAATATACACAGTAAAAATAACATGCAAATGGAAGAAAAGTGGTAAATTGCACAAGATATAATTCAAATTAATACATTAATTACGTTATATGTATTAGGTCGAAAAAAATAACTTAGTTTATAATGGTTTTGCGTCTATTAATTATGGATTTTTTAGCATGGATAATACCTTTACACACTCATAAACTCAGATTTTCAAAAATGTTTTTAAAAATTTATATAAAATGTTCAGAACGCATATTAACTATAGCAAACCACATTTAAATCTGACATTAATGGACTAAATTCATATGACGTCATAGTCAAATGATGAAAGCAATCACATGTTTCCAGCCAATCAGTTCCAAAATTCATGTGACGTCATAGTCACTTGATAAATGTTATCATGTATTTACAGCCAATCAGTTTACAAGCACAAGAAAACGTATAAGTTGAAAGTCAGCTTTGAGTTCAATGAAAAATACACCATTATATGTATCACGTGACGGTCACGAATGCAGCTCAATACGCCCTGAGCAATAAAAAACGTAAAATCAACAAAAATACTTTAAAAAATGTAAACAAACATAATCCTTTGCATTTGGTTCATCGATTATATTTGTTTTGTTAACATCGCACTTCGAAGCTACGTGAGAGCTATTGGAGACAAACTTCGTAATTTTAAACCATGGTCAAGTGATGAAGATGGTACTTGTATTTTTTTTTACACGTTACTCTCCAAACTCTTCTCGTATTTCAAATGCTCTATTAATTTTTTTATATGATATAGGGTCATATAACGTCATTATCGTTCAATAAATGATGAAGTGATGCTCTACATTTGCACAGCTGACGCTACTTCATAATGTGTTTACTAAAGTGTGAAGTTACAAAAAAATAAAATATTTTTTTCCAACAAACATAATTTTATTGCACCTATCATTTTTTATGAATGCAGTTCCAATCCTTAGCTATAGTGTTATTTTCACCCAAACCAACAAACAGTATTTGAGTGGAAAAACTCCGAACTCAAAAGAATCTATATATATAACTCAATTTGTAAGTACTGACCAAAGTATGTCACGATCTTCCACTACAGTTGATATTGGTGTTAAATGAAACAACATAGATATTTAGTGAAATCACCAAAATATTATACTTCTGGGTTTTGGAGTATTTTTCTGTCATTTCTGCTTTCAGGCTCACAATACACGAATATAGAAAAAAATTAATACTGAATCTTCCATGATAGAGACTCATTATATATAGCAGTGGCGTAACGTACACCCCGCATTGCGTGAAGCCTCAGGGATTCTAGGGGGCCTAAAGCCAGACTGACACCAAGTCCGTATTTGGGCTTTTCAGGGGGGCCCTAATATTCGTTATGCCATTGCTTGTTAGGCTATGAGAATGAAAAAAAGTCATGTATGAGCGCTTTATATAAATAGAAGGTCAAATATATTAAATGGATACATTTGAAATGTAAAAGAAAAAGAATGTATTTTACTGGAAAATTTAAAATTTAATTTGTTTCCTATTTTCACACTTTTCCACAAGATTAAAAAAGTTTCTGTTGCAGAGCTATGATATTTAATCTGTATATTGTGTATTTTTAACCTGTGTACCTCATTTAGTCGATGGTATCCATTAATTTTATTTTGTAGCTTGAAAAATAGAAAAACATAAGAATATACGCATATCGATTATAACATGAAATGTGATACAACGTTTATAGGGCTTTGCAAATTATCCGCAATGGAATTACAAAAAAATATTAATTTTTATCCTCAGTAACAAAATTTTGAAGCCCAGGGGCTAATAGTAATGCATCTCGCTTCCACACCACAGGTTTGAGGTTCAAATCCCGGGCTGAGCAAGGTCAACTCTGCTTTCATCCTTCAGTAGGTCGATAAATTAATCCCAAGCTGGCTTGGGAGCCTAATACTGGGGGTTTCGCTTCCGACTGACCACCTGATCGGATCATCTGCTCATGGCCCAAGGTCACATATGCTGATATGGGCACAGTAGCCCTTGGCCCTCATGGGCTGTTGCGCCTCTGAGTTAAGTTGACGTAAATTCTATTTAAATATTTCAAATGAGTCAAATTGCTTGGTGATTAAATTCTATGGACTGAAGGAATACCTTCAATGAGCTTAAGAAATTCGAAAATGGTAAAAATATTTTTAATGTAATCAATGGCCAAACAACTTTAAACGTTTTGCACATTTTCTTTCAGAATAAATACTTTATTTACTTCAAAGTATAATTTAAATTACAAATCAGATTCACCCGCATTCGTTCTCAAAACATTCATATAAATTCATTTTTTTTCCCGAAATAAAACACCTTTTTAATTTTATTTTTCTTAGTGGCAGTTCCAGAAGAGGAAAAATGTGGCGGAGTCTACGAAGGCGAAGAATTTTCCTTGAAAAGTCCTAATTTCCCTCATGATTACCCTCACAACACCCACTGCGAATACTTAGTCAAAAAGCAATCCGAGGCTGTCTGTGGATTGGAACTAAAATTTGCCCATTTCGATGTCGAGAAGGGACCGGACTGTGGCTACGATTACTTGGACATTGGTCATAAAACGATCTGCGGGCAGTTGCCTTCTGGATTCACTCGTAAGTGCTCATTAAGACTTTGGTTTGTTTGTCGTAATCACAAGGCTGTAGTAATAAAATTTTATAATAAGAATCTAGAAAAGTTATTATTTAAAAAAATATTGCAAAGTTGAGGAATCTCTTTTCCATTAGAGAAGAGGTCTCATGTAAATTAAATCACAATAAAAAAGGCCATATAGGTTAATGTACCTATAAATGCGACTGTAACGAAATTATTATAGTTTTTGTATAGATTTAACAGTTTTGTGCATTTATAGAAATATTATTGAAAATTGAATCCTTATTTATTTATTATTTGACATAAAAAGTAATAATATGAAATATTTTTGTGTTCACATAAGGGTAAAAACTTGTTATAACATTAATCACTGATTAATATTTTTTTTATAAAATTATTAAATGCATATATACCATTGTAGCTTTTTATATTTCCCTATTTATTATTTCTGTGAGTATATATAGTCTTATGTAATATATATAGTTAGAGAGAGAGATCAAGCTTCTCAAAACAGGAAGCCTTAATTGATCCTTTAAATGAGCCTGTCTCGTAGTGTTGCCAAGTGGCACTAGGTGGCACTCAAACATTTGAAATGTACAATTGGCTATTCGCACAAGCAGTCCTTGAAACATGCATTCATGCCATTTTTTAATTCCCTTTATTTTTAAACTGTTGTTAAATTAATTAATATTTAATTATATATAATACTAGCTTTTACGAAGGCCGCCCAAGAAACTCACGGAGGCATCATGCGGCCTCAAGGCCGTGGGTTCCCCCACTTCTGAAATATTGTATTGATTGATTGATATTTGGAGGATTATAACTGATATGACGAATAATGCATATTGATAATGATGAGTATAATACGTCTAATCTATAATAATGTATGGATGCTTCCATAAAACAAGAGAAAAATAGATTTTATTGACTTAAGTTTTTAAGAAGATATTACATACAGAAAATATTTCGAATAAAATATTAAGCAAATTTAAGGTTGTTATTTGAAATATCAAACCAGATTATTTTTATCTGTTAAAATGAGGTAAATTCTATTGTGCGAGCCTCCGCTCGTGTTCATGTGAGGGTTGGTGGAAAGAATACCCATCATTAACCCTTTATAGGCCTACTTACCCTTCAATAATTTTTAAATGTCGATGGCAAGCTGTTTTACCACTTATGATCCGTGCTGCTAGCGTTTCAGCTAACTCGACAAGTGATTTCTGAGTTTTCAAGTTTTAAATTCAAAGGACGTCCTGTAAGTTTCCTGAGGCAGCAAGAAAACTGTTTCAGATAACTTGCGATTGACTTAAGGTGACGACCATATGCTTAAATTTACAAAAAACATATAAGCGTGGCCGTTTAGGCTCTACTACAACACATAAGAGAAGAACAAGATACTGTTACGTAGATCGGGGTTCCAGGATTTTATGCAATCAGTCGCAAAGAGTAAGACAGTTTTTCAAGAGCAATGGAAATTTATTGTCGAAAAATAATCCTTGAAACACAGGATACACTACTGAAATTTTCTGAGTCAATCTCAAGCCTTCACACCTTCTACGGCGCTCAGACCTAACTATCAGTGTCTAAAATAAAAGTATGAAAAAGATTATTCACAAGCACTCGCTCGTCCTTCACAACAGCCGCAGAAATAACTCATCTCTGGTTGACTCTTCGCAGTCAAATCAATACTACTCTGCAATAGTCAAAACACGACCAACTCAATTTCGGCGAGCGACTCCCTATTTGTACACATAAAGTATCTTCCAAGAAAAATCCGCCTGCGTCATAGATCGTGACATTAGTAGAGTTCTCCAATGATTTTCAGAAGAATCCTTATAATTGCCAACATGGTCGTCAAAAATGATGCCAACTTGACTCTATCGCCAAGATTTCGCCAAGTTTCCATTGATTTCATTGAATACAATTGCAACATTGATTCAGTTTACAATTTTAACTAAAAATAAATGCAACATAGTGTAATATAAACGTATTACACATCCAGATATAAATTATTTACACTATTTTAACAATTTATTACACAGAATTCGTAAAAATACGTATGTACACCTTGCAATGTGGTTCACAATGTGTATTGATCTGTGTTTTTTGAAATTTTATGGAAAGCAGTGGCGTAACGAAAACTCAAGCATCGCAAGGGGGGATGGCGAGGTTCTAAGGGGCCTGAAACCTGACTGCCGCCAATTACCTACCCTATGTACAATCCAACTTGGGGGCCCAAAACCTGACTTTGTAGGCAGGCCCAAATCTTCTCTGTTACGCCATTAATGGAAAGCAATATGTATAAAGTCTTAAACATTTGAATACAAAATATGGCTAATCTATAATTCCTTTTGTAGATTTTAGTATTTGCAAATTATATTTTACAGATATCATGTAATGCGATATAAAAAGAGAAATTCAAAAACCTTTGAATAGCTACCAGTGGTCACTGGAAAACGTGCACAAAAAAAATCGTATTAAAAATCAGATTAATTTTAGGCAATAATCTGAATGAATTTCGTTTTATAAATCAATCTCAATCGCAAAAATATTTTAACATGACATTTCTAGAAAAATATGGCTATATAAACGGTTTAAAAAACTTAAACATTTACTTCATAACCTTTCAATTACTATCAACTTTTAATGAAGAGAGAGTCAACTTTAGAAATGAAAAAATTCTTATCATCACACACAAATAGAGTTACTCGTCTTGATTCCGTGAACTCACACCACGAGGTTCTAAATCACTTTTTTTGGAAGCACTAAGGATTCGAATATGAACTCTAATTTCATCTAACAATACGCCTCTGGTTGCTCTCTTCTCTTTTTTTCTCCCTCTCTCTCGTAAACTCAATTCATTTAACTTTAAACAGTAATTCTGTTTTATGTACATTGCGATTCCTCCTCACAAAAAGAGGTTCTTAAACAATTTGTTAGAAATATTTCCCCTAGAGCAGTGGTTCTTAAGCTTTCGATCGCAACGCCCCCTTATATGTATCAGTCTGACATCGCGGACCCCCAAAAAATGTTGAACACTTCTCATGACTCCCAGTGATTTAAAGATTTCTCAATAGTTCTAAGGCTACCTCTGCTATTTATACAGACTTTTTTTAACATTTCTTTTTTCCCTTTAAGAAAACAGTCAGCATCTAATTATATATGTATATAAAAATATTACAAATACTAGGTTTAAATAAATAAATAATGTAAGCAAAAATAAAAAAAAGTAATACAGGTGGAATTCAATGAGGAAATCGAGATGGATGTAATCGTTTTCGTATGGATGCACTATGTGAATTCAGCACTTTACACATGTGTACTTCTACTATATATTTTTAGAAAATATTACGTTTTAGCGATGGCAACGTAGTTGCAAACAATAAAAAAACTAAATTAATATTCTTAATCGAAATACATGCTAGTAAATATTTTTATTGGTGACAATTTAGTGATTTTGTCTAGATAACACATTTTTCAATTTTCCGTGAGGTTTTTCAGAGTCTGTGAAAGAGGGAAAACCATTAGATTAGACCTTCGTGGACCCCCTAAAAAGGTTATGTGGACTCTTCAGGGGTCCATGGACCACAGTTTAAGGGCCAGTGTCCAAGAGGATAAGTAAAAGGGCGTGGACAGAACCCGTTGTAATTCTTACTAAAATAAATTACGAGTACTTGTAAAGGAATGAAAGTAGTTAAGGTAATCCAACTACGTTAGTAATTTAAGAAAAAAAACGGTATATATTTTTTTTAAAGTTATAATTTATACATGTTAATAAGGAAAGAAAATATTTATAAAAATATCGCAAGTACATTGGGTTGTTTTTCAAACAAAAATGTCTAAAAATTAAATCGTGTGTAAACTAGTCATTTGTTTCTAAAAAAAGGAAAGAAAACAATTTATGGCTTAATAACATAGATTACCACGTGACGTCGTATAAGACATGAAATTCGACAAAATATACAATTTTAATATGTCTTGAAACCAGTTTAAACTTTTTTTAACAAGGTAGAGATGTCACTCTTTCTAATCGTACGTTCAAGTTTCCATTTTTTAAATTTATTTTTTACTTTCTTTTATTTGTCTGATGGGTTCCCCTTGTAATTCTAAAAAAGATGACGAAAACTTTTATCAGGGTTTTCATGAACTAGAACAACTTTTCAGAATGAAAATTCAAATACAGGGAAACTTTTTGCAAGGAATATTTGATTAATGGGTTACAAAGAACGGATACTCAAATTATTTTATGAAATTTGATACATCAAAAGAGAAATTTGAGAAAATTAAAAGAAAATAATAATTATCTTTCTCCCCACGTTTTCAATCTGAAAATGATCTCTCAGAAAAAAATTTTTAAAGACGATTAAAAGAAGATGAAACTAACAAATTCTTGAAGCAATGAATCTATACGACCAATACCAACAAGATAACAGTATTTTGATTTATTTATTGATATTTCCGATAGTAAAAGAACACATCAAATAGAGAAAATCACATTTTTATTTTAAATAAATTTTTAATTTTCCTTCTTATGTATTTAAATCTGGAAATTATTTATTTTTAAGCACTAATTGTTTATCTTTTCTTTTATACAGAAAATAAAAAGCTATGCGGAAAAATTTATAATTAATCTTACTTCTTTAATGTAAATTGTTTGTAGCACTGTATACGTGAACTACTAAGAGTGTTTTCGTGGGGTTATACGAATTCACTTTATTCAAGATTTTATTCTTTGCCATTTAATTTAGGTAGGGGGTAGATTTGAGAGGAAATGTAATGATGATTTAACAGTATTTTGAAATCGCGATAAAAATTTATATTTCATCAGAGAACTTTAGACGATCGATTGAAATATACACTGAAATGTTATTTCCTTTCTCAAAGCAGTAGATTCTGCCACAAACGTTATGTAATTAGTATGGTTATTGTTATTAATTAAAAAATTACCGTGTTGTCATTTTCGTTCATTCGTTTTTTTTCCCTTAATGCATCATACTGAAAACATGACTTAACATGAAAATTTTTTATTTAAAAATAATTTTTCTTTGGTGTTTTTTTTTTCAGGTGTAATACCTTTCGAAGCTCCAGAAATGAAATTCACCTTCCACTCAGACAAAGGAACTTCCAAAAGCGGTTTTGCCATCAAGGTTCGACAGCGCTCAGACTGCGGAACCACTTGGAAACCAGGTATTTTTTTTAATATTTCTTTTTTTCAAATGCTAATATTGATGAAAATATAAAAGCAAGGTTTAATTTATGAGTTTTAAAAGACTCAATGCATCAATTTAGTACTATAATTACGAAGACTCATTTTATCAGTCTCGTGAACTGAATTCTTAATTTCCCTAGAACTTAATTAGGAAATAGACACGAAAAACCAAAATCCTGTACCAGCAGTTATATTTTGCATCAAATACGAAACTATTGATCATTTAAATACAATAAGATAAAAGTTTTTGCTTTCTACAGTTGTCATAAAAGACCTTTTATTGACAGGCATCGTGGTATTGCATTACGCTCAAAGGACAATAATTAATTGGTACCATAATCTCTAAATGTTACCTCACACCACTTGAATAGGAAACGATCCAATTACATTTTAAAACTTCTTGAGGACTTGGACCCCTATGCAAAGTAGGTCTTACCAGTGACCTTCTTAAATGGACAGCATAACTTGCCAAATACTCGTACAGTTACCCGTAACAAATGTGTGGGACGTACAAACTCACATACCTAGACACCAGTGGCGAAACGGAGAATATTAGGGCCCCCCTGCAGACTCAGATTTTGGTCCCAAAGCCCAAATACGTATTTAGCGTCAGTCAAGCTTTCGGACCTCTAGAGTACCTACCCCTTCAATGTGAGGATTGCGGAGGTGTACGTTACGCCACTGCTAGGCACAAACTGATTCATTACTGCCTTTTGACAAAAATAGTACGGTGGTAGGCCCGGGTCCAGACACGGAAGACGGCCAGGACATAATAGTGCAGTCTTGCCATTGTTGCCCCAGTTGACATATACTGCATTTACTCGAATATAAGCCGCATCCCAACTTCTCAAAATGTTTGTGTAAAAAAAGTTGCCATCGATTCTAAGTCGCACCCCAATTCTCTACATGTTTTTGAGAAAAAGTTTTAAAAAAATGTGTAGAAAGTTCATCAATATCCAATACTTAAGAAATTTTCAAAAAAATTTTTAATTAGAAGTTAATAATTTAATTTGCCAGCATTGAGAACTTTCAGATGCATTCGTGAACCTAACCGTCAGTATCATGTTTTGAAAACGATTCATCACTCCAATTGTTACAGCTGACTTCGGAGTTGGAGCCGGCCGGCGTCGTCGTTTTCCATGCTGTCCAATGCATTTATTATGCAGAATCTTTTTTTAAACATTTTTTTTTTTTGGAAGAAGGTAAAAGAATTATTAAGAACTGTTGAACACCGATAAGCAAAAGTTATATGGTTTTGTTTAGCCATCAAAGTTTATTTATTTCATCCGTGTTAAATTTTCAATGTGGCCACTGCTCTGTTTCCGTTTTTTTCTGCATGTTAAATTGACATCCCTTTTCATATTTGCGTCATAGTGAACTCGTTTTGATGCTCTTACCGACATCTTTGATGTTTAGGTGATTAAAAGAAAGCGAATACGAAAAATTTCCTAAATACGAACCGACAACGATGTTTAGGATAGATTGAATATTGGAGACAAACTGCGTAATGGGATAAGTCATCGATGCAAGCAACCAGAATGGACGGCTACATTTTTTCTTTTGAAAGGGATGTACATTCAATTTTACTAATCCAACAAGTGTTTTGCCTTCGATTCTAAGCCGCGTCCGATTTTCGGTAGCCTTAACACTGGAAAAATAGTGCGGCTTAGATTCAAGTAAATGCGGTTCTTTTAAATTCCCATTTTTTTAGAATATATCCGGGAAAAACATTTGAAGATTAAAAGTATTGATATTATCATGGTCTAATTGAGACCGAATCGAGAACGAGATGTACCCCAACCCGAGCCCGAGGTCCTATTGGCTCATGCCTCAAAACGTCCATGATGAGAAAATTAACTATTCATCATTTAGCAATACCTAATATTCCCTTTGATGGATTTGGCTTCATGGTGTAAATAAGGGGAAATAAAATATAATACATTCTTTTGTAAATATATAACGGTAAATTTAAAATTAGTGTGAAAGAGAGACCATTTTTTAAAGCATATTACTATTTATCGTTAACTTCAATCGTTTTACTACCGGTTTTATCTTAAAAAGGAAACATTTAAATTAGTAATCTGACCATTTTTATTGGTGGGAGTAAATTATGGAACCGAAATTAGAGCCTCAAACCCGAAACTAAATTTTAAAACTTTTAAAGGATGGTTGTTCAAGTTCTATTATAAATAAAGAATTTAAAAATCAGAAAAGTCCTTTTTCTACTACTTTGAAAGGAAATAAAATTTGGCTTGCAATCAAAAGATCCAGGGGAAAAATGTGAATGAAAAGAGATTTATCGCTGTAGAAAATCCTCTGCCTCAAGGAACTTTGGCGAGAAAACTACAGGTACGCAATCGACAATTTGTCGTCAGGTAAAGAAAATTGGCTATAAAAAAGTAAATAAGCAAGTCTATCATCAAATGTTTGCAAAGACTGTAGAAAAACGAAAAAAAAACGCTCTTGGCCTCTGTATTTAATCTTACGCAAAGGTAGATACAGAATATGGATAATATCGGATGAAGCATTGTTTCATCTGTCATCCACAATTGGCAAAACGAAGATGCAAGATATTTCACGCGAAAAGCTTTGTAAAAATGCAACTGCTTTGCAAAAGGAAAGTTAGTTATCAGGTGTTACGGTACGGATGGGAATGCCCTCTCGAGGCTCAACAAAACCATCTTTTGTAGAACCAAAGGTTAAAGTTGATACTACATACTATCAGAAAAGGTTTTGAAGCACATGATCAACGAAAGTAAACGTCTTCACCTTCGAGGAATGTTGTTTTTCACCAAAATTCTGCACCAAGTGATACTGCAAAATCAACTATAAAATGGCTGAAAGATAAAAAAGAAAATAATAAATTTTCTTCCTTTTGAGAAATAGCTAACATCACACCCGATTGTGTTCCTTGAGAATATTTTTTATGGGGATACTTAAAAAACAAATAAATAGATGCAAAGTAAGAGCACTCCAAGAGCTTCAAAAAGCAATCTAAGAAAGTAGAAAAATTCCCCTAAAAATGTTCGAAAAAACTCTTTTGGCTTGGCCTAAGCTCTTAAGTAAAATGTACTATGCTAAAGGAAGCCACATTGAAAATTTCATGTAAATAACTTAATTTAATAAAAATTATGATGCTCTGAGAATGGTCGCATTATTTTTGAATCAACCAGTACAAGAGGTGTTCAAATGAAAAGGTACGAAACGTCGAAACAACATAATTGTTAACATATTTGCCTATGCCGCTATGGAAGAACGTGCGAATTGAGTCTTCAGCATAGTCGAAACATGCGCCTGAGAGAGCAAAAGCTTTTATAAAGAGCGCTGTCCCCAATGGACAAGGCAGTACGTGTGAGGACATGATGGCGTTCACATAGCAAAATTCGACATCTTAGAAGCAGCGAGGGGTTTATCCGATTTCTGACAGCTGCAGGTGTTAAATCGGCGGCATTTATCGCCATGGAGGGTGTGGTTCTACTCCATGATGACGCGCGTCTATACATCTCTAGAGTCACACTCGCGGAACTGGGCGAGTTCAAGTGGAAGCAGCTTGACCATCAGCCCTACAGCTCGAACATGTCATCCTGCGATTTCCAAGAGTTTGGTTCCTTGATGAAACATCTCAAAGAGAAGCTGTTCAACTCAGACGAACTCAAGGCAGCTATGGAAGGCTCGTCACAGTTACAGGAATTCTGAGACTAATGAATCCTTCAGCTCGCTAATCAACTGAATTGTTGTGCTCAGGCCTATGGTGTGCACTTTGAATAAAGACTTCATTTTTTACCACAGTGCAGTTTCATACCTTTTCATCTGAACACCCTTCGCACTTCTATAAAATAAACATTTAACTAAAAATCAAAAAATTGCTTTCGCTATTTGGTTCATTTTTAATAGACTAGTTAGCTGGGTAAAATAATGTATATTAGTTTATCGATAGATTAAAATTCATGCTTTGCTTTCTATTTTCAATTGAAAAGTTTTACAGAATAATACTTCATTCGGCATTAATGTAATATTTCAGATATATTGGTAAAAAAAAAAAAAAAATTTAAAATGTTTGCTTTATTACTTTTATTTTAACCGCTAAAGAAAAGCATTATCAACACTATTAAGACTGTTTATTGTCACGCAATCGTAAAAGATTTCGTACCATCCAAGATAATACCATTGTAACGCTATTCTTTACCGATCTTATAAAAAAAAGCACATATATTTATTCACCTGCTTTTTCAACTCAAAGGGATCATTTCATTTCTATTTATTAAGCTGTGTTTTGTACGCAGTGCGACGCACAAAATTGAATGCACCTGCTGGAAGAAAAATGGGTCTGATATTTTGCTATGAAAAACCGTCTCATCTTTTTCTCTTTAAATTCAGGAAAGTGACAATAAAAGAACTGCGTCATTTGAAATAACTAAACATTCTTCTCGTATAAGTTATGTACTATAACTAGCCATGCTCATTCGCTTCACTGGGTATTTTATGATGCTGTGTAATTATATATTGTTTTTATGCTATTAACCCGGCATCACTCGCGTGAAAAAAAATGACCTAAAGTTCTCGCGCAGGGTGTGTCATACCTAAGGATGTTTACATTGTGTTTTTACCGTAAAACTTGTATACAAAGGTTAAAAAGGAAGAAAAGTAGGAAATACGACATGTTTATTACATTTTTCACACGTAAATTTAGTTTTTCTGTTCTTTTTATAAGGGCATTTAGTGCATTGTTTATACACTCCTTTAATCGCATCGTGAGTGAGTGCGATGTTTTCACTGGAACTTAATTTTTTTTATCTGTATCTGTTTCAAACTAAACCTATAGGAAAAAACTTCTTTATCCTTTAAATTTCAAAATTTTGAAATTTCTTTTTTATTTTCTTTTATTTTGTTCCAGCAATAGTTTTTTTCAAAAGTTCATCTGAAAGTGGATAAGATGTATAACAGTTCTCTCCTTTTTAAAATTACATTCTTCTTAAATGTTCTTGGTCTCTACATATAAAAGATTTATTTTCAACAGTGTCTCCCTTTTCTAAATCTGGATCGATTTCAGTGGAGGAATCGCTGTTATACTCTTCATTTGCTTTTGTCTCATCATAACCACGAAGAGAATTTCTCCATCCGAAAATACTGCTGTACTATATCTATTAAATACTGTATTTATTAAATTACTTAAATATCACATTTCTTCATCATAACTACAATAATACGCCATAGAATAAGGAAAATTTAAAACGTGTGTTCATGCATTCAGAACTGTAACGGTGATTCACGCGCAGGGTATGACATACCCGAAAAGGTGATGTCCAAAAATATATATTTAGAATTCGACAACAGGCTAAGGCCCCTCAAAGGATATGACCTTAAAGTCAGCTACACGAGAAACTATCCATTTTCCAATAAAGGTTTAGAAGGAGCATTGAAAAAAGTTAGACGGTGTGTATGACACACCCTGCGCAAGTAGTGCCGGGTTAAGAAAGAGAGAAAGGGTCTAAATCTTAGGTTCTCAACGTGGGCGATAATGCCATCTTGTGGGCGTTTGAGGCTTTCAGTGGGCAGTAAAAGACCCAAATAAAATTGGGGGCGTTGAGATGGCACGAAGGGGCGTGGCCAGATTAACCAAATACAGTCTAAAAAAGACTACACAAACACGCTGATTATGTACTAACAAAAGTAAACTTTAAAAATAGTTACCTTATGTTGATTGTATGTATTTAAATCCTTTCTATCACGCGTGTGAAAATTCACACATTTCGGAAGTTTGGGAATTAATTGGATGAAAAACTTAGATTACATTACATTCAGACCTAAATTAAATTGAATGATATAGAAAATTTTAAATTTTAGAGAGATATTAAAATTAAACTTTTTACATCTCGTCTAATGTCATGTGAAATATCTTATATATATAATACAGTTAAAGGAGGGGAGCGGTATCTAAATATTCCCTAAAAAAAGGGGCACTAGTTCAAAAAAGGTTGGGAAACTATGGTCTAAATCGAACATCAAACTTTGGATTGTATTCAGAAACATTCTTATAAACACTACTTGATTTAAAAAGGACAGGAATTTCTTTTAGAAACAGAAGTACACTCTCTTTTACTTCCCTGTAGTCGATTTCCGCTAAACCTATTTTTAGCTGATCTCTTCTAAGCAAAAGAAACATTCTTGCCGAGTTTCAAATCTGTAGGTCTAATTTTAAAAAAAAACAGAAATTTTTTGTCTACAGACTAATGAAACCTTGGCAATCTATTTGTTTAGATAACACATTTAACCGATCACTAGTCAATGTAAGCACGAGAAGAACCATTTTAAATGTGAAATGTTAATTCAATAATAACCGTGGTAAGCCGCCAGAACTTAAATTGCAAGCATGCATACGAGTATACAGTGTGTCGCACAGGTACCGGATATCAGTTTGTGGGATGGAATTACCGAACATTGGTCTGTGTGCTGGTGGTCGGTCGATATAAAGCAGTATAACTCTGGTTGTGGATGACGCTGGAGATGTTCTCCAATGAGGTTCTATTCGTATTCGATTAGAGAAAGATGCTTAGAGATTTAGCAGGCCAAGGCAACATGTTGACACTAAGAGAATGCACTTTATATTACTGGAAAACACTCCCTTGAATAATATTCAGGAATGACAGTGCAACAAGTTAAATCACCAAGTCTTGCAATCCCTGAGCCAAATATCAATAGTCTTGCAATCAGGTTGCGGGAAATAACTACAAGTGTGTTCCTGATATCATAAAAAAAATTTTCCCTACAGCATACTTGAATCAAATTAATTTTCAATGTATTACTTCGATTTAACTGTGTATAATTTCGAATATTCCCTAAATCTAGTCTACTAAGTTTTATTGGGTAATTAACAAAAGTTATATTCTTTATGTAGTTAGTTACATTAATCTGCATTGCATTCCTTTTTCCTGAAAATAAAAGTGTTTTCTAAAATATAAATTTTAAAAAAGACAGATTATGAGTTCCGTTCGTAAAACAAAATAGGCACGGAATATGTGCTACATAGCAGATATACAATCTACTTTCGTTTAAAACACCACTCAAAAGTGTAAAATTCTTAACATATCAACAAATTTTATTTTATCATTCAAATATATCACAATTTCTATTTATCTGTTTGGTCTTAAAAATCTCACATATGACTATTAGCATTTAAAGAGATTTTGTTACCTATTTTTAAATAAGCATTTTAGTTTCATCATTTACCTTTAATTCTGCAAATTTTTTTATTGTTGCCACGGCAACCGTAGGAGGAATCTTTTTCCCTTATCTCGATATTTTTTCTTGGTTTTGCAATTCATTTTCAATTTTGTAAACCATTTATAAAAACATATTTTATTTAGAAAATAATAACCTGCATGTAATGCTATTTTATCTTTTAAATTTTAGTTACACCACCCATTCGCATGTGTGATCATTGCCTCAAGGAGAGTCGTGGCCACATTATAAGTCCGGATTACCCGGACAATTACCCTGCCGGACTAAAATGCACATACCATATACAGAGATCAAAGAGCTTTTGCGGACTAGAGATATTTTTCCATGATTTTCAACTGCAAGACACACCTGCTTGCTCAGGAGACGCCCTTGTAGTGGCAGGAGAAGAAGATGAACGTCTCTGCGGAAACAGTCTTAAAGGGAAAATGAGTAAGTAGTGCATATATGTATCTGAATATTTCAATTAAATAATTTAAGCAGTAAAATACGTATGAGGTATGAAATAGCAATAAGGTTGTCACTATACCTCTTCCTCGTGTTGGTTGTGGTAGAGATCTCGCTGATCTTTAAGGATCCCGGAAAGGGGATCCTAACGCAGTTGGGATTGAGAAGCCATTAAATCAGGCATGAAAAGATGGCAAATAGATATTCGCAATAATTCACTTTTATTAATTTAAGTGTTAGAACTAAGTACGCGATGTGCAGATAAGACAACTAAATATCTAGAAACAACGATTACTTATCTGCAAATGCGATAAAACCTCTGAAACTCGCCAAAAAGAAATCCTCTATCTTCCACACACACACACACAATAGCGATAATAATTCAAGAATAAGCGACTATAATTCAGGGACTCACTAGCGGGGCTATATTGTTCTCATAATATCTTTTATCTATCTGACTGACTATTTGCATGCTATTTAGTAGTGATGATCATTTACGGAGGGAAGCTGTTCTAGTTCTAAGTGCCAATTTAGTTGGACGGAAAATAACTCGAGTCGGAGGGTAGATCTCACGAATATCCCATTGTTAGAAAGTGCAAAAGGATTAAGGGTATATATACTTCTCTCTCTCTCTGAAAGTATTTTTTGAAAGCAACGTATTCAATTGTGGCTGCCATTGCATCAGCTTAGAGAAAGAAGTATTATAAAAATACCAATGAGATTTTTTTCAAAAATTTTTAAAAGCATGATTGTGTGAAAGGGATAATCTTACCTTGAATTCCGAAGCGTTATTAAGATCTGTATTTTCTATTATTTCATTGAATTGATATTTATTGGTATTTACCATCGCAATATATATACGAAGTAACACGATAGATTTGTGAAGAGAGAGGATTCTAGATGAAAAATTACCTCTGAAACGCATTGCATTATTTCTCTAAAATTCAGAATCAACATCTTTCGAAGGGACTTTGAATACCAAGACAAAAAATGGCCACACTCAAGTTGTAGATTGAAATTTAATTGAATGGGAAGATTAAGACTCATATAACCACTTTGAATTCATGAACGCTTAATTAATCATCTGGAATTTTTATATTCTCCCTATTGTTTTTATTCTACGCTATTTAACATGTTGTTCTAACAAGTCTCTTGTGTTTATATGAATGCTCTAAAGCTAATCAAAAATTAATAAAAGTTCCTGTCAAATTACACCTTTTCCCTCCGATTTTAGTAAATTATTTAAAGATCTGAAAACCCACAAGTGAAACATTTGAGCAGACTTAAAAATATTTTTAAATATCGGATGGATAATACACAAAAAAGTCTTGAGGAAAGTGAGAAATCTCATAAGATTAACATAAAATGGCTAATAGACGTGAATCTTTAAAATAAGTTTTGAATTTGTAATTGAACAGTGACCCTTGATATTTACGTAATTTGGAGCGAGCAATAACTTGTTTATCATCTCCTCTCTCTCTCTCTCTGTCTTTCTTTAAAATATTAAATTGCATTTCGGAAAACAAACTAACATACCACTAAATTTTGAAAATCCATTACATTGTGAATAAAACACCGAATATATTTTTATACTTCTTTAAATGTTCAAATAAGCTTTACAATACTATTACTTTCGTTCTTCAATGTTACAAAACTTTTATTTATTCGTGAAAAAATTTTAAGTGATTTTTTATTGTTTTTTCGCAGAAAAAATAGACTTCCCAATCGGTGAGCCGAATGAAATTGTGCTACGGTTTGAATCAGATGACCAAGGTTCTTCTCAGGGTTTCCACGCTGAGTACCGCCAAATCCCTTGCAGAGGTTACCCTTGGAGACAAGGACGCTCTCAGTGGACTCCTTCCAACGCTTCTGATTGGAGCAGAAGCGGATAAATTCTTTCTAGGGTACTTTTGAAATTTGAGACTCAAATAAACAACACATTACATTGTTCCTTTCAACAAATGGTTGAAAGCCTACCGAAATTTCGCAAAGACTACAGACAGCAAATGTTTCATTGAGGTTATGTGATTGAGGAATGGTGTAACACCTCTCTCACTGTACCAATGTTGGGAATGAAGAAATCATTCGCTCATGCAGGGACAGCTCCATTTTCAATTCATTCGTCCATTTTCTTCTTCTTTTTTTTAAAAAAATCATTATTTATTAGCGACAAAAATGATTTTAAAATTAAATTGGAAGGCGGATGATAAAGGGTTATTTATTTTTAAAGCATGCATGATTCCTGAAGCCGAAAGAAAAGCATGAATATGATATTAGCTTAATGGTGAGCAATGATTTGGTATTGGACCATATCAGCATAAGATATTCTAACAGTATGTGCAATATTTTATACAGTAAAAAAATGTATTTGTTTCAACCAACAATCAACAACAGATTGACTTATTGATATCAGTTATTCAATTCCAGAATGAAAAAGTATTAATATGTATAAAGAACATTGCTTCTATTTCAGAAAAAAAATCACATTAATATTATTTACTGTTTTCTATTTTACTTTCTAATCAAGTCTCTTGAGAGAAGCGAAATGGATAAATGTACATTTATGTGGAATATGGAATCTAAATTTCGTATTATTCTTACTTGTTATAAAAATAGTCTTAAAATATTATTCATACGTAAGATTTTTATGAGTTACGTTTGGTTATATTTTATTCACTATTCGTTCAAGGTTAAAATTGTATTAAACATTATATTGTGTATATTCTAAATCAATGAAATAAAATGTTATGGTTATGAAATGTTGTAGTTTGTGTTACTCTCTGAAAATATTAGCTTCTAAATCGTGATATGCGTACAACAGATCATTAAAAGAAAGAAATAACTGTATATATATATGATTTTCCTTGTTATTTTTATTTTAAAAAATTGCAACACTTTGAATTAGAAAAACTATTATATTTTTAATACAAATATTTAAAATAATTCAGATAAATCTTGAATGCCGGTTTGTCAAAAGTTCGTTTGAAATTTGATAGCTCGAGTATAAAAACATTGTCTTAACAAAACCTTAAGATTTTTTTATTTTATTAATAAAATTCTTCTTTTTTTTTTTTTGTCATCCCAGATTTCAATATTATTTGTGATTACTCATAAAATATTTAAGTAGAAATAAGATGGTTTAATTTAAATATCAGAAGGCAAAATTTACTGATACACAGTAATTATACAATAATTTTTACCCTTGCGTAATATGGAATTAATAGCAGCCAAAGTTTATTCCATGGAAGTCTTTTACTTTTATGATCCGTAAATAATAAAAAAGACCTACATCTCCAAAATATACAAAAATTATTTACATATAACGTTCACCAGCATCGATTATACTTTACACAATTCTTTTCTCCGACTGAAAAAAAACCATTTAGAATAATTACTAACAATGCCAACTTCAGCAACTTAACTTTAACAACAGACGATAATTAATCAGCAAATAAATTAAATAATTAGATAAATTACAGTTATATGAGTTATTGAATTAAATCAGACGATAATAATATGCAAGAGAATTTTCAAAGGAAACTTTATTCGTAACTAATGTAAAATTTAAATGGGAAACTAAAAATTGGATAAAAGTATAAGGAAAAGAAACTTAAATAGAACTGTGTGTGTGAATATTTTGCATTATGAAACAATGCGTGAACTTCATTATTATTTTGGTTGCTTCACTTCCTATTATTTTATTCTTTTCGATCGATTTCATTTCTTCCATTGAACCGACATTCATTTCTCAAGTGATTATGCAAGTATTTTAATTTAACGTTTTCTAGTTAAAATAAAATGTTCTTCTCAGAAGCAGTGGGGAAAAAAGAGAAATTAAGTTTATTTTGTGAAATTTATACTGTTATGATAGCTGTGACCTTGACTCACGAACAAAATACAATAAACTGTGTCTGGATTTTGAAATAACCGTTAACTAGTAAAATAATTTCTTTGCCGTTTGCATTTATTTTGCATTTCTCTTAAATTAATTGTTATTGCCCTGAAGCTTGATTTTGTTTTTTTCTCAAGCGAAGAAGTTTCAAAATGGTTTCTTCAAATATAACTGTTCGATTCTTAAGCTGTTTCGTGAGTTTTTGACTCCTTAAGCCGTAGACATACATAATTTATCGAAGAGTTAGCTGATTTCATAATTGACTAACAAAAAAAAGACAGTCTGTGTTCAGCATATTTAAAATATCTTTACATATGTCATCTGGTTACCCCCCTTCATAATTTATCTTCCTCAAAAAAATATGATTCAATTCTTTCTTTTATTAATATCTATTGCGTGTGTGTGTGTGTTTTTTTTTTTAAGAAATCTTAGAACTCGTTCTTTTTTAATTGCCATAAATTGTCCAAATGCCAATAATTTACAAAAAAAATTTCGTAAACGTTTGCGATGGAAAATGTTTGCCATCCATTCTGTACCTTTAAAACTGATTCACGATTATAGTTTACAGACTAATTAGAAATCACTGAAAACTCATGACGTATTCACAATTTTAATTCTGACTGAAAATATTTTAAAAGCAAAATATGCGTATTGAGATGAATTATCCTTTATTTTATTAGAAGAAGATAAAGCTTTTTATTAAGAAATAGCTGGATCCACAATTGAAAAATCTGAATCAAAATAATGGATCTCATTAAACCAAAAAAAAATTTTTTAAAAACTATTTATTAGATAAAAGAAATTGTAATCCATATGAACAAGATATAAAAATTAAAGTTTTAAATAAAAGAGGATGATAACTTTTTGATTTTGAATAAATTCAAAATTTAAGTTTAAAAAAAATAAAAAATAGAAAAGAATCTCAATTTGAGAGACTGAAACCCAACTTCTTAAATTACAAATTTGATTTGGTTTTACTTTACGTCGCGCACTCTGAAGACCACAAGAGATGATGACGTCGAACCTCGAAATTTTGAATTTCAGCTAAGCGGTGAGAACGATACCTGAACATCCCCTGTTCAAACTTCCACACCACGCCGATGGGAAGACTTTGAGCCTCGACAGATTTAACGTGCTTCAGATCCGTCTTCAATGGCACTAGGTTTCAAACCCACTATTGGACAACGAGGTCGAGACCATGACCACTAGGTTACCGAGATCATCTCGGATTGTAAGACTTTGCTCTAGAATGAATTTTTAAAAATTAGGTTGTGGAATTTGAATGGTTCGGAGTAGCGAGTGCAATACCGAATCCCGGTATTTCGAGCCATTTGTGCAATTTTATAGTACCGGTATTCACAAGTTTAAAAAACGTTTTTTTGGTATTTACTAGAAATTTTTTTAAATTGTTTCTACTATATGTTCAGGGATTGTTAACATAGAAAAATAGTCTACCTTTTAATTTTAAGTCTCCCTAACGGGCGAAATTACTTAGATTGTGAATATAAAGTTGCATAGTACAATCAAGAGAAGCAATAAAATATGTGAATCATCCATGGAGGCGGGCCAAAACTATTCTATTACAGCTCAGAGCGATTGTGCACACACTCAGGATTCGTAGTCTGATATTCGTATCTGTGAAAACAAAGTTGTAGTTGTGAAGAAAGTGCATAATATTACGATATTTTTCAAATTAGTGAGTTTGTTATTCACATTGCATTTGCATATTATACTTTAGGGCTCAAAATATTTTTCAGATTCATTATATATATACTCATAAATAATATAACCCATAATAATGAATAAGAATAACTAATCATACAGAAGAATGAAAAAGAAGAAAAGAGACTAACCAATTCAAATTTGATCAAGTTTATAATAAATTTTCTTGCAATTTTTTACAATATTTACATTCAGAAGAATACGGTACTGTTATCGAAGATGAGGATGATACGAATGTCGATAATGAAAAGGAATTGTCTCTTGAACAAAAATTAAAATTAGCGACACTAAAAAAAATTTTCAACAAACCAAAATACAATACAGAAATCAGCTATATCAAAAATCATCCGACGAGAAATCGA
This sequence comes from Trichonephila clavata, assembly GCA_019973975.1. Lineage (NCBI taxonomy): Eukaryota > Metazoa > Arthropoda > Arachnida > Araneae > Nephilidae > Trichonephila > Trichonephila clavata. Next base: position 49,819 of record BMAO01012292.1, read on the forward strand.
TTTCGTTAAAGATGAGGGATTGAGAGGTATAAATACTTGGATATTTACATCTTTCTTGTGATTTTAATAAATAAGATGCTCCTTTACTTTGTGATTCTTAAAAAAACTGTTATAATTTATAAGTTACAAATTATTTTTGTGATTCTTACACACTATAATAAAACGGGCAGATAAAACAAAAAAAACCTGTATTTTCTTTCTTTTTGTAAGATTTCTTGAACCGGTACTAAAATTGGTATCCTGGTATTAAGATCTAAAAAATATCGAATACTGGTATTGAACTTTTGAACCTATATTACAATCCCTAGTTCGGACTAGTAATTTCTGAGATTTTATAAAAAATTAAGTTAACAACATTGCATAAATATGGTTTTTTTAATCAAACACTTTTAAAGCCTGATTAATGATGAAACACCATAATTGATCCGTAAATGTGTGATGAGTGAAACAAATTCATCTCTCTTAAGTTATTTTGCATATACATAAATAATCTTTTAACTGTGTGTGTGTGCTTGTTCGTCACCATTTGACGCATTTGAAAAAGGGTGAGGTAATGACATTCGCTCGCGCGCGCGTTATGTTTACACAAACTCCGGTTTCCTTTATTTTGTACACACGAAAAAGAAATCTATTTCTGGAGAGTATCAGTGTTCTTATAATTCGCTATATTTTGGAACTAAAATTTCCCATTGTGTTTCAGCTAAGCTATTATTCTCTTTAGTTCTTGTACCTGTCAGTAGATGGCGCTTTTTAATATTCAGTGATAAATTCAAAACTCAATTCTATCATTTCACAATTATTGAAACAGGCTTCAATAAAGGAATTTTAAAAGAAAATACTTTTTTTAATCGAATTAAAATCGTGACATTCCTGGATTTTAAGATTAAAAACTTTATTTACGATATTTTCTGAATCCATACAGATTGTAGGCTGGTCTAAGATTACAATATTTGAATTATCTTGGTAAAATATTTTTCTTTATCGCGTCTGTTTCCTGTGTGTTTCTGATAAAGCAACTGGTTGAGTGGATATATCCAGTTTTAGTGAAAACATCAACTATTTTACATCACCTTTTAAAATCTCCATTTTGAGGCGTGTCTTGTTTGAGATAAACGTAGGCATCATTATCTTATCTTTTAAGTAGTAACCCAACTGACGTTTTGCTTTCAGAATAAAAATACGTAATCCACGTACAGTTAATATCGTATTCCCTTTTGACGTTTGACTGTTCAGTGAGGTAATAGATATTATCTTATGCAGACTTTGTGTCTGCTACTTACCAAATCATGCGCCATTAATGATGCTTTGAGAAGTACTTAATAGTATAATGGGGGGAAAAATTATATCCTAATTGCTGAGTATAAACTTTACAATAAATTAAATGAGTATGTTAAAATGTTTACATTTATAGGCTCCTTAAAGTTCTTTCACTTATCTGTCTCGAATATTACCATGGAAATTTTATAAAAAAGTCATAAAATAGCACCATTTTTTCATGTTTATTAAAATTAAAAATATCTACGAAAATAGTGTAAAAATTCTTTTTTTTTAGGCAGAATATTTTATAAAAGCATTGAATACAGAAAACTTTATATTGTTTGTAACTCGATAATGTGTGTATCAGCCTTTTCTATGTATTTTTTTAAAAAATTTCATTTCTGTGTTTCATTCTCTATCGTTGCCCTTTCGAATGAGTTGATTATTATCTTAAAAGCCCTCCGAATTTATCCTAGGCCATGGTCGTGGCCGGCATGTCACGAGTTCGAGCTTAGTGCCCCTGAAGACTTACCATATAGATGGGCTGGTGCATCGAAAATTTGCCTGGGCTCAAAATCCTCTCGTTGGCATGGTATCGAAATTCAGACAGGGAGGTGCTAGCTCAGGTGTCGTTCTCGTCACTTTGTGACGGATCTATACGCGGTTCTACTAATCCCTTCATATCCCTGTAAGGAAAATAATTAGTTCAACCAACTTTCATCGAGTAAGGAAACGTGATTATGTAAATGAAGTATATTATATAAATTCAGTTTTCGCGAGTTTGAGAGTTGTCACGTTGGGGTTGGCACGCTGAAGTTGATACGTTGAGTGTGCAAGGAGGAGTTAATATAAAGTCCACGAGTTAATTGTTAGTTGAAGATTGAAAAGGAGTAGAATTAGTTAAAGATTACAGAGCGGGGAACCAACGACAGTGATCAAGCCGAAGAGATCACTTGCAAGTTTCCAGTGTAGGATCCGATGCATAAAAAGTTCAGGAACTCTGCGTTTGATTAAGTAGAAGCTAGTTTATTAGTGTGCGACGTATTTAGATTTGAGCGTATTTAAGCTATCTTAGATTCAGTTGAGTGTCTGTAGTAGTATCCGCGTGTTATAGAATCTCACCTCCGCACTCTACTATATATTATCTACCTTAATTAGAATTGTATTGTGTCTGAGTAATAATTAGAATTAATAAATTGATTAGATTGAAAATCATGTTTGTCGATTATTCTGTTTCTCCTACACATCTAGCCGGGTTCACAGGTAGGCAAGAGGGTTCAGATGTAAGCAGGAACCAACCACTATCACAACTTGATCAAGGTTACAAATTTTGAGGTCCGTCACCAATAGCCTGGTGTTACCCAAAGTGTGACATTATTAAACACTCATGTTGTATGAGGCGGGCTCAATCAAAATTACGACTGAAAATTGGATAGCAAACATGGAAATTTTGTGAAGCACTGTTCTAACCACTAAACTCGGAAATAAAATCTGTTTTTCTAAATTATCTTGTCGGATCTGTGGAATGAAACATAATTAATTGCTTCATTTTACCCAAACAGCTGAGAATTGATTCGGAGGTCTCACCGGATTAAATAATTTCTCAGAAACTTTTCGATTTAAAAAGTGTACTTTTGTATCTAATACCGATGCAAATTTGTGAGAAAATATTGAACTCCTTTTAGCTTCAAATGTTTCAAACTTAGCTCTTCCAGATTTCCATCAGTTTGTTGATTCTACATTTTGCAAACCAGGCCGTATCGACGCACTGATAGGATTTCAATGGGTATTCCAGATTCTAAAAAATGACGCATTTAAGATTAATTCATCAATGAATAAATGATTGTTTAAAAATCTAAAAATGCATGCTTTTACTGCATATCGAGCTAAAAAATGGAAAATAAAGTAAAGTTAATAAAAAACTAAAAAACACGCTTTTATGTTAAATCGAAATAAAAAGTTAAAAAAATTTTTTAATACGAATTAAATGATAAACGAGAAATTTAATGTCATTGTGGTAAAAGCGTGGGGTGCTCGATATTCATTGTTATAATTCCTTATTCCAAAATGCTGAGTTAGTGTAAAAATGTAGTTAAAAGCACCCCACGCTTTTACCACAATGACATTAAATTTCTAGTTTATTATTATATTAAGAAATTTTTTTAACTTTTTATTTCAATTTAACATAAAAGCGTGTTTTTTAATTTTCTTACAAACTATAATTTATTATTTAAAAGAAATTTGTGCATTATATGCTTTTAACCGGATAACAATCAAATATTTCACATTGCATTCAGTTTGATTTAATTTAATTAATGACACAAGAACTACGCAGCGTACTGAAAGATTTCGTAATTAGAAACTAGAACACACAAAACTTGACATTTCAATTTATTTCTTAATTTCCTCATCATGTTACATGAGAGGTTTGAGCTTAATAGGCAGTAAAATGCAGCAGGCTCCAGTATTCCGTTCGTGGAATCCAGTTTTTTGTCTGCGGGAAGCTCGAACCTGAAATTCGCTGGCCTTGTTATTTAATTACCTTAGTTATCGTATTACATAGAGAGATATATCTTTCTCTCATTTAAAAATTAAATGATATTTTTTATTGCTTTTACTGGATTATTTTTGTATGTGGGTTTTCAGGAACAATCGATATATTTTGTTTGATAATAATTATTAATCGATGAGAAACTGGTCCGTTAACAATGTTTTTAATTACTCAAACAAATTTGACGAATTCCAAATCAAACGAATTTGATAATCTCCAACAAAATTTTGCTATAATTTTCTTTGGTTATATCATAAAACACATTTTGTAAGATAAGAATTTTACATCTGATCTGTAATGCCCTCTTTGATAGGCAAAATATTTTATCCGCTCTTCTTCATTTTCGTTTGTCGAATTATCCTATTTATTGTCACCCATTTATTTTTGATGAATTATTTAAAGTTTATTACTTCAGGATATCCATTGCCTTTAATTTGGTAATCCTTCATTTTCTTTTCAAAATCGGATAAATTCAAATCTCTTTATAGAAAAAGAGTATTTGTTTGGTCATAATAGAGCCAATACATTAAAAAAAAAAGCTTACACGGACAGTATAAGAATATTTCCATGTTTAAATTAAATCGTGTGTGTGTGTGTGGAAAGAAACAAATTCTTTAAAAAAATATTTTTGAACAAAACATTTACATAAGAAAAACAGTAAATATAAATCAGTGTCACTTACATGATAACTTTAAAGAATTTGTATTACCACTCCGGTTATGGTTCTAATTTTCAGAATACATGCGCACTTGTTATTCTGGATGCAATAATTCACTGTCAGTTGAAATTATAATTAAGATTTTTTTAAAATTAAAAATATAAAAAATAAAACAACTTGATGGGGCCACTCGTTTCAGACAGAGAAGAAAAAGAGTATCATATTTGAAAATATTTAAGCAACTAGTTGTTCTTAAAAATATGTATTAATCAATCTCTCGATGCAAATTTTAGCAATTAACAGATTTATTCTTTTATAAATGATATGAATTTTTGTATCATTTCACAAACATTAATTATCTAGCGCAAAAATTATTGCCCTACAATAAAATTTCCGTAAAAGGAAGAAGGTACAGTTCTTTCAAAGACGTATACATAAAACGTAAGAAAAAGAAAAAAAAAAACATGGAAGAAACTCAAAGCTTGATCAGTTTAAAGATTTTTGCCGTGAAATATTCGCATCAAAGAAAGTGAATTTAAAATTGATTTGTGTGTGTGAGAGCCAAGGTTTGTTTCAAACAGAGAACCAAATTGTAAAAAGATTCACATAGTAAACAGTTTTATTTTTAACGTGTGACTGATTTTCCATTTTATTTTTAACGCAATGTGGATGGTTACCTTGATATTTTGTTCGTGTGGTAATGTGGTTGCCTTGGGTGAGTGAGTGAATATTAATGTCCCACTGTTCAGCTACACGAATGCTTTTGGGGCCGGTCCGCGTAATTCTGAACCATGGTCAAGTGACGCGGACGACACCTGAGCTGGCACCCCCTTTCCTAACTACTACACCAACGGGGGGACGTTTGAGCTCTCGACAGATTTTACGTGCATCTCTCCCCAACACGGCGGGTCTTCAGTGGTACTGGGAACGAACTCATGAGATTCTAGCCGCGAACCGATGCCTAGACCACTTGGTTACCGTGGCCACGTGGTTGCCTTGGGAATAAAACGTATATAAAAGTTAGTTAATATTAGGTTTTTTTTCGGGTTACCCTAGTAATTTCAAACGATTTTAATTCGATTTCATTAAAAATTTAACTATTTCCATTGCATTTGTTCTTCAAGCTACTGTTCCAGTCTTCTGTAGTATTTTGTGCTATTTCCGAATATGGATATTTCTAGCATCATTGGTGAGTACCAAGATATTTTTTTAAAGAATGAGTGCTATGCTTTTAATTGTTGCAATAAATCGCAAATGTCCACTTTATTTTACTTTTTAGTAATGCTTTTTTTTTTCATAACGTTTCTTGTTCAATGAAATTCAGTGAAGAAACTCGCAGTTTTTAGAATATTGCAAGTTATCAGCACTTATTAATTGATATTCAATAACATATTATGTGATTATTTTATTTATAATATAATATAGTAATTATTTTTTAATATTATATATTTCCTGTAACCTTTCTCAACCTTTTTTGTTGTTGTTGTTGCTGCGGTACATTTTTAACAATTTCAAAATTTGGCTGCGCATTAGCAATAAAATAAGTTTCAAGGAATTTTACTTTTCTGTAATACACTATTATGTTAATATAAGTGTTTATGATAATAATTTTCAATGTTAAAAAAATAATATATACGACAAAGACGACAAAATGTTTATTGAGTAATTAATTATAAGAGAGAACACATTTTTAATGCGAAATTTGAGCTGGATGATTTTTGATAATTTCGTTTAAAATGTGGTCATAAAAACGATAATTCCATTTTCATTTCGTCTTTTACATTTGAAAGCCTCGATCTTTTATTCTTTTATTTTGTTATAATGCTGAAAATCCGAATTCACGCAAATAAGATATAAACAATGGACTAAATTCATGACGGTCACATGATAAATATAAACACGTGTTCTACATTGAATTCAAAACGGACAATAAACTAGCTCGTACTTTTTATTCTATTTGTAAAACTTAGGTAAAATTTCAAATTGCATAGTTGGGTAAAGATGCTCAAGAGTTATAAAAAGAAATTTCTGCAAAAAGATTTTAAAATTAAAGAAAAAAAAGTCTTGTTTTATACATGTACTTTTAAATAAAGTGATAAATATTAATTTTTTTAGAAAAAAGTTTCTATAAAAAGTGGAATTTGGCAAAAACGAAGTGCATGAACTGTGTGATTTGCTGAAAATAGATAATTGCATTTATCGTGACTATGACGTCACATGTGTTTTTGAACTTGATTGGCGAAAAACACGTGGTTTGAAATTATCATGTGATTATGACGTCACATGAATTTAGTCCATTGTAACAATATTTGAAAGTTTTTTTTTCTTGCCTTTTTGAGATAATCTCCTCTGCTTTTAATCCAAAATAAATTAATTGGCTCTTCTGAATGTTTTGAAATTAAATCTCGAGAGAAAAATTAGTTTTTCTCCTTCATTCAAAGAGTTAATTCATATACAGATGCCTCCGTATAACAAATGGATTACGAACCCAATCAATTTTTATATCCATCTATATCCACGAAAGGATAAGTTAAATACACCACGAATACCTTTAATTTATTTCTATAAAACGTCCGAAAGATTTGGTTCCTAATTTTTATTTTTTTTTCTCAGAGTATAATTAATAATTTTTTAAAAAATATTCGCGGCAACTAAAGAATTTTTTAATTTTTTAGTATATTTTCTTTATAATGAATCCCCCCTCTCGCCTCCCATTTTTTAATGAAGAAATCTGAAGTATTAGTATACATTGCTTTCATGTTTTGAAGTCATTTATTCAAGGTATTATCCCAGACTTTTGTGAAAAAAAATAGTATACTTCTAGAACAACAACTCTTTCATAAGGCAAGTCGTTTCTTTTAAATAAAACGTTTAGATACACATAGAAGTTCATTTTTTTTTTCATGCTCTTCTCTTTTGTTATTTTTAAAGCTATCGTTTTTGTTACGCGCATCCTTGTTTTGATCTTATTTATTTTTTGTGTTCAAAGTGCGCGTTATATACGTCGGATTTTACGGTAACTCATTTTTGATTTCCAGTAAGCAGAAATTTTTCTTTAAGCTGTGAAATTCTATCAAAGTAATTAAGATCATTAAAATTTAGTTTGTAAGTTATTGAAATTCCCGGTATATTTTCCTATGCAGTCGACTCTCGTTAATTCAAACCTTCGATAAAACGAACCTCTCACTAATTCGAAGTATATACTCAGTCCCTAGAAAAACTCTTGATATTTCAAACTAACACAATACGTTTTGGTATACTCAATATTTCGAAGAAAAATCTGTGGCCAGCCAGAATACAACACGTGATAATTCGAAGTGATCTAATAAAACTCTATACAATTCAAACATTCACAATCATGTAGAGTCCTGTAGAAAATAGGTTGAAGCGAACATGTCTTGTGTTGTATTGTCCCTGTATGTCTCCCCTGTAACGTAGCCGATTGACGACGATTTGTCTGTTACCCCTTCTTTGTGTTCCACCTTCCTCAGGTGAAGATTGTGCCTTTTGCTTCAAACTGACAAAGATTTATGGCTCTTCTGTGTGACTTGTAGCATGTGGCACCATTTAGTGCACTTGAATCAGAATATACATATAAAATTGTTTTATGTTTATTATTACATAATAAAAATTATTCAAATGCAATTTTTAGCAAAAAATAAAAAAGAATTATTTATTTTCAAAACATTCCCCTTCCATGAAAAATGCTTCTATAATTCTACATTCAACTCTCGCTAATTCAAATCTTCGATAATACGAATCTCTCGCTTATTCGAAGTATAAGCTCGGTCCCTAGAAAAACTCTTGATATTTCGAACTAAACAATACGTTTTGTTACACTCAATATTTCGAAGTAAAATCTGTGGCTAGCCAGACTACAACACGCGATATAATTCAAAGTTATCTTATAAAACTCACGCTATCATGCACAGTTGATCACGCTTGATTACAAGTTTTGTTGTCTCTGTCTGTCTCCCCTGAAAAAGCTAAAATTGTGGCTGTGGACCACAATAACTCAGAAAGTGATGATGAATTGGAGAAGTTGATTCAGGTAACTCTGACAAAAGCTTAAGTGTCAATAAACAAACTATGCATCTTTTCCCTTCAAAATCATGTTGATGTGGACGCTTTTCAAGCTTCATTTATTCTAGAAAAATCTGTTGACAAAGTTAGAATGAATGCCATAAAACAACAAAAAAAAGATGACAAATTTTTCGTGAAAAAAAAAAATTTTCTACAGTATGTATTCTTTTAGTAGTTGTTTTTAATAATAAATGAATTCATTTTATACAGGAATTTTGACTTTTGTTTAATATTTATACTGTATATATAATATGTACTTTTTAAAAATACTTTAAAATAACTTTATACATATGTACAATCGTTGTTTTATTACATAATTTCAAATTTAAACGTGAGAGTAAAAAAATTCTCTTCGTGCATTTTGGGAGTATTTTCCCCTACCCTCTTGATAATTCGAACTCTTAATAGTTTGAAGTTTTTCATTGGTCCTTTCAACTTAGAATTATCGAGAGTCGACTGTATATGTATAAATTGAACAATTAGTCGTTATTGAAAAAAAATGACTATCAGCACCATCACATTTCAAACTGTCTGCTACAGAGAGTAGACGTAGCAAATTTTTTGGACGCGTCTCAGAATCTCTGACATCCGACATTCGCAAAGAGGATGCACGCAAACGATCAGACGAGGAAGGTGATGTAACACCCCGTAACTGTAACGCTATAAATACTCAACTGGTTAGATCCAACTGAAACCCGCAGAACATTGAACCGAAGTGAAAGTGAAGCGGATGCTCGAAGCGAATTCGGATGTATTCCGTATCGTGAGAAAAGGTTTTTCAAGGACTGGAAACGCACCTTCCCTTTTGTTCGGTGACGGGGAAAAAACATGCGATTGCATCAGGTAGCTCAATTTTTAAAGTAGCGGATTTATTTTTATGGAACGTTTTTTCAGGGAATTGGATTAGAGCATTAGAGTTTTTTTAGGATCTGGAAAATACACTTATGTAAGGTGTTTGTGTGTGTTTACAATAAAGAAAGTGCATTGAACCTTGTTTTGCAATTAATGCTTGAACGAATGAAGTAAAGTATGCTCTATACACTGTTTGTTTTATTGTCTGTGTGCATAAATAACTTCTGTTTAACTGTGCTTAAATTTTATTTTCAGTAATAACACAAATTTTTTCGAGGGCAATTCGGAAAGTAACCTTCGAATCGCTGTAAAATCCAAACCAGGATAAAGAGGAAAAAAATTTATAAACATATCAAAGGTACAACTCTCCTCTATTTTTCAACATAGTCTCCCCCATTATTCAGGTGTCATCCTCGTCACTTAACTCAAAATTACGGGGTCCGTCGCCAAAAGCCCTCGAGTAGCTGAAGAGTGCGACGTTAATATTCACTTACTTACTGTTTGTTAAGAGTATATTTCTGATTACTGTTCCTATGATTGGTTTTTAATTTGTCTGGTCTTATAAACGCTAGAAGATAAAGCTAAAGGTTGATTGATGCTATAAGCATTTAAATAATAACGTGGAAATAATTATCCTGAATGGTTACCTTTTTTGGTACTTGCGTATTATTGCGACATTCGCCAACTCTAGTAATAACTCGCCAAGTTGACAACTCCGATTTACGATGTGTCGTTCGCGCTGAATTGGTAACCATGTGCTTCATTTCATATGTCACCAATAGGTTGCGATAATACGTAGGTCCGTCGCCAAAAGCTTTCGTGTAGCTGAACAGTGCGATGCTAATTATCACTCACTCAACTCATCCCCATTATTCAAGCATTTGTCGTACCGTTTTACCAATTCCCTCTGTATAAAAAGCAGCCGTCTGCTATTTAAATAAATGTGGCACAGCATTTTAGAGCTCCTCATCATCAGAGAAATGCTGTCCCCCCAAGCTACTTTTTCAGATTGTGAAATTACGGAGCAAACGAATTTTTTCATCGATTTCTTTAATGAGCTGAGCACTTACTACAGATGGCCTTCCACTTCGTAATTCCTCACGGATGTTTGTTCTGCCGTTCTTGGAAAAGCGTATCCATTGACGCACTACAGCTTCTCTCACAATGTTTGGCCCGTTTCTGGCACACAATTCACAATGGACATCGCTACTGACAGTGTTTTTGGTTCAAAGAAATCTTATATCACTCCTCGCACCTCACATTTCGTGGGATTTTCTATAGTGACGCATATTTTGTCACGTTCTAACTCGCAAACTCTTGGCCCTACGACACTCACTCTCTGACTGGAAGCTTACTGAATCAGAGATTGCTCGTGCATTCGATTGAGGGCGCTCCGAACCGTACTTCCTGCACCACGCCCAAACGGAGGTTAGTTTCCGAATTGCCCTCGTATTTTAGAACAATATTGAAAATTAACTATTAGCTGATTGTTACTACTACTGACAAAGACAGGAAATAATAAAAGCATATAGATTGCACAATATAGGTTCTGATATTTCTAATTAAAAAAAATCTAGAGTTGATTTAAAGAATTTCTGTCATGCATTTAGAGCAGTGATCCCCGGACCAAGGACCGGTCCGTGGATCAAATAGCACCGGACCGCATAAGGAATATTAAATTATTTCTATTTTGCTTACTGTGGTCACTCTCGGTGTAGTGCGGTTTTTTATGGAAATCATTTTATATTCCACGTTAAATCACTTTATATTCATTTTTGGGGTAACTATTTTATTCAGAGGACATGTTTAAATACAATTAAATTAAATTAATTAAATCAAAGCAATATAAAAGTTAAACAATCAGCGTCCCCTCTTCAAAGTGGGCTATGATAAAATAATCAAACTTCGACCGGTCCGAGACGATAAAAAGATTGGGATAAGTAAAATGTGATTATCTCAATATCTATAATCACAAATTTTTAGATGATTTTTTTTTTTGAGCTAGATATTTTTATGTTCCAAAATAGCACCAAAACGTTTTATTTCAGTACAAAATATGTACAATATCTCCCAAAAGAGGTAAAACACTCTTGAAATTCAGTGATAGAGCGCTTCTGTACAATGTGATACAGTACAATGGAGTTTTTAATAAAATTTACAGCAAATATAACACATATAGTTTCATTTATGTTCAATATTTCTTTGCATTTGTATTTAGTAACACATGTTTTGTACAAGTACTATTATTTCAAAAACAAATTAAAATTTATTCTTCAAAACTATCAAAAAGTGGCCGGAAATTTACATCACAAAAGTGATTGAGCACCGTTCAACAAAAAAATTTTCAACATACAATGAAATGCGTTGCTTAAGACGAAATATCGGTTAACACGAAATAATACAACGGTCCCGACAAACTTCTTTGTATTTTCATGCATTTTTTTTCTCTTAACAGTAAACAAAAATTGCTAAACTCGAAAAGATTTCCCTTCTGAGAATGAACAAAATACGGAAAACACCAGTCGCGTAAGCGAGATTTTTGAGGGGTGGGAAATGGAAGAGAGGTGGTTTCAGTGCCGGTTTATCCACTGGACGCCCCAGTGGCCCGGATAAGCTGGACTTGACCACATTTTCTGGTTATAAATTTTGATCCACCAGTGGATCCACTATGTAGATCGTCTGCACCAAGGGCCCGAGATGAGTTTAAGTAGGCATTGGGTGGTTTCATACGTTTCGTAGAAAGGAGGCTAACTTGGCTTTGAAATACCCTCGGAATAGCCAATGACACGAGCCAATTTTTTTTTTTTAGCTACTTTCACCCTCCACCCCTACAAACTCTATATAAAAACATCTCTCATCAGGTGACTTTGGAATCTGGTTACGATTACGCCGCAGTGTGAGTAAAAATCAGTGAGTTTGGTTCACCAATGGTGAAATGAATAGTAAAATGGACGACACTGAACAATTTGTTGAAGATTTGATACTGAAAAAGACAACGCAAAGAAAAATATCAGATTATTTTCCAAAAACTCAATAAATGTTTTGTTTTTCAAAGAACTTGGAACTTTTGTATCGAACTTCATTGAGTTCTTACAAATGTCTTTGTTTCACTGATTTTTATTTAATGCATGATTATATACTACATATCTATGCAAATAAAATGTACTCTAATAAACTTAATTTTATTGAACACGTGTTTCTTTTCTTACAATATCCTTTTACACGAAATTCTCTTAACACGAAAAAATATTTCAGTCTTCTCAGTTTCCTGTTAAACGATTTTCTCTGTATATTATTCATAATAAATCCTGTACAAGGATATGGTTATAAATTAAATATATATCAACAAATGTTTAAATATATGATTGGAAGAACTGGGAAACTGCAGAGTGAGTGAATGAATATTAACGTCGCACTGTTCAGCTACTAGAGGGCTTTTGGCAACGGACTTCGTAATTTTGAATCATGGTCAAATTACGAGAACGACACCTGGGCTGTGACACCCCCTCTCCTAACTACCACACCAAACCAACGGGAGAACGAGTGAGCTCTCGACAGATTTAACGTACATCGCTCCCCTATTCCGTGGTCTTTAGTGGTGCTAGGCTCGAACTCATGACACGCCACCCACGATCCGATACCATGACCACTAGGCTACCGCGGCTGGGAAACTGCAAAAAACTGTTACGACGTTTAAGAAAAACCGGCGATACCTCTGGTATCGTCCAATATGTTATCCATATATCGCAAAAAGCATTTGATGACAATGCAGTCGATTTTTCAAGTTTGAAACCAAATCGTATATTAATACACAGATCCATGTCTTTGTTTTTATTTATATAACAAAGGGCTTGTAATACTTTTGTATGCTATGGGATTTTTTTAAAAAAAACCACATTTTTTCATTTAGAAAATTTAACATTTATTCATTCTGAGTAATAGTACGATGATTTGACTGAAATATATGAGAAAATGTTTGAAATTCAGTTAAAAGTTACTGTGCTTCTATAGTTTCTCTGATGAGAAAACAATATGTGAACAATAAATTCTTCGAATGGTAAAATTCATTGTTCAGAAGTAAAAGCGTTCAACGCGAATCCCAAAAAATACAAATAAAAATGCTATTGTATGAATTTTGAATTGAAATCAGACCAAATGACACGGTCACCTTTTTCCAGAAACTGCTGTGTAATTTTAATGTAACTGCTTTTGAAATCTAGTATTAGAACGTGGTAGCAAATTCAATTATGAAATAGTTACCACTAAAAAATATAGTTTTTTTTATTTAATGTAAAAGGCAAGAGAATTTTTTTAATTATTATTTATCGATATATTGTTGCGTGGTTTATTGTCTTTGAAATGGTGGAAAGGTCAACGCAATTAACAGAACAATTCTTTCGTAGTAAATCGTTATTTATTCTTTATTCTTTTACTATCTGGTAGTAAACAACAGATTTTCTCCTAACAGCAGATAAATAGAACATATGTGTGTACAAATCTACAACAGCAAACATTTAAGAAATCACACAAATATTTAACACGACAATTCAAAATTGCAGTCACAATTTAGCAAATGAGACGCACAGTCACTGCCACATGATTGACTCCAGTGTTGCTTTTCTGCATTGTCCTTATATAGACCAGAGAGACAACTTTCTAAGAGCTGGAGTTTTATAGCCAAATAATTACTCTAGATTCTTCTGGATTTTTGTAGAAGCGCCTACTTTTGTAACTAAATTTAGTGAGCAATTTTGTCACCAAGTCTGTCGCTAGGGTCATTCCTGTCGATTTTTTAAAGACAACTTTTTAGAAATTTACAATACATGGCGATTGGCTTAATTTCGCTCCAGAGCTAGCTACACGACAACTATTTGTATGAAGAACCTAGTAACTTCGGTAGGAAACATCTCGAATACTTCGCTCTCCTGGTTTCTACAGCACGTGATGACTTTCAGGGCCAGTTTTGACTGATGTGCAGTAATCAATGTATTCCTTACGATGGGTCCTTACGCAATCAAGAACAGAAACCGCTACTTACCTTAATAGATTATTAAAACCATCCTTTAAGTAATATAATGAGTGTAAACTTCAAGTGATCTGAACGACACTTCAGCTGAAAAGCCGTTTCGAAACGACCACACCACGCCAATGGGAGGAATTTGAGCCCCGACAGATTTAATGTGCATCAACCCTTCTGTTTGGCTAGTCGTCAGTGGCATTAATGCTTGCACTAATGGCACACAGATCACGAGTTCGTGACCATAACCACGAAGTTACCACTGACACAATCGCCCTTCAAAGAAGCACGTGAGTTATTAGTCACGGACTGTGTACTTTTGAACTACGGTCACGTGGCAAGGATGATTCCTGAGCTGGCACCCCACTCGGTTGCCTTAAGCAATATAAACCAAAAAGTTCAAACTTCAAGCGTCAAACCAATCCCCGCTATCTTTGTCAATATACGGAAATAAGTGATAAACACTCAGTGGCGTAACGGATAACATTAGGGCCCCTGCAAAGTCAGGTTTTGGGCAGTGGCATAAAGGAGAATATTGCCCCCCACCCCTTTCCTGCAAAGTCAGGTTTTGTGCCCCAAGCCTGATCTTACAAAAAGCCCCCTAGAGTCCTGCTCCCCCCGCAATACGAGGGTTTCGAAGGCATAGTTACGCCACTGGTTTTGGACCCCAAAGGCTGATCTTGCAAATGGTACATTCTTGGCGTCAGTCCTGCTTCGGAACCCCTGGGATCCTGCCCTCCCCCTGCGATGCGGGGGTATACGTTAGGCCACTGTAAACCCTATTCTAATGAAACTGCACTGAATAAAAAAATTCAAATATACGAAATAAGACATTTTGTAAACAAGGAATGGAGATGCATGAAAATCAAAACATTACTTCCACAAAATATGCAAATATTTTTAGGAATATTTAGGTTTGCAATCTTTCAATATAAAAAGAAGCGCAATTGTAATTAAATAGATAATAAACAACAATTATCTATCTTATTTAAACCGAAAATTTTATCATAGTTATTGAAGATTTGTCTCAATTTTCGTGACACATTAAAAGGATATTTGAAAGGAAATAACGTGGAAATTCCCGGAGTCAGTGATTCCTGGTAGTTTAACTATGAGGTCACAAATAATCGAAAGTTGCAGCGTCTCATAATTCGGATGCCTTTGCTATCTCCGATAGCAATAAATTAATCGAAAGTACCATAGTATTTTGCAACGACTTATGTTGATAACGCATTCTAATCAATTTACGAGGCGAAACTACTTAATAAAGTGTTTTATTTATGGTGATTTTTGGAATTCGCATAAGGGAATAAAGTCCAAGGCGATTTCTTTGAAAATTAATTCCGAGAGCTGCATTGTGGCATTCCACAGCAACAAGTAGAGCAACTGATAAAATGCTGGAAAGAAAGTTATTTATGAGAAAAGAATTCCAAAATTCTGGGCCAGTATTCAAAGAATTAGAAAATTGATAACCATTGAACATTTTGGTGTAGATATATATTCATACTACATTACAAGTTCTCAGTATATATATATATATATAACTCTACTTCTACTTTTTGAACAAGTGTTCTTTTATTTCCGTTTAACATAACTAACTCCCTTAAAAATAGCTTTGCCCTCTATAGTATTTGTCATTTACTTATACTGTTGCTTTGGATTTTACGGCTGATATGAAAGATAAATTAATTTGTCAATAGGATTTTTGAGGGAATAGTTTTATGTCTCAGTCACAATTTATGCGTATCATTTCAATATTCACAAAATTTTAAATTAGGCAAAATCCAATGAACCTTTGTCGCGGCCCGAAGGTCGCGGGTGTGAGAGGGTTAGAAAAGAGCAAGAAGAAGCAGAAATGATCATAAAAATATTGCTACTTTTATTCTATCTTTAGCTCTTTATGAAATATGCAATTTTATAACTTAGCTTTGGAAGCAATCGGAAATCCTAACCCGATATACAAAATTATTGAAATTCCCTTATCGGATTTAAAGCTAATTGTTATGATCCTTCTCGAAGCCTGATAGCTTGGTCAGCTCCAAAATTGTTTGCTTCACCAATTCCTGGTAGATTCTAAGTTGACTATTAATCTCAAGACGCTAGTCGTTGTTCACCTTTTCTAATACTTGGATTTCACGCTTAACGATCATCTATTTACCATTATTCTCACATACTCAATGACAGGCACTTAGATAGCAGTTAAATTTGCATAAAATCAAGTCATCTCTACGGAAAGTGGTTTTTAAACTAAAATCACACTTGAAGAATATTTTCCCCAAGAAGATTAGTAGAAAAACCCGAATAATACCTGTTACACCTGATTATTTAACACGCTAAAACACTGTTTGATTTGATTTTTGATTCAATATAAAGCAACATTTTCGTATTGTTGACGAAGATAGTAATTTTGAGCCACGGTCACCTGACAAGGATGACAACTGAGCTGGCACCCCCTCTCCAAACTCCCACACTACACCAACCAAATGACTTTGAGTCTTGACTGATTTAACGTGCATCAGCGCCCCTGCACGGCGGGCCTCCCGAAGAACAACGACCCCTTCTCCCGCATGTTACAACTAAAAAAAGGACAGGAAGAAAAGCACTCAAAGACTGGTCCTAAAAGGGATTCCTTTTCGCCCTAGACGTGTAATGCGTGTATGGCAAGGCTGCTGACTGATAGATTGGGGGTTCAAGCACTATATCCAAGGCCAATAGCTGCCACCGAAGTGGCACTGCGTTTCGAATCCGCGACTCGACAACATTGGCCACGAGTTTGCAACCATGCCTACCCAACTACCGTGGCTACTAGATATATTTTGTACTATAGTCGGAATGTTGTAAATTACTGGATGTTGTAAAATAAATGTTAAATGAATAGATGGCGCTGCAAGTTATCTGAGAGATATACTTTACTTAGCTTGTAGAGTCAGAGTAAGTAATGTGCTTTGTGCTGTTAACATAACGTCCAATAAACCCAAAATGCCTAAAAGAAGGGGCTGAATCATTGTAAATAATATAAAAATATATTGGATATAAGCATCTATCTATCCCATGGAATTAGAGAATAAGGAATTATAACACTGGATATTATGCTTCTGAAGGGTGGCGTCTGTGAATTTACAATCGTATTTTGAGTGCGATGACAAAAAATATTCCATAGATTTAAAAACATTTGCAGAAAACTATCCATTCAACCCATTGTAATCACGTGAAATTATACATAAAAGTTTTCGTAACTTTTTCTTTTATGGCTTTGCATCATTAAATTTGATCATTGCATTCAAAAAACATTTCGAGAAATTAAATTCCCAAAAATTACTTCATAAATGGATGAAACTGGGTGATGTAAATGGGAAAGGACGCTTCTTAGAAGAAAAATGATTACTCAGACTTATTAATCATTAGAATATTATCGGTGTATTTAAACTCAAAATGTTAAGAAATTATTTAAAAAAATAATTAAAATCGGGTTCAAAAGTCATTTAAATGTTACTTCCGGATTTTATTGCTTGTTTCCTTTTAAGCCTCAGGTTTTTTATATGCCCAGCTGCTTGAATTTCTCATAAGTAATAAAAATAATATTGTCAATCTATCTTCGTTAACATTCTTTATTGATATATTTCGCTTTTTGTAAATTATTATAGTACTTAGAAATAATCTAATACTTTTCTCGATATTGATATCACTTTCTTGCGTTATTTAAAAACATCAAAAAATGGTTACAGTTAAAAAAAATTAATTACCACTAATATTTAAATTCGATTCTATGTAATCAAAAAAAGTATTTAGGAAGCATGTTCAAAATTTTTAATTCATCTATATAAAAATCTACGTTAAAATAGCGAATATTCTGAGGAAATTTTTCCATTATTTGAGAATGCGACTTTTTTTTCAGACCTTTTCCTTTTGAAACAACCTTCTTTGCGTTTTAGAAACGATGGATCACATTTTAAAGGATTTTTATAATTTATAGAATGTTTTTTTTTTTTTTGTTAATTAAAAAAAAATCCTATTTGTGTTACATTTTAATATATCAGTTAATGTACAAAGATTTTAATAGTGGAAGGGGTTACTCAAAATGTTCAAATTTATTAAATCTTCTGTTTTAGTTGAAATCCATAAACTAAAGACTATTATGTTAAATCATTTAAATTAATGCAATAATACTAAATACAAAATCACGAGCGTTTAATTCATACACACACAGAGAGAAAAAAAATAGGCTTTTATTATATTCGTTAAAATGTTCTTTAAAATATAAATTTATATATCGGATACTTTTAATTATTAGCTATCAACCCCACGCAAAAGTTCCAACCGTTTTTGGAGAAGTAAATTTTCAACTGAACCAACATCACATGTAACGCTATGATGACCAAAATCGATGCAGTACAATGTGTAGATACTCAGTATTTAGTACTGTAAACAAGTGATATAAAAAAACAAATTTAAGCCAATTCCTACTTTGAATGGATGAATAGAAAGCATTCTATTAACTATTAAATATTTGAACAAGTTATGTATATATATATATAGGGAGAGAGTGAACTAATAGTAGGAATTGAAAAAAGAGCATGATTTGTCTGCATTGTTGTAACAATGCACACCCGGTTTGGCTAGTTTGGCTGAAAAACCGGTTTTTGTTGACAACTTTTGTCATTGTTTTAACAGCTACAGTGTTACAATAATGCAGACGAGTCTAAGTTGGCGTCGAAAACCGGTAATTAATGAATTAATATTTTTAAAAAAACTGTATTAACAATTTCTTGTACGAGTTCAACAAAAGCAATACTATAGATCTAGCATGCCATAATATACGTCAAGTCTGTCGGCCAGCGCCCGAAATGATATTAAATCGGCACTGGTTCAAGGAATGATTCACTGGGTGGTCTTGGCATCCCTAAGCAATCCATTCAAATCACCTCTTACTGTCTTCAGTTGAGAAGACATTGATTCCCAATTGGACATGAAGTATAATCTTCCATTACGATAATCCTTGCTGCTCGCATCAATTCATAAGAAAATGAGGTTTGGTTAGAAGGTTTTGCCCTGCCTTCTTTGTTCTCTTGACTTAGTGTTTATAAACTATCCCTATTTCTTGTGTTGAACTCTTTCAGACAAAAGATTATCCACATTTTCTTCAAAATGTAAAAAATACAATCTAAGGCATTTTCACTTCAAAGCTCGGAACTTCTGAAGACAAGGGGTTGATTGTGATTCATCATTTATTAACATTCCACTTCGAAGCAACACGAGGGCTGTTGGCTGTTACAGACAGACTTTATAATTTTAAACCACAGTCGAGCGAACAGGGAGACATTTGAACTGGAAAATTATTCTCTAAACCCCTCCACACCACGCCAAATTAAGAGTTTTCAACTTTGGCAGAAATATTGAGCATCAGCCCTTTAATATGAAAGATCTTAGTGGCTTCAAAATTCGAATCCTCAATTCGATAGAAAAACCACCGGTCAAGAGTCCGTGACCATGACCTCTCGGCTTAAGATTCATCTAATTAGTTTCAGCCGTCTCCAGAAGTCGTAGATAGCAACAATTAATATTATATGATAAAAGTTTTAGATTATATGTATATTGTGTTATTTTTTTCTTCACGTCATCTTAAAAAAAAAATGGATATAACGATTATGTTTACTTAACGAAAATTTCATCAATAATTTTGTACCTGGGTTAGGTAAATACATGATTTAAAATAGTAAAAAATATCAATGTTTTCTTTATCGAAAGATTATATGTAATATCTAGATTTAAGAAAAAGAAAGAGAGAGATATATAAATTCACGTTTAATCAATGATTGAATCCCTGTTAATTTCATCTCTAAATGGATTCATAGAAAAGCTGTAATATTATGATGGGGAAAAAACTGATAATGTGCGTGACTAAAAAATATATGTGTAAAAATATTTTTGTTAAAGTTTCCTTAGAAATATTATCGAAAAAATACCGAGATGAATTTTCTAATGTTCAGAGTAAAACAAAGAAAAAAATAATGAACTAAAAATAAAGAATAGTATAATTATCAAATTAGCTTTACAAAAATACAAATATGGGAAAATGACTACAAACTTAGGATAACATAAATGACTTATTAAACAATGAATGATGAAATAGTTAATGATATATTAAACACCAGAGGAGAACGTCTTTCTCCTACGTCTAGAGTTTAGCGTCTCTCTAGGCGTCCGTCTAAGACCTCCCGAGCTGTCCCTTGTTGGGCACTATTGGCAGGGTGTGACGCCAATGTGGATTGCTCCACTCGATGTAACAGGGCGAGGGAATGACAGGGCACATATCCAACCCTACACAATTGTAACGCATTATTGTCAATTAACAATATTTCTACAGGTTTTTTTTTTTTTTTTTTTTTTTGAGGAAATTGTTGAGTGTATATAAGATTCTTTTTTTTATTTCAAAATAATATAATCTGAACTTGGTATAAAAGTTTAATTTATCTTTATTTGAATTAAAGTAACCGAACGTAGGATAATCAAAAATTTGTCATACGAATAACTAGAAATCTAAACGAAATCGTGACTATCGAAAAATCAAAGAAATAAAGAAACAGAACATTAAAATATTCTCACCGTACAGTAATACATTTTCCTTTACAATTTTATGACTTATAATTAATATTTTCACATGTGGAACAATCAAAAATTTGAAAGTTAAATTTGTTTTACATTTCCCGAAGCCTAGCACATAATCCAAACAAAACATTTTAAACATAAAAACTTGTCAGTTGTTGAAACTGAAAAAAAAATTGCATTGTTTCCTATCATTTTGATGAATCTGTTTCTGAACATTTCTCTTTAAATATGCTCAAACCGATGTGTATTATTAAAATGAGCACCTTTTTTTAACAATAAATAAAAAGAAATAAACTTCCTTTTTACATTTTTTACATATTTCGAATATTCGTTATTGAATTGCTCCGGTTTTAACTAGTTCCAAAATAACCTCATAATGACCTTCAGAAACGTGTTTGCTATGCAGGTACATTATTTAGATTTCGCGCTCTGGTCTCCGCTACTGTATATTAAATTCTGAGAAATGATAATGATTTCTTATTCGAAATAAGTTTGAGAAACCTTGCTGTAACTTTCGAAAAAACTCGTTCGTAACGATGAATAAGCGTTTATATTTCTTTCTTACGAAAAATGCCTTTTATTTCTTGTTTTCTTTGAGACCTTGTCCGAAATTAGTCTTGTGCTCTTTTTTTTTTCCTTACCGTTCCGAAGTTACTTTCAGAATCTAGAATCTAGATTTCTGTTACAATTAAATCTGTCGTCTAGAAATAAACTGTAACGAAAAATTTTAAGTAGTACATTCACAACAGGTTTACTATAAAAAGTATGAATATTGTTCTTCTAATTATAATCTAATGATAAATTTTCAAAACATGAGAAACACAAATTTATTCCCGTCGCCCTCAGAAGATATTTTAGGACTGTTGGTGACGGGGCTATATCGTAGTTTTGAACCATGGTCAAGGGATGAGAACGGCCCCAGACCTGGTACCAACTCTACTAACTACCACATCAATCGCCAATGAATGGGAGAACTTTGAGCCTCGCAGATTTAAGGTACATCAGCCCCTCAGCATGGCGGGTCCTCAGTGGAACTAGCTATCAGAACTAAGGCTCAACAACTCCGCATAATTAAGTTGTCATCAGCAGTGGGGTAGCGTACACACCTGCAATACCCGAATTTCGGGGGGGGGGGACACAGGGTTCTACTGGATCCAAAACTTGAGTGACGCCAAGTACTTACACTTTGTGAGATCTGGTTTGGGGCCCAAAACCTGACTTTGCTGGGGGGGGGGCTAATATTCTTCGTTACGCCTCTGGTCATCAGCAATATTAAAACTAGAGTAAATTTCAAATCAATTCAATTTTTCGTATTTAAAAATCATAAGACAGGCATGATTAAGTGTTTTTTTTAATGAAAACGTACTACTAACTGCATAAAATTTTCTTATTATATATCCCTAGAAAAACGATTCAGATATATTTACGGTTATCAAATATATACCGTATTTTCCTGTCCATACAGGTTGTTCATTATTTTTCAAAACCCAATCAGCTTTTACGGGTTTATATTTACCGAAAGAAACCAATTGTTTGATACAACTTCATAATAAGGTGACCAATCGTCCTCCTTTAGAGAGGACAGTACTTCTTTTATAGGTTCTGTCCTTCCACGAAAAGTGTCCTCGTCCTTCTTTTCAATATTTTAAAACTAAT
Source organism: Trichonephila clavata (assembly GCA_019973975.1). Lineage (NCBI taxonomy): Eukaryota > Metazoa > Arthropoda > Arachnida > Araneae > Nephilidae > Trichonephila > Trichonephila clavata. The sequence goes on from BMAO01012292.1 coordinate 72,499, forward strand.
CTCTTAACCTCTGTATTCTGAGATGCTAGGCCGAACTGTACCGCTTCATGTGCCGATACAGGATGTATTATTGGAAATGTTAATGTATTTTGTATATAATCAGGCATCTATTTCCCACAAAACAATTCATAAGATTGATGTTGAACATATTTCAGCTACAGAAGTTATTCTTATTTAGAAAGATTTTGTCTTTCAATAAAAAATCACGATTTGAAAAAAAAATTTATTCCTTTTTAACACGCTTTTATAAGCTTCACTTGCATGTAATGGAATCTTTGAACTCGATTTTTACCAACTTTAAAAGGTCAAATTTATTCGAAATTTTGCACTCTTGTCAAGGGACAGATGACACTACAATAATTTCATAATTTTGTTCCATTTTCCTGATCAGGATCATCAGGAATAATGATTTCCAGATTTGGCGAATAATTCCACATACCATTTCCAGATTTGTTGACTAATTCCATACACCATTTCCAGATTTAGCGACTAACACCATTTCCACATTTGGCGACTAATTCCAGATCCCATTTTCAGATTTGGCGATTAAAAGCTTAAGTTACAACCCTAAAAGCGAGAAAATATGCGTCAGCAAATACTTACCACAATATAAACAATTGTTTAGTTTTTCTGAAAATGGAAATAAAAAAAAGTCTCGTGCATGTAAAAAAAAAATAATTTATGTTCTAACTGCTAAACAGACATCAAGTCTGTTTTTCTAAATTCTCTTGTGGGATGTGTGGAATCATTCATTGCTTCATTTTGACAAAACAGCTGAGAATTGATTCAGTGGTCACTGGATTAATGTAAGTTTCAGAGAGAATATTGAACTCTTTTTAGAGAAAAATATCATTGACAACACTTCTTTCGCATGAAATAGGTGCTAAACCAGATATCCATCAGTTGGCTGATCCTATATTTTGCAAATCAGGCTGTATCGACGCACTGATAGGATGCTAATAGGTATTCCAGATTCTAAAAAAGGACGCATTTAAGATCAATTTATCAATGAATAAATGATAGTTTAAAAAACTAAAAATACATGTTTCTATTGTAGATCGAACTAAAAAATAAAAATAAATAATTTCTTACTAGCTCTATTCCGAAATGCTGAGTTAGTGTAAAAATGCAGTACAAAGCACACCACGCTTTTACCACAATGACATTAATTTTCTCGTTAATCATTTTATTCTTATATTACGAATTATTTTTTACTTTTTAGTTCGATTAACCATAAAAGCGTGTTTTTTAATTTTTTAAACTATAATTTATAATAATAAAAGGAAAAACGTCAAATTTAGAAGAATCAAATCCTGGCTTGAAGGAAAAGTTTACCAAACATGTTTCCAAATGTCGATGAATGGTCTGAAACAAATATTACAGGAAATAACAGTTTTCAATGGTGTGTGTGTTTTTGACTGCATCGCAAGTAAAGGATTTTGGTGAGTTTTTATCGAAGGAAATGCCTCTGGTGAGTTAAAATCGATGACGGTAGTCTGTTTGAAGAAATTTGAAGACTGAATGATTTAAATTCTGATAAATTAAAGCAATGAAAAAATCAGCATGTTGAAATTGAAAAAAGATGGGTGGAAATTTTTAACCATTTCAAAAATAAACACATTCCGTATGAAAATTTAGTTATTCTCGTTAAATTTACGTTGTGCATCCCTGGAAATAATGCAGCAGTTGAAACAGTTTCTTCAATTAATAATGAATTTTGGAAAAGTGTGAAATCAAGATTGAATGTTGATACTATAGCAGTAGCACTTATCGTAAAATTCAATTTGTAGGATATTTCTTGTTCCAAAACTTTCGATGTATTAAAAAATGATTCATTGACAAAATAAATTAATCTTTTAAGTAAGTAATTAAAAGGGATGGAAGAAAATTAGTGTATTTTTGTTTGAATAAATAAAATATTTCATATATTTAAGTTTTAATTTTTCTTGGTTTTTTCGTTCTCATTTTAATTGTAAAAAAATTGGTCACCTTATTTAGATATTTTAAATAATGGTAAAAACAATGACAAACGAGAGAAAAAAATTGTGTGTTTAGTAATCAATTTAATAACGATGCGTTTAATAGGTGAACATTTTTTTAAACAAAATAAAAAGTTCGAGCTGCTTTATAGACTTTAGAACAATAAAGTATAATCGAAAAATATCTATGATTAATAATCAAAGATTTTTTTTTTTTTTTGCTTATTGTTTATCAATTTGTAAACAACAGATTTTTTAATTACCTTTGAACAGTAAGTGCTGTATTTATCATATCAAAAAGATAAATAATTTTTTCTTAATTTCTTTATCTAGATTTTTTTAAAAAAATACTGATAAATTAAAGAATTATGATCAAAGGTTCAGAGAGAACTTTGAACACTTGTATAGGAAAACACTCAATCAAAGCCTTTTATCAGAATTTGATAACCTGATGTTTGATCTGATTGTTGACGTAAAAATCAAAAAAAGTATTTAAGTTGTGAACATTGTCCTTCAAATACTGTATCTTAGTATTTGATAAAAGGATTAACATATCTTTCTCAGTTCCTTACTGTTATCTTTAAAAAGACATAGCAGATAACAAAAACATATTTCTTTTTTCGTGGACTTTTGATAAGAAATCAAAAATCCATTCACTGAGCTGTTCATTTTAAATATGTGATATATATTTATGTATAATTTTTTATACCTAAATAAGAAATGAATGGTATATAAATAAATTAAATTGAACTGAAAAAGCTCCTGTACAAAAAATAATTAACATAATTTAAATTAATATAGAAAATAAAGAAGGCTAAGTTCTTTATCATTCGTTATTTATTAGATAACTCATAACTTCTGTCAGGTTAACTCTATTTCAACTAAAAATTTATTTTCTGAGGGGAAAAAAAAGAATTCTTCCCATTAATTTCGTTCATGCATAATCACTGTGTTTCGTATTGTAAAAAATATAAATTTAGTTCTCTCTGAAAATTCTTTTCTTTATTTTGAACTAATTTTAATTGAATATTTAAATTATACAATTATAGATATGTTATTTTGCTTGAAAATTTTCTTCCACATTATTATTGTCTGCTTTAATATTTACTGCTTTAATATTATTAATTTATTTACTGATATATTATTGTTTTCTGTTAAAATTATGCTGCTTAAGTTGGCATCTTTTTTTCATTGTTCTAAATGTACTCCTTCAGTTGGAGAAAAGAATTGTAATACGTGATATCGACACTGGTTGAATTTAATACATATTTATTAACACGCTTTTATATGTTTCACTTGTTTGTAACGGAATCTTTGAACTCGATTTTTGCCCACTTTAAAAGGTCAGATTAATTCGAAATTTTGCACACTTGTCAAGGACCGATGACACTACAATAATTTCATAATTTTGTTCCCTTTTCCTGATCAGGAACATCAGGAATAATGATTTCCAGATTTGGCGAATAATTCCACATATCATTTCCAGATTTGTTGACTAACTCCATATACCATTTCCAGATTTAGCTACTAATTCCAGATCCCATTTTCATATTTGGCGATTAAAAGCTTAAGTTACAACCCTAAAAGCGAGAAAATATGCGTCACCAAATACTTACCACAATATAAACAATTGTTTAGTTTTTCAGAAAATGGAAATAAAAAAAGTCTCGTGCATGTAAAAAAAAATAATTTATGTTCTAACTGCTAAACAGACATGAAGTCTGTTTTTCTAAATTCTCCTGTGGGATGTGTGGAATCATTCATTGCTTCATTTTGACAAAACAGCTGAGAATTGATTCAGTGGTCACCGGATTAATGTAAGTTTCAGAGAGAATATTGAACTCTTTTTAGAGAAAAATATCATTGACAACACTTTCTTTCACATGAAATAGGTGCTAAACCAGATATCTATCAGTTGGCTGATCCTATATTTTGCAAATCAGGCTGTATCGACGCACTGATAGGATACTAATATGTATTCCAGATTCTAAAAAGGACGCATTTAAGATCAATTAACAATGAATAAATGATAGTTTAAAAAACTAAAAATACATGTTTCTATTGTAGATCGAACTAAAAAATAAAAATAAATAATTTCTTACTAGCTCTATTCCAAAATGCTGAGTTAGTGTAAAAATGCAGTACAAAGCACACCACGCTTTTACCACAATGACATTAATTTTCTCGTTAATCATTTTATTCTTATATTACGAATTATTTTTTACTTTTTAGTTCAATTAACCATAAAAGCGTGTTTTTTTAATTTTTTAAACTATAATTTATAATAATAAAAAGAAAAACGACAAATTTAGAAGAATCAAATCCAGGGTTGAAGGAAAAGTTTACCAAACATGTTTCCAAATGTCGAAGAATGGTCTGAAACAAATATTACAGGAAATAACAGTTTTCAATGGTGTGTGTGTTTTTGACTGCATCGCAAGTAAAGGATTTTGGTGAGTTTTTATCGAAGGAAATGCCTGGTGAGTTAAAATCGATGACAGTAGTCTGTTTGAAGAAATTTGAAGACTGAATGATTTAAATTCTGATAAATTAAAACAATGGGAAAATCAGCATGTTGAAATTGAAAAAAGATGGGTGGAAATTTTTAACCATTTCAAAAATAAACACATTCCGTATGAAAATTTAGTTATTCTCGTTAAATTTACGTTGTGCTTCCCTGGAAATAATGCAGCAGTTGAAACAGTTTCTTCAATTAATAATGAATTTTGGAAAAGTGTGAAATCAAGATTGAATGTTGATACTATAGCAGTAGCACTTATCGTAAAATTCAATTTGTAGGATATTTCTTGTTCCAAAACTTTCGATGTATTAAAAAATGATTCATTGACAAAATAAATTAATCTTTTAAGTAAGTAATTAAAAGGGATGGAAGAAAATTAGTGTATTTTTGTTTGAATAAATAAAATATTTCATATACTTAAGTTTTAATTTTTCTTGGTTTTTTCGTTCTCATTTTAATTGTAAAAAAATTGGTCACCTTATTTAGATATTTTAAATAATGGTAAAAACAATGACAAACGAGAGAAAAAAATTGTGTGTTTAGTAATCAATTTAATAACGATGCGTTTAATAGGTGAACATTTTTTTAAACAAAATAAAAAGTTCGAGCTGCTTTATAGACTTTAGAACAATAAAGTATAATCGAAAAATATCTATGATTAATAATCAAAGATTTTTTTTTTTTTTGCTTATTGTTTATCAATTTGTAAACAACAGATTTTTTAATTACCTTTGAACAGTAAGTGCTGTATTTATCATATCAAAAAGATAAATAATTTTTTCTTAATTTCTTTATCTAGATTTTTTTTAAGAAATACTGATAAATTAAAGAATTATCATCAAAGGTTCAGAGAGAACTTTGAACACTTGTATAGGAAAACACTCAATCAAAGCCTTTTATCAGAATTTGATAACCTGATGTTTGATCTGATTGTTGACGTAAAAATCGAAAAAAAGTATTTAAGTTGTGAACATTGTCCTTCAAATACTTTATCTTAGTATTTGATAAAAGGATTAACATATCTTTCTCAGTTCCTTACTGTTATCTTTAAAAAGACATAGCAGATAACAAAAACATATTTCTTTTTTCGTGGACTTTTGATAAGAAATCAAAAATCCATTCACTGAGCTGTTCATTTTAAATATGTGATATATATTTATGTATAATTTTTTATACCTAAATAAGAAATGAATGGTATATAAATAAATTAAATTGAACCGAAAAAGTTCCTGTACAAAAAATGATTAACATAATTTAAATTAATATAGAAAATAAAGAAGGCTAAGTTCTTCATCATTCGTTATTTATTAGATAACTCATAACTTCTGTCAGGTTAACTCTATTTCAACTAAAAATTTATTTTCTAAGGGAAAAAAAAGAATTCTTCCCATGAATTTCGTTCATGCATTATCACTGTGTTTCGTATTGTAAAAAATATAAATTTAGTTCTCTCTGAAAATTCTTTTCTTTATTTTGAACTAATTTTAATTGAATATTTAAATTATACAGTTATAGATATATTATTTTGCTTGAAAATTTTCTTTCACATTATTATTGTTTGCTTTAATATATTTACTGCTTTAATATTATTAATTTATTTACTGATATATTATTGTTTTCTGTTAAAATTATGCTGCCTAAGTTGGCATCTTTTTTTCATTGTTCTAAATGTGCTCCTTCAGTTGGAGAAAAGAATTGTAATACGCGATATCGATACTGGTTGAATTTAATACATATTTATTAACACGCTTTTATAAGTTTCACTTGTTTGTAACGGAATCTTTGAACTCGATTTTTACCCACTTTAAAAGGTCAGATTAATTCGAAATTTTGCACACTTGTCAAGGACCGATGACAATACAATAATTTCATAATTTTGTTCCAATGTCTTTTCAGGATCGTTAGGAATAACGATTAACATATTTGGCGACAATTCCATATACCACTTCCAGATTTAGCGACTTATTGCATATACCATTTTCAGATTTATCGACTTACTGCATATACCATTTTCAGATCTGGTGACTAATTCCATATACTTTTCCAGATTTGGCGACTAATTCCAGAATTAGTGAAAAAAAGATTGTGTAACCCTAAAATAGAATACACTTGTGGTTAATAGAAATAAACCCAAAAAAGTTTGTGTTCTTTTGTGAGAAAGGGAAGGGTGGGTATGTCGCAATTTCTTACCATAATATAAACATTTTTCTGAAAATGAAAATTAAAAAAAAAAGACTCGTGCATGTGGGGAAAAAATTATGTTCATATTTTTTTTCTTTTCTAACTCTTAAATATTTTTTGTTTTTATAAAGCAATACGTTTAGAAGTCATAATACGATTGACATTTAATATTACGATGTGTTTCTATTAACTCGCTTTCTTGTATGTCTGTTCGAGCGGAATTTTGTAATTGATTTTAAACTGTGGCTTCCAGATGAGCTAGAAATTTGAAATTTGAACCATAGCTCAGAAGTGGATGACAATGCATGAAAATGTGAAAAAAGAAGGGGGAAACAACGAAAAGGAGGAATTATATATTTTTAGTCCGTTATAAAAACATGGTACATGAAATTTTTATTAATAATTCGAACTTTTTCTTAACACACTTTTATTAGTTTGATCTGTATGTATAGAGGCGGGATCTTTGAAATATAACGATACGGGTCTCGCCCGAGCCAGTACCGTTAACGAAAACGAGCCCCGAAGGCGAAGAGAATAAAAGCCCTTCATACCCGTTAATTAATATCCATTGAAGAGCAAGACTAATTCCAGCCGCCATGTAATTCAAGGATAAATCTAGAATAAATGACAGTTTAAAAATCTAAAAAAAACCGCTTTTATTGTAGATCAAACTAAAAAATGAAAAATAAATTATAGTTAAAAAAAAAAAACACGCTTTTTTCTAGTGAATTGAACTAAAAAGTTTAAAAAAAAATAATTCCAAATATAAGAATAAAATGATTAACGAAAAAATTAATGTCACTAAGGTAAAAGCGGGGGGTGCTTTGTACTACATTTTGACACTAGCTCAGCATTTCGGAATAGAAGTAAGAAATATAACAATTGATATAGAGCACCCCACGCTTTTACCTTAATGACATTAAATTTCTAGTTTATCATTTATCTAGTTTATCATTTTTTATCATTTATTTTCTGGGTAATCATTTTATTCTTATATAAAGATTTTTTTTTTTTTTACTTTTTAGTTCGATTTAGTACAAAAGCTGTTTTTTTTTTTAAATTTTAAACTATAATTTTTTGTATATTTTCGAAATATTTTGATTCATCTGGAGATCTTTCTGATCAATTGAGTGTTCATAAAAATAAAACACTGCCGTAAAATAAACTTTGTGGCTACTATTATTCACACCATATGATATATGATATACAATCAGGTAATGTAATAATTTTTTACTCTTTTATTTGCATCTACAAAAAAACATATGTGAATTCGTAACTTATTTAAAATAATCGATACATTAAAATTGAACAGACCATAAAACTCCCCAATAATTCATACATTTTCTTGAATAATCTATCTTTTGCCTTTACTGAATCTCAACAATGTCATTCAAAAACATTTGAATGATTCCAGAATGTATTTTAAATTGTTACGTCTACACAAACTGTCACAGCTAAAAACACTAAAACCCAAAAACTTATATAGTATTTGAAAATTAAGCGAATAATTAATCTATTTCAGCTTAATTTGTTCTTATCGTAAATTTAATATTTTTATTTCAATAAGATCTCGGATAATATTTCTGTATTACCAGGTATCATTAAATATACAATTAAGTTTAAACTGTTAAGAAATTGTCCTAAACCTAATGTCAGAAATAGGATGACTAACATGTTTCTGGGATAACAAATTACCTGCGAATAATTTCGAAAAAAAACACCAGAATAAATATTATGAAGTAACTGTAACTTTATTCATACATTTAACGACTTCAAAAGCAACTGTCGATTAATCTCTAACTTAAATCACGATTTTATTTATGTATTAATATTTTAAAATAATTTTCACCACAAAAGAAATTGAAAGTATGGCGCTTTATGCTAATTCTTACGTAATTTCTGGATTACATCAGCTCCCCAATATGTTCTCAGATATCTTTTATGGTAAAAATATTGTTTTGTTTTGTTGCAGTTCATATTCGCTGGCAAATGGTATTTTTAAAGATATATAACATGTTTTAATTTTATAAATTGAAAAATATTTTCAATTGAGGGGATGGAAAATAAAGCACAAAACAGTATTTATTCTTTTTTGGTGATAGAATGAGTTTCTCCTTTGATGCATGCCTAAAAATATTTTAAAATACTGAAAATTCTTTTATAAATAAATCTGTCGAAACGATTCGTGATTGCAGTTTTACATTCACATCGTCAAAAGGTATTCAGTATTGATGTCATCGCTTGGATATGACATGGTTAGCTTTTCTTATTCTGTATGTATTCGTGAACTTCGGACTAAATGTGAAACTATAATAAATTTATCGTGACTCTTAATGTTTCATGCGGTTTTCATTATTATTTTGAAACAAGTTACAACGAGCGTCTTATTTAAAAAGATATTTAAATTTTTTTTAATTTCTCAGTAACAAGTAATATAAACGAAATTTTTAGGTCAATTCTTACTTTTAATGGATGAATAGGAAGTATTTTGTTAACGATTGAAAATAAGAACAAGAAGGGAGAGAGTGAACTAAATTAGTAGGAACTGAAAAAAGAGCATGATTTGTGTGTGTGTGTCTACATTATTGTAACAATGCACACCCGGTTTGGCTAGTTTAGCTGAAAAACCGGTTTTAGACGTCAACTTTTGTCATTGTTTTAACAATTTCATTGTTACGACAATGGAGACAAATTTAAGTTGGCGTCGAAAATCGGTAATTAATTTAATTAATTAACCGGTAATTAATGAATTAATATTTTAAAAAACTGTATTAAAACATCAAGTGTCATCCACTACAAGCTTTAAAAAATTTATTTGAATTTGACTGGATGAATAGAAAGTATTTTATTAACGATTGAAAATCTGAACAAGATAAATATATAAATATAGAGAGAGATGAGCTAATAGTAGGAATTGAAAAAAAGATAAGAGAAAATGCTAGTTATACCCAACTCAACAAACGAGGTTTCAAAAAAGAATTCATTGCTATCATTTTCAAGAAAATGTACGAAGTTTTTACAAATAATGTGGATAGGAAATTTTCGTATTGTAATGCTTTTAGCTTGTGGCCCGAAAGTAATATCCTTAAATTAATATATTCGCTGCAAAAGTCGCATTAGGACATATTTTCATGGGTTGCCCCTTTTCTTGTGCCATATTATCTACATTTATTCAAATATAACCATGTCTTGTAAAACTTCATTTAGCTCATTACATTTTTTGCTGAAAGAAATAATCCATTCATTGTTGTGATGCTTTGAATTCTTTTGGCAATTAATTTAACTGCAGCTTCAAGTCAAGGGCGAATGCTTTCATATCAAAACTCAGCAAACATTTAAACTTATTGCTCTTCTGTCAACAAACTATTCACAGATGATGCCTTTCAACACAGGAACTAATGTCGACATCTGATCTACACGTGCTTTCTTAGCATTTACCTCGTCCAAATATTAAATGAGGTTATCGCACTCAAACCGCCATTTTCGGTTCTTTCGAAGATCCAAATTCTCTTGGCAGAAAGTTTTAAGATTCTTACCCCTGGAGTTCTTCACAATTCATGTCTCCTGTACTCCACGAAAGAAATTCTTTTTGCATTTACGTCTAAACTCAGGATCAATATATATTACTCGATTTGAATTTATTATTCAATCAAGTGCTAATAAAGCCTTTCAACATACGTTGTATTGAATATCAAAGATGTTGATCATTCCGTAATAATCCAAAGTCCGTTTATAATCAAAAGTGCCCGTATGTTGTATCTAAATTTCGATTAATCATTCAGAAATGTCTGCAGCGCGTAACGGAGAATATAAGGCTCCGTCCCCGCAAAATCAGCTTTTGGGCCCCAAACCGGGCCTTACAAAGGATTGCAAAACCATAAGTACTTGACTTCAGTCAGATTTTGCCCCTCCCCCGCGATGCAGAGGTTGTGGGGATGTACGTTACGCCACTGAATGTCTGGTATCCACAATGGGGTCTTAAGATTTCTTGAGGCCCAGAACCTCAATACAAAAGTAGACAGTATACATCATGGGTTGTCAAATATTGGTACGAACGGCTACCCATGGCAAATAAATGTGCGTAACTCACAATTTCGCAGACCCGGGCATGAACCGACTGTCCCCTTGTGACTGAATGAGTAATGATGGAGTATGGTGGCCTAGGTCTAGGTCTGTACACAGACGACGGTCGAGACGAGGATCCCTCTAATCCAAGGTCCTGGCCACGGACCTAGTGTACGCGTGCCTTAAAACGTCCCTGTATATCTGTTTGTTTGAAAATTTTAACTAGGGCTTATCTTAGAGGTAGGGCTAATAACAGTGGCGTAACAGAGAATATTAGGGCCCCCCTGCAAAGTCAGGTTTGGGATTCATAACAGGATCTTACAAAGGACTCTAAAACCATAAGATAACATAGGTTTTGGACCCCCAGAACTCCAGGCCCCCCGCGATGCAGGGGTGTACGTTACGCCACTGGCTAATTCAGCCAGCATCCTGAAAAAATGGGCTATGGCTCATTTTCAGTGTAATATTGTAAGCGCGTATTGAGGAGAACATTGAAACGTATTTCATTATTAGTTGTATTTTCTTACAAAATTTGTGTACGCGTGATAATAACAAAATAACATAGTACATAAAAACTGAAAGAATCGGATCTCACATAAGGAAAAAAAGTCAAAGTCCATATTTATAACATTTTGCTATGAACTGCAGCCGATGGTAAACAGATACTGAATGAGCAAAACTTGCACTAATTTTATAGATTTAAACGAAATTGAAAGCTTAATTTAATCTATTCTTTGAATTAAACTTATCATCTCAAATGTCTTCTAAATTGAAAATTGAATAATAAAAAAGCAATATGTATAGCTTCAATCCTTCAATAGAACTCTCAATACATATATTCAAAGATATTTCCGTTAAAAAAGAGGATTTATCATTTTGTCAGCAATTTCTTGATGCAGACAGGAAGATTCTTTGGAAATTTATTTTATGCATTTTAAGTTAAGCGATTTTAAGGTTTACAAAAAAAATTTTAAGAAATACAGTGGAGTTCTTTGTTTAAATTCAAGTAGAAACATTCTTGGGAAAAATATAATGAGAAATCTACAGTAAATTCTAGTTTTAAAATAAATTTAGATTTGCTCACACACAGTTTTCAATAAATCATTTTTATTTTATTCAATTTAAAATTATGTATTTACACAGTCCAATATATCGTACTTAGTTTGAAAAAACCTGCATCAGATTTCTTATAAAATAATACCATTTTGTAAGTAAATAATATTAAAATTTCAAACTTTCTGACATTGTTATCAATAAACACAGTGTCTGTAACGTATAATAACAGCTGTGTGATACGCAATCCTTTGCTCATGTTTCTGACCTTTCAAACTAGTGTTGGCAAACTGATGCTGCTGAATAATCAATTCAGTGTTGAATAAGCTGTTGAGCGAACAGCTCGGCTTACCATTGGAAGAATCAGAATAATTATTTGTGAAATACGCAAGTAAAATATTGTGAATCTCATTGGTTCCTTTTTTTGTTGTTAAACTTAAGACCTTTTAAAAACAAAGAATATGGAAAAATTACTTATTTGATAACTAAATATAAATAATTGCAAATTTGAGTTGGCAACGTTCTTTAAGCAATAATTACTCGGTAAGAATTAAATTCAAAAGGGCTTCTCATTGAATTTTTTTTTGTAGAAATCATAGTAGAATTGTATATGAATCAGGAAATACAAGCTACAGTAGAAAGTCGTTTATCCCAATCAATTGGGACCGGACACCATTCGGATAATCGAAAACGAATGCGATCCATGCAGTATATGAAACTAGACACTATACGAATATTGAAAATTCTCACATGCGGGAAACGTGCTTGAAGAAAAAGCAAAATAGGTGCAAAATGTTGCAATTTTACCTTGATTGTGGAAAATAATCACTTATTTTTCGCTGTACCATTGTACACCTTCGTGTTTTCACTGCAAGGTCTCTGATTCTCTTCAGCAGCAGTAGTTGAGTAGGGCAGCACTCTGATTGTTGTTCGTACCACTCCATAGCTGTCTCTAACGCAGAAACGCGTCAGCATTTAATGATCCCTCGCTACTCTCGTTGTTGCTGTTGTTGTTTTCGTTCTTCATCCGTTTCATCGTCGACAGGGTAGGATTCTTCTTGCACGGAAGTCACAATCTCGTCATCATTTAGCATTTGAAATCCACAGTCTTCTGCTTCGTATGACATCCAGGTTTCTACATCAGCAAAACTCAACAAAAGAGCATGTATACACCCCCTCACTCGGAAAGAAACTGCCCTAATATTCCACTCAGATGTTTACTAAATCACACAACTGAAATTCCCAAATATCCCTCATCTTAGACTTTCCCGTCACTTTTGGCCTCACGCGAAACTACTGTTGAGCATTGCACTGTTCGACTTTTGTCCGGATATTCGACACTCCGGATAATAAACTTTCGGATAAACGACGTTCTACTGTAGTTATAATTATCCATTTTCAAAATGATGTAAAAAAAGGAAACACTGGTCAGAATGACTTTTAATTTGAACTAAAAGTTCTTGTAAAGGGAGAAAAACTATGGCATAATAAAAAAGTTCCAAAGTGTATCAATAAATAATGTTGTGAGCGAGACATAACGAGTGATTTCGACTTCAAGTAAAGATTTGAATCGAATTACGAGGGCTTTGGCATGAGTTGCACAGAAAACGAACTGTACTGTTCAATGAGCAAGATAGTTTGGGTTGAATGATTTCCAACAGTTGTTTCACTGTTAGTGAAAAGCCCCTCCACCATTGCAACGTCATACCACATTGGACGGCTCCTTGTGACAACAAACGCATAAAAGCAATTGTGAAAACTTCAATGATTTTTTCTTATGCCATATTGTTTCTCTCTTCTTCAGCTATGTTCATTTCAAATTTGAAGTCATTCTGAGCAGCGGTTCTTTTTCTACAGCATTTTAAAAGTGGTACTTTAATTATAATCGCCCTGTATTTTTTGCTGAACGCATGTGGCAGGATAAAGAATTATTTTACAGATAATACCAGTTAAATGAGCTGCACACGTTTCTACCATTTTCTTTATTTCTATCCAAAAAGCACCCCCCCCCCTTTTTTTTGAAATATTTTTACAAGTGTGTGTGTGTGTAATCTTCATTCCAATAAAGAAATATAACCCATATATGTTGACATAATCGAAGTGTAGAAATTTACTGCACGTTCAAAAGTTGAAAATGCAAAACAAAATTTTTTCCAGCAAGTTTTCACTTCTTGTTATCGATTAAAGAGATAAAAAAATCGTATCTTTCAAACACAAATTGGTTTTTATATAATGATTTCTGTTATCATTAAGATTTAAGGTTAAAGATTTTCCAATTTATCTCAAGGACTACCCGCAATTGTTCTGTTTTATTTTAATTGTATATTTTTAAGTTAATATCTAAGTCTGAGCAATTGGGTTTTTGATTGTATCAAAAACATTTTTATAGTCCTCACTTTTGATTTAAAAATAACGATTTGTGTGTGAATTTCTATAAAGGAATATATAACTCAGTTGTCTCCCTATCTCTTAAAGTCGATTTCCGTAGAGTGTTACAAGGGAATTTCTACTCAGTAAAACAAATATGCTTGCCAAATTTCAAATCTGTAGGAGTAATATTTCAAGACCTAAGCTTTTGCCTATGATACCCCGCACATCTTCTTGGTAGTCAATTTTCTAAATCTTCTTCATAACTGATCTCTACTCAACTTTGCCAAATTTCATGTTTGTTGGTCTAAGATTACAGAAAAAGGGGAATTTTCGCCTGTAATCCCCCTAACTCCCTGATGAGAATCGATTTCTGCAAATTTCATTCTTAAACGTTGCCAAATTAAAAGTTATCGCCAAACGCAGTCATTGTTTTCTTTACATGAGAGGGTAGGGTTTTTAATATTTGCTACATATCACGCCATTTGACAGCTTCGCCCATACACTCACAAACTTTACCTTAATTAAAGGGTAGGGGGTAGAAAAAGCTCCCTAAAAATAAATTTGAAAATTTTTATTGATGGAAATATGCTTATGGCACCTTGGAAATGTCAGCGAAGATTCCTGAAATATTTTGGAGTAATACGTTTAATGATATGTAATTGTGTTTCCCAAACAAATATACAAGCATTCAAATTCATATATGTACATAAATAAATAATATTTTTAAAAATTTTAAAATACAGTTGAGAGTTCGTAAGACGATGACACTTTAACGTTTAGTGGAATATACATTTAAATTGTTAATCTTTTGATGTTCTCATAGATCTTATCTTCATTTTTCCCCGATAAAAAAATGTGTTTTCGACACTCATTATTTGATATAAAGTATCTATACTAAACTCTAATCTTTAAAGATCCAAAACATTCAATATGCGTATTTTTATATTTTTAAATACACTTATTTTTGTTCTCTATCACGTTCTATAAATACATTGAATGATAAAAATATGAATAAAAACTTACGTGTTCTATCAAAAATAGATAAATATTTACGATCATATCGATACAAAGTTCATATTTTACAGTTTCACTAAATTGCAAAAATTTATTGCGATGGAAATATCAATTTATTTTATGCCGCGATAGTTTGACCATAACAGAGTTCAAAGTTCGAATGTGGTTAATGATTATAATACTGTTTTTCTGTTTACAATTTTCCAGACTGTTTTCGGCTTCTACAGAATTGATGCTCGTAAAATTTCACGTTTATTTTCCCCTGGTTGTCGAAAAAGTAAAATCCAACATTAAGCACTTTTACAGAAATAAAAAACAATGACTTGACACTTTCGAATTTTCTAGTATTTAAAGCTTCACGTATTACTACACTTGTAATTTTTCTTCGAATTAATCCACTGTTTCTAAGTAAAGTACACTCCGCGCAAAATTAAAAGAATGTGCAAGTCTATTTTTACAAAAAGTATTGAACTAAAAGTACTAATTATGCCACCGAAATATTACGCAAATATTCAGAGTCAAATACGCAAGCGTACACGTGCGTGTCTGATGAGCTGTGATTGTAGAAAGGATATAAACGCATTAAAGTATGTCGGCGGTTTGTGTATTCGAACTCCTCTCGACTTTCATTGTGTTTCTCGTTAAATTGTATAAGGTATTAGAGGTGAAATGAGTAGCCTCAAATGCATGGGTTTGAGAACTGCCGGTAAATTGGAAGCAGGCTAATCACAAGCTCAGAGGGTTACAGAGCTCAATATAACATTCTGTGTCATTAGCAAATGTCTGGAAAAAGTTTTAGTACACAGAACCATATGGAGAGGATCTGGTCCAGAGCGATCAAGATCCACAACCTTTACCTATCCCTGCTCTCTCCTGGACTGCTGGGGCATTTCCTTGGGACAGTTGTTTGGAGATCAAGACCTAGCACGTGACATTATTATGCGGAAATGTCAAATGGACTTGGTGTAGACTTTCCTACTCCAAGAGGATTGGAAAGAACAACAACAGATCCACAACGACAAATTTGACACTTTTTTGGAAATCAACAGGGACTACTACAGCATTACAGCTCTCACGGGAGATGTATGCTGCTATTGAAATCCAAGTTTTACAGTCTGCAGTTGCCCGAAGACTTCGTAAAAGAAGAGTGAATTCTAGAAGAACTATTGCTTGATTCTTTCGCTCAATTCTGCACATAAGAGAGCCCGTTTAGCGTGGTGCAAACACTCCAGAACCAGACTCCATTGAAGCACTGAACTTTTTATTGATGAGTCGAGATTCACTCTGTACATTGATTCTCGGCGTACTTGTATCTGGAGAGAGCATGGGACATTAAACCACACCTTTCTCATCAGAGAAGAGGATTATTATGGTAGTGGAAGTACAATAGCTTTGGCAAGCATTATGTTGGATGCACACATCACTGATTTCTATGAGGTAGAGATAGAAGATCTTAAAGCCTTATGCTCGACTTTTCAATGGCTCAATTGGTCCTGGTTTCCTGTCAATTGACAACAAGCTTACCCACATGAAACTCAGCTGGTCGATTGAGTAAATGGAAAATGCAATTATAATCGCAGCATGGATTGCCAGTGGCGTAGCGAAGAATATTAGGGCCCCCCTGCAAACTCAGATTTTGGACGCCAAGCCCAAATATGTAAGTATCAGTCAAGCTTTGGGCCCCCCGTAATGCGGAGTTGTGGGGGTGTACGTTACGCCAGTGTGGATTGCCCAACCAAATCTGGTAACCTTAACTCTGTATATAAAGGGTGTCCAACTTTTTGGTAGAGTACATCACCTTTTCCTTATTTAAATGTGTCGGGTTAACTTGTTGTCATAGGTATTTCAGAAAGGTGCTTTTTTTTTATCATGCACAGTCTATGTAGTATCTGATCTAAAAATTAGCTTCACAATTGACAATTTGGCCAGGCGCGCTATAAAGCTCTTTGAGATACTCTTGCTCTCAACTGATTCTCGTTATCATTCTCCAAGAACCATCCCGGTGACAAAAATGGCTTTATTGCAGGAGTGGGATCAACTGTCTCTTGTCCAGTATGCTGTCACGCTGTGCGAATTGGATTGGGAAGGAGCCCATACTACATATTGCACCCAGTTTCTATTAAATATGAGCCTGTGTACTAAGAGCTTAACTTATAAGCATGCGTACATAAAATGACTTTCGAATGGTACATCTCTTTCTCTGTTATAAATGTATATTCATACCGAATTTCATCAAAATCTGTCTATTAATGCAAATGTGTAAATCTTCTAAATTTTGTGCACGAGTATATGATTCGCTACGTATGGTGTAATGTCAAGTAAAATTTGCCTTTTGCAAGGAAAAGTAAAAAAATCGCATGTTTGAAGAACATTTCTAAAATGTTAAGGTAAAATAATAAAATGATAAATGTACAACAGTCACTCGGACTTGAGACATTTTCCTATCCGAGACAATAATTTGAATTTGTATCTTGATCTTTTATTTTAGGCAAAGACAACAATAACGCTTTCATCTACCAGCCATTTATAACTCATGAAAATAATATGGATCTCACGAATTGCTAATTTCTCTCCTCCTCAGATCTAGACTATTGTATCTATTTAAATGTAACACAATAGATCCAGACATTGACAAATTCCACAATATGCAGCCAATAGTGGAAAACCTTTCCCATGCATGTTCAAACACTATATTAGTAATAATGGAAACATTTGGGCGAAGTTTTTTTTTAGTATATATGTAACTATATATATACCGTTGATCCTAAGTAGTTGTTGCCGATATAAATTAAATGGACTGTAAGTTTTATAACAAAATTTTAATGAGCGAAAACGGATCCCAACCATATGGGATCGCTAAACTTTTCGAACTGAACATAAGGTTACTACAGTTGGCTCGGAGCGAAATCTATACAAAGAATTCTCGCCAACTGGCGCCAACAGTAGTATTGGGACAAAAGTTTTTCTAGACATTCATTTTTTGGTACTAACGTGCTATCGAACTATAACGATTTTCAAGATAACTCACCAAATTGGCAACCTCAATTTCTCACGTGTGGAAGGTGCTGAATTGGCAACCATGTACTACGTTTTATATTTCTCAGCTTGCCGCAATTTAAGACTAACCGTTTGTTGGTTTTCAAACTCGAATACTGAAATGCGAATCCGGGTCTTATCGAATTCTTAAATAATAAAATGCAAGAAAAAATTAATAGTAATGATATATAATTATTATATAAAACCAAAAAAAAAAAAATTTTTAATGTTATTAAATTTTTTTTAAAATTAAATTAAATAATAAAATTAGTTTTTTTCTTTTATTGATCATTACTAAAGGAAAAATACTTCTTATTTTTCACACAGTACTTTTCGACTACGCGCTCCATATTCTCATCAGCGTATTCCGTTTTTAGAATTCAGGCGGTTTTATTTAATGTGCCGCCAATATCGTTACAATAGTACGTTAGTACCCAAACGAGTAATATTAAGTTGCAGTTGCCAAAATTGTAAAAATAGAAGTAAAACATCGTAGCAACGCGAAAAAAAATCTCCGTACAAAATAAAATACGTTTCCATAGTAATACGTCATTTGCATGTCTAGTAAAGCACAATGAGGCTACGTTCATAACACAAACGACTAGTTACGAGAGTTGAATTGTTTCAAAATTCATCTAACTACAATGCGATTGTTGAAAAAAATTTAAATATAAACAATGTTCAGTTTTTCAGTCAAAAATCCTCTTAATTTACGTCTGTCTCTTCAAAATAATTTTATTAAGTAAAAATATTAGAACAATAGAGGTGAAAGCGATTTTATATATTGAAAAGAATAATAACTCTTTAGAATAAACAAGCGAGAAAAAGTGAAGAGACGATCTAAGATCTTATACAATTATCTCAAATATTTCTTCAAAGAAAATGAGATCTTGAATTTTATAGCATAATAACAAATGCATATCTGAAATATGTTCGAAGAATACTGATCTCAAAATTCAGAAAAACATGACCGATGAAATCTGAAAGATTTGATATAGGTATGTATTTATATTCAAATTTTGTATATTATTATATTTCTCTTGGATAATACTTTTAACAAGTTTTAATTATGATATATCTGTTTGTGTAACAAATATTTAACTCAGTTTGGATTTTATTATTGTCAGTAATGTTTTCCAATTAGTTAGTTTTAAAAAAAAAATTCTTAACGTACCTAGACTATTTTTAATTCATAGAAAAGTCATTTTATTGGGTACTTTCCAGTTAAGTTGTAACTATCCTCTGAATGGCTGGAATATATCCAAGTCTTCATTGACGAGTTGTGAACAAGAGGGGAAAAAATTTAGACTTGGCTCATAAGATTTGTAGTTTAATTGCTATCACCTGGTATTTATTCAAAGTTTGGCAAAGTTTGAATCAGAACTTTACTTACCTCTAACAATGATTCTGTAGTCTCTATTTTTAGCTTAGAGAAGCGATGCTAAATAATATTTTAATTAGCAAAAAGTTGTTTCAAAATCTCATTTTTTATTTTTAAACACCAGCAGACTTCGAACTCAATATTTGGAACATAAACAACAGTTTTAATATATCAACACAATCAAAACTTAAAATATCGTTTGGTAATTTGAAATTGTGATCGATACAATTCGAAATGTTACAAATAAATATACGAATATTAGCAGTAAAAACAATAACATAGAATATAGCATCAAAAATAAATAGAAATAACATTAAAATATTCAGAATATTAAAAAGTTCAAAATAATTTTTTTAAAAATTGGTTTGATAATTATAAGAAACTACAACTAAGCCACTGAAAAATTTTGATGCTAATCTTGTGTTATACAATGGAAAATGCTGGTTTTTGAGTATGTGTGTTTTTAGTTTAATTTTTCTACTATTATTTTAAAAGCAAGAAAGTAAATTTTTAAAGGAGTTTGTTTCTAAATAAAAAAATACTGAAAGAATACACTTTGCATTCCTAATGTAATAACTATAATAATTTTTTTCCTGAGCGCTTACATAAGAAAAACTTCGCCTAGAGAATGCGCAGAATTTGGCGGAAAACACCTGAATTAATTTTTTTACACAATTAACTACAACTTTCTTTTTTGATATAACTACGTTAAAAAAATATAAAATATTTACACAAAGAAGTCGCATGATAACAAATCATAAAGTTCATAATTTAGTTTAGAATATGAAATACAGGTTGGTGATTTTGTCGACATATTTTGGAAAATTTTAAACTAGGTCGCCAAATTATCTCAGGGGTTATCAAAATATTTAATATTGTAATACGAAAGAAAAGCACCTTCATATATAAGAATAAATTCGTTAAAAAAGTAAGAATATCTCAAAATTTGGCGTGGGCTCTATATTTTATTTTAATTGTAATTCTTCACATTAAAAAAAAAATGTATCCATTTTTAAAAAGGAAAAAAATCTCCTAAATTTTCGATATTCTTGAATACACCTAAGACAATAATTTTAAAATGAATAATTAAAAGTAAACGAAAAGAGAGAATATATTGCAAAAACAAAAACAATCTAAATGGTTCAAGAAAATAGAAAAATATTTCCGGGTACTATTTTCCTTGTGGACAAACATTATTACGATAAGGAAGGAGGGAGGCGGAATGCCCTATGGAAAAGGTGAATTTAGTTGTTGAGAAAAGTTTACTTATACAGCTAGTGGACAGACACGGAAGTGACGTGCGCTTTGCTCCACTTTCAGAAAACGTTTCTGAGAATTACAAAAGGAAATACGAGTAAATATAATCGATAACATTCAGGTTTTACTTGCGATCCCATTCAGAGGTTATACTGCAACACCTTTCCTAAGAAAAAAAAATTAAAGAATAATTCATGTAACTCAGTATTAAAATACAGACTCTTTAAGTTGGGGTGTGCTGTACATTATTTTTTATTCACCAACAACATAGCTCACAGTTTTGTACTGTGGAGTCGAATAAAATGATTGATACAAATTTATGACTCTTGATTATTATTCGTATCCTTTAATTTTGAACAGATTTTTGTATCCTTCCTTAAAAGTAGCATCAGAATCAAACAAACATGCACACATAAAAAGCGCTTAGCACTCTTTCGTAAAACAAAATGCAAAGCACATGAAGAAAGTGATTATTTTTGTTAAAGTTAAACATGTGTGACACACAGACAATGAAATTATTGGAAAGTTCAAAGTCATAGAACCCGTTAATATCTAGCAGTTGCTCATTGAATTTTAAAATTAGTAACTAGTGAAACTCGCCCTCCAGGAGGGGATGCACACTTGTATATGTCTGCAAAAATATAACCTTTCTAATATATAATCTGCAACATGTTCTATCAAGCATTCTTTAATTGTTTCTCCCTATTTGCGACATGCTGTGGTGCCCGAACCTGATAACCTATCATGTTTGATTAGTGGAAAGTCTGATGACCATACTGGGTCAAGAAGAGTACCAATAGCATTGAAGAAATTCAATGATATGTGATCCATATTACTTTGCTAAAAATAGCACAAGAATCACGTGACATGTAGACCATCTGCATACTGTATACAGGATGACTAGAGGTGATCTGCTGTTATAAGATATATATCTCCATACCAAGGGAAATAGATGTGTGCCTCTGAAATACAAAGGCTGATTGAGATCGCTGGCCCTTGCCCCTTCACAAGCAGATTCAATAAGTATTTTCTCCAAGATTGAAGAGGGATTCATCACTGAACCTTATGTGATGCCACTCTGCTGTAAGCCATAATTTCCACTGGACTAGCTAGTCTTGAGTAGGCACCATATCAAAATTTCTTGCACACCCTTTTTTGGAGCCCCTTAATATATTAACAAATTTTCCTCACATGTGTTAGGCCCATGTAGCTTGGGGGCCTCGTACCATTGATACGGCGGTAGCTACGCCCCTGATAATTGCCCACAACACTACTTTAAAATACCTTGCCGAAGCTTGGATAAAGGCAGATGTCTTATATAAGTCCCTTGAGCACATGAAATTCTAAAAGGTATCATGCTTGTTACGGTAAAGGTTGTACTAAGTTTTCTGGTTATAATGATGCTGTACAAATAATTTGGGCCTGTCGTACATTCATCTGATCTTAACTTCTCATTCATGTACGCTGCACTTCCGCAGTTGCATTCCGTCGCTGAGTTCTCTGTAACAATTGCTGCAGTAAAAGATATTTCAGCAGTAGTAGTGTTCATGCGGAGCAAATGGCAGGTTATTGCTAATTATACACGCAGCCCGACTATGCGAGAACATTTATTGGCTATGAGGTCTTTGAAACGGTCTTAACAGGTTTATTGGTTATGTCTCCCAGGAACGAAGACGTAAAGATGAACCGTTAGCAGCTGTTACCTGTTTAATACAATGCTAGTTGCGCAATAGAAACGCATGCTATAACCGTATTTAATATCCATTGGTCTTGAAAATTTAATCATTAGCGTACATGGTATAAAGGAATTTGAATGAGAAATTTCGAGGTAACTGGAAGTATTTGGGGGGGGGGGTCGAGCATGCGCAGTGGGCGCCGCCTGGCGGTGATTAAGTGTATTAAGAAAACGAGAGTTGAGTTTTTCAGTGTGTGTGTGAGTGGGACATCAGATGAGAGAGAGCGAGAATTACAGTGCCCATCGCAGTGTTCCGATATACACCCCGAGCAACAGAGAGAGAAATAAAGATGTTTGTCAACAACCTTGTCTGATTTCCTGAGAGAAACACATAGAGATCACTCCCCAACAGGGGGTGCTTTAAAAAAGAGTGTATGAAATAAAATATGTAATTACTGTTAACTTAATTTCTTTTAAAAGAGGTTCTAAACAATAGTTCCATCGCTAATCAATATAATTAGTTCCTTTTCGTAGAAGTTACTATTTATATTTGTTAATTGCTTAACTTTTATATGATGTTTCTCATTTCTGATATATATTTGTATCTTTCTTTCATAGGTATTTTAAATATGAATATGAAACACATCAGAGTTGTCTTCATTCAAAATATGTTCATATTATAGATCTTTGGATGGAGTGTGTTCGTGGCGTCAAAAACCGTTTGGGCAAAAGTAAGAAATAAGAGTTAATATAACGACTAAAAATTACATGCAATGTTTAAATTTTTGAAGAAAAAAATATACCATGTAAATATCCAGAAGTCACTTTATACAATTGCAGTAATCAATACAAATCTTTCGTGAACATTCAAGGTAGACTGTTTTTTTGGCCTCCCACATATTTATATGCTGTTTTTCGTTTTTCTCGTCGAACATTCTAGACAAGTTTTTCGGGGATACAATTTTTTCTTCGGTTAATTAAAAATATTCGAGGTTACCCTTTACATCTAGTCGTAGAATAATCCGAATAGTTTGTCCAAATTCTTGGGTAAAAAAGCCTTCATTCCATATGAGTTTGAGCCAATTTCTCATCTAATTTTAATACTATTAATAATATTCAGTCTGAATATTATTAATAGAACACTTTTTCCGCTTTTTCTCATTAGATGAATGTAAGAAAGAAGTATTAAAAATACTTATTTCGTAGTTACATTCGAATCTCTATATATCAGATTTTCTCTCTCTCTGTATTTTTACATTAGGCAAATGAATCTTGCGCAACAGTTTAAAAACATAAACATTTCAAGCCAAACTTCAATCGAACATTCTGCGATTTTCCACTAAAACGCCTAGGATAAGCAATGGGCAGATATATTTTGTTTTTCTGTAAACAATAATAAAATCTCTTAAGTTTCGTTTGAGCCTTAGTTCCCATTAGTGATACGTCCGGAATAAGTAAACGCTTACAAATGTTTCACAATCGATACTTCATATTCGAACATACTTTTGACACCCTTTTTATAGATAACAACAAATGTATAACTTATCTGTACAAGAAATCTAGAAAATTCAATTGTATTGAAATATATATAAGTCAGCAACCATGCTGGTTGATTTCGACTAAAAAATAAGCCTTTATTTTAATTATTATTAATTCAATATTATATGATTTCTGAAAATTTGTGACTAACTCAGAAATATTTTCAATCTAGAATATTCCTGGAATTATAAGTAAAAATTTCTGCTCTAATACAGCAGGATATTTTCAAATTTTCTGTAGTTGTTGTTTGTGCCACGTGATCGACAGTAACATTAGATCAAGGTCCACGAAATTCATCACGGCTAAGGGCTAGAATTTTACGCCTGCCGTTAGCACCATGCTGGTGACAGTACGATTTGGCTCGGTTCCGCCTCAATTTTTAGGGAGAACACCCTGGGGTGGTCAAGGGTCTCCAATCTCTCTTCCCCTTCCACCAACCTCACGAATAGCTCGACGGTTATTTAGAGTACCCCCATGCTGCGAAGGCAATATGTATTTTCAAACATCCATGCCTTCTCCGGGATTCGAACCCATGTCCTACGGCACCACAGTCAGCGTCACTAACCAGTATACCGGATGGGTGGCTCAAATTTTCTACCAGACTTCACACAAATTAGAACAATTGGCTGTAGTGACAGTTATAAAAAGGGGGTTTCAAGCTTAATAAAAACAAACGTTTGCTTACTCTTATGAAAAATGAACAAAAAGAAATTAAAATATTTTTAATTCGATCTTTTTGTACAATTAATGAATTAATGGAAGAAAATATTCTCACAAATATTTCTAAATCTGAGGTAAAACCTGTTTTTCATTATTCTGGAATGATTAATCTATATATATAAAGGAGAAAAGCGACTCACTCACTGACTGACTGACTGACAGACTAATCACGAAATCTCTGGAACTATTCAACCTACAGACTTGAAATTTGGTAGACATGTTCCTTTGATAGAGTAGACATCAGCTAAGAAAGGATTTTCCGAAATTCGAAACGCAAGGGGCGTTACGGGGGGTTAAGGGCTTTAATAATAATTGTTTCCATGTTTAAACTACTTGATGTACAATCTTGAAATTGGGTAAGCGGATTCCTTTCAGAGAGTAGAGATCCGCTACAAAATGAGTTTGCTGAAAATCGACCCCCAAGTGGCGTTGCAGGGGCTTAGGGGACGTTATAGATAATTATTTCCATTTTTAAACTATTTCACGCACTGTCTTTAAATTTGATATATATAGATTCCTTTCGTAGAATAATGATCAGTTACAAAACGGGTTTTGTGAAAACAGACTTCTAAGTGGCGTTGCGGGGGATTAAGGGGCGTAATAGATAAATATATCCGTTTTTAAACTACTTCACCTACCTGCTTGAAAATTGGTAGGTAAGTTTCTTTCCTGGAGTAAATATCCGCTACAAAATGGGTTTTGGGAAAATTGACCCCCAAGGGGTGTTGCGGGGGCGGGGGGTTTAAGGGGCGTTATAAATTCCTATTTTTAAGCTATTAGACGTACAGTCTTGAAACTTAGTAAGCAGATTCCTCTCATAGGGTAGAGATACGCTAAAAATGGGTTTCGTAAAATTGCCCCCAAGTGTCGTTGAGGGGACTTAAGGGGCGTTATAGATAATTATTTCCATTTTTAAACTATTAGACGCACAGTCTTTATATTTGATAAAGAGATTTCTTTCATAGAGTAGATAGAGATCAGCTATAAGAAGGTTTTGTGAAAACTAAGTGGCGTTGCAGGGGAATAAGTGGCGTAAGAGATAAATATTTTCGTTTTTAAACTATTTGACCTACCTGCTTGAAAATTGGTAGGAATGTTTCTTTCATGGAGTAAATATCCGCTACAAAACGGGTTTGGAGAAAATTGACCCCCAAGGGGTTTGCGGGGGGTTAAGGGCAGATATAAATAATTATTTCTTTTTTTAAACTATTAGACTCACAGTCTTGAAATTTGGTTATCAGATTCCTCTCATAGGATAGAAATACACTGCAAAATGTGTTTTGTGAAAATTGACCCCTAGGAGGGGTTGCGGGGGTTCAAGGGGCGTTATTGATAATTTTTTTGCATTTTTAATTAATTGGACGCACAGTCTTCAAATTTTGCTAAGCAGATTCCTTTCATAGAGTGCAATTCCCCTACAAAATGGGTTTTGTGGAAACAGACCCAGAAGTGGCGTTGCGGGGGCTCAAGTGGCGTTATAGACAATTACCCCCATTTTAAAACTGTTAGACGTACAGTCTTGAAATTTGATAAGCAGATTCCTTTCGTAAAGTAGAGAACCGCTACAAAATGGGTTTCGCGAATATCAACTACTAAGTTTAATTTCGGGAGATTAAGAGGCGTAATCGATAAATATTTCCATTTTTAAACTACTTGATCATCCTGCTTGGAAATTGGTAGGCATGTTCTTTTCATGAAATAGAGTTCCTCTAACAAAGAGTAAAATGAAAATTGACCCCTAAAGATGTTTGCGAGGGGTCAAGAGGAGTTACAGAAAAAAATTCCTGTTTTTAATTGTTAGACCCATATACTTGAAATTTGTTAATCATGTTTCTTTTGTTGAATAGGGATCCTCTAAGAATAAATTTTAAGCAAATCAAGTTCTGGGGGGTTGCAAATACTGGGACATATTGACAGAAAAAATTACTTTTTTCTAGCTACAAGGACTGTAATAATGAAATTTGGTTTGCATTTTTCTTTTGTTGAAATGAAATCCGCTAAGAGTGGTTATTTTGGAAAACGGCTCTCAACGGGATTACGGGGATATTGATAGTAAAACTTTTTTTTTTCTGTTAGATTTAGACTTGAAATTTGGCTTGCATGTTCAATTTACGGAGTAGAGATCCACCGAAAATTGGTTTTGCGGGAATCCACTTGGTTTTTGAGTTACGAAAGAGCAAACATCATTCTATGCTTCAATTTTAGAGATTTTTAGAAAATACAAATTAGATGAGTTCTGCCCTTTTTTTTTTTATCAACAGGTGACAGTTACAGGTATAAGTATATTTTTCAATTCAATCGAATTCTTAATGCTACTACTTAGATATCAATAATTTATACATATATATAAGCAGTAAAAATTTATAAAACATCATGAAATACCCAGCGAAGCGGGCGGGTAACAGCTAGTAGTGTATATTAGCCAACATCAGATTAAATTAAATTGGTGAGTGAGTGAGAAAACGACGTCATATTCTTATGTTTCTCAGAATTTAATGAAGAACACAGATCTTACTTTATCAAGACCACTTTAATTCATTATTAACACCGCCCTTCGAAGTAAAACTGCCAACAAGTCTTGTGATTTTGAGCCACGGTCAGATGAAGGGGACGACGCCTAAATTGTGTGGCATCCCACTCTCGGAACTTTCATACCACATCACCGTGAGGACTTATAGCCTCGACAGATTTAGTATACATTACCTCTGACGATTTGATTCGATGTTTTTACGTTTCACTCCGTAATAATGTGAGGGTTACTGGCAATAGACTTCATAATTTTGAACCTCGGTCTAGTGAAGAAGATATCTCCTGACCTGATACTCTACTCTCCAAACTTCCACATTACACGAACGTAATGACTTTGAACCACGACAGATTTAAAGAGCAACGACGCTTCGACACGGTGAGGCTTTAGTACCACTAGAACTCGAACTCACCACTCGATAGAATCATTTCTAGCCTCTAATTTACGATCATCACCACTCAGTTGTCGCGGCCTCATCACTCCAGTGGGTCTAAAGTAGCCCTGGGACTCGAACCTATTACTCGATAGAAATAACATGGTCCACGAGTTCGTGATCATCACAATTTAAAACACGAGGTCACATGTGGATTCGTAGGACTGAAATGTAAAGTAAAAATGAGCTACATCACTGCTGAATTAAGTGAAACAAAATAAACATAAAATATATAAAGTATGTTTTGTTATTATAAATATATGCAAAATTTTAAGTTTCTCTTGTGTGCATCAAAAATAAAATTGAATTATGCAGTGGCGTACACAAATTACTTACATGGAAAAGGTTTTATTTGAAAAGAAAAAAAGCGGAAGAAAAAACACCGAGTTGTAATCTTTATGCTCAAAAATAAAAATCTAGAAGTCTATAAGAGGGATTTGAACCCCTAAAAACCCACCCTGTTGTTGTTACTAATGCCCTCTGTCTGTAGGTCTCAGATCGAGGCCCTCGAAATTCATCGTAGCAAAGGACTAGATGTACGCCTGTCGTTAACCGCAGCCTTGAGCACCAAACAGGAAACAGTACGATTTGGCTCAGTTCCACCCCAATTTTGAGGGAGAACACCCTGGGAGTGGTCAGGGCCTCCCACCTCTCTTCCCCTTCCACCAACTTCACGAGAGGACTTGCAGCTCGACGGCTACTTAGAGTATACCCATGCCGCAAAGGCACTTTACATTTACAAACATCCATACTTTCTTTGGGATTCGAACCCAGGCCCTACGGCACAATAGTGAGCGTCACTAACTACTATACCGGATGGGCCGCCGAAACCCTACCCTTGTATACGCCACTGAAATATATTCATCAAATTGCATACCACTGAGAATAATGAGTTGTTAGTCACCTAACATATTGTAAAAAAAAACTACACTCAGTGGCGCAACAACCCATTGGAGGATCAAGGCCTACTGTGCCCATCTCAGTTTTCGTGATTTTGAGTGCTGAGGTGCACCCAATGTCAGGCGATCAGTCGGACGTGAACCCCGCAGTGTTTTGTTCCCAAACAATATTGGTATTCATTTATCGACCCATTGAAAGGATGAGTCGACCTTGCCCAGCCCGGGGTTTGAACCCTGGACCGGTGGCGTAGATGCACTATACGCTACCACTCGATATAATAAATCAGGTAAGCTAAAATAGCCTAAAAGAAAAGAAAAGCTTGTAAAAAGATTTATAAATGACGTCACTTAATAGGTATGATAATATCGTTCTTTAATGACACAAACTTATCTCTGTGTGCACGTACACACAAACGCTGCTTTAAATGCTTCAAAAGTTGCTGGTTGATAAAAAATATGCGTCTAATAAAAAAAAAAGCGTTTACGAGACTAATATATTACCTGAATTTCGCCTGGCTTTGTGTGTGTGAGAACTCCTATACTACTTGGAAAGTAATCCAGAAGTGAATCACGTTCACGAATTTAGAGCGTTTTCACTGTTAGCTGTGGAATAAAGCTCTGAAGTAAAATTTTAAAATGCATATCTCTTGTGTGTTTTTTTAAAAAGAAAAAAGAAAAAGTTGCTTTCTGTTCTACTTATATTACTTGCTAAAATCGTAACAGTTAAAATATTTTTAGTGTTGTAATGTGTAAAGTGCATTCATTCGGCAAGGAATCAGTATTTTTTTTAATTTAAAGTATATTTCCTTTGGAGGCAAAAATTCTTCGACGAATAAGCTCAGAAAACAGAGTATTATCACTTATAAACACTTTTAATTTACTCACTCAGAAGCAGTTTTTAAATATTTGAAATTCCGCTGTTCTGTCATATACTTCGTATCAATTGTACATTCATGAAATAAAACATAAGTCCACTAAAAAAAGAAAGAAAATTACGTCTTAAATCTCGGAAAATGAAAGTGTTTTTCTTGAAAATGGGTAAAATCTGTTTTAAGAAATAATATTTAATATATAAAAAAATATATATGTGAATTTTGCTTTGATTCCAAATTTAAAAAATACTAGTGAAGAAATTAACCCCCCTCCCATACAAAAGGATTTTGACTAGGTATTTTTTATTATTTTTACTAACTCTAAAAATTATTTTCAAGTTGCTTGATTTCGAATGCATTTTTTATTTATCTCTTAAATTCCAATTTATGATTCTGATTTTTTTTTTTTATTTCCATAAGCATTTTAGTTTCAATTTATCAAATTTAAAATTTTTTCAATGCTACAATTTTTTTTCTTAAATTTTTACTTTGCTGAATAAACTTTTAAAAGGTATTTGATTCTTTTTCGCTTCTATCAATGAAGTTAAATAAAATTATTTTGCTTTAACTGTCGTCTAAAGTTGATTTTGAAATAGATGTACACCCAAATTTTCCAAGGATCTCTTTTTTTTTTCAAAAACATTTTGAAGACGAGTTACAGAGCGATGGATACATTTTTCTGGTTTTTGAAAATTCATCTAGCTGATTTTCCATCTAGCAAAAGACGATCATAATCATATCGTGAACGATTGCGAAAGCCATTGCGACCCTATAAGTAAACATCACTGCAGCAATCTTTGCACACTTTTCACCGAACGTATCCAACCAATGAGATGAGAGAACTTTTCCTCGGTCAATAGCTACGCACGCTGAATCAAATCCCACAACTGCAGCTGACACTCTGAGACATTATACTACTATTTAGATCTTCGGAGTTCGGTCTTATTCTTAAAATATTTTCTCCCTACAATAGAAAATGATCACCCTCAAATCCTAGCAAGAGTTTCATATTTGTTCAAAGTTCGAACACTTCATCATAAAGTTTTTATTCCATTTGCTTTTTGAATAGCTATGCGTACTATCTGTGGAGTGAGAGATTTGGCGATTCAAGTTCGAGCGGAAACAGCAGTCGGTGAAACAGTTTTCATTTCTGGAAATACTCTTGAATTAGGGGAATGGAAAGTTTCACAGGCAATACAGTTAGCTAAAGTATCAGCAGAAGGGTAAGTACACAGATTTTTTTTAGTGCTTGAAATATGAATAATTCGCTGAATGTAATGATTGTATGGAAAATTTATCATTACTTACTATCCATATTTTTACATTATGGCCCCCCTCATTGAGAAATATGAAACTGTCGAACATTCGAAACTTAAAACCGCCAAATTTGAAGTTTTAAAAGATAAATTTTTCTAGAGTTATATTGTGCTTCTTTTACCATTCAGTGCTGATTTGGCTCTTGCGAAATTAAAATGCATAATCCGTGTCGCGTGGCACGCTACAACTGTACTTGATCATTTGTAGTTGTATTATTATAATTACCTAAGCATATTTTTATCTTCTAATAATGAAAAACAAAGATAATTCTTAAAGAAGACTTGTTCTTAGAAGAAATACTAAAAATATCGCATTATTTCAATACAGATTGCTTCTGACCTAATGCTTTTTATTGCTTTGTATTACATGGATAAATTATTCAGTTATCCTAATTATTTTATGAACATAATCTCGGTCGAATAAAAATGGGAGAAAGGTAGATCAAGGTAGCGTCTTTTTCTTCATGCCTCTGTCTTGTAGATTGGAAGAAAAAGAAAAAAACACTTAGGGTGGGAAGCGGGTTTTGGGACACCTGAGTCGTCTCGTGAGGTTGTAATTAAAGGTCGATCATTAGACATAGAGAGGCCTAAAAAGTTGTTTTCCAAACATAAATGATCACAATCATCTTATTGATATAAGGGTTAAATTTATCTGAATAGATTCTGAAATTACTGTTTGAAAACAGCTATGTCTGAAAGTACACATGTAAATTTTTTGAAAAAAGAATTGTTAATTTTGTGTACCCAAAAGAAAAATTTAAATATAATTTGTAACAAAATTAGGGATTCATGTACAATATAGATGGAGAGATTGCTGTTAAATTTATTTGTAAATATTAATTCCATCTGCAAGCCATATTCCATCTGTAAATAATATTCCATATTTGAATTATGTTTTCAACACAATTTCTTTTTTTTATGCCTTGTCTTTTTATTTCAATAATTGTTCATTTAAAAAACAAGTTTATGGTGCAAAAAAGAATTTTTGTATGTTCTTTTGTCTTTTGCAAAGATAGTCAGCTCTGAAGTATCTATAATTTTAATAAATTGCAAATATGGTTTGAATTATTTCAAAAAAATAAAATAATTTTAGTTCAACATGTTTATAACTTTTATACTACAATAATATAAACTTAATGAATTTCTTTTAATTGAACTTTTTATTTTCTTAAAGAAATGTCTGGCAAAACGTAATACATGTGCCTACTAATCAAAATGTGCTGTACCGATATTTAATTTGCACTGTTGTGGACAATGAAGGTAAACCAGAAAATATTGTTCGATATTGGGAAAGTCACCTGAGGCCACGCATACTCCGTCCAATAGATTATATTGATGGTAAAGGAGACTTGGATGTCTTTGGATATCAAGGTATGAATATATTCTTTTTCTATTTTATACTGTTATGGTATTTTAGATTGGTATTGTTCTTAATAAATTTTACTAAAAAGTACAGTATGATTAAAAGAATTTTAATTTGGTTTAGTTATATTGCATTTTCGCATACATTATTAAGAAATGGATTTTAAACCAAAAAGATCCAAGATTTCTCTTTTCTTATTTTTATTCTTTATATTTTGTATGGACAAATGTACAAATTAGTGTTTTAATACAATCATTGGTGGAAAGGTTTTTTCTTGTTAAATTTTTTTTACTAATTAAGATTAAGTTATTTAATTTATAACCTTTAAATTCCCTACCGAAATTTTTTTCAAATAAAAACCTTGTTTTCTTGACTACTATATATTGCCTATTAAAAATAAATATCATCTAATTATCACAACTTAAAATGACTTAAAACATTCTTTCATTTTGTATAATTTTACTCTAAAAATTTCAGGAGACTCGGAATGTATAGCCAAAGGATGGTTGACATCAGAAACTATTGTACAGCTGAAAATGTTCAACAGCCCTGTTACTATCTGGAAAAGACGTTACAGAGATAAGCCCATCTCATTTCATGTTTCAACAATTGATATTACAAGAAAAGATTCAGTGACTGATGTGAGTTAGTGTATTTTTATAATTTGAATTTATTATACCATAATAGATTATTTGGAAGCCCAGTAGCTGAGTGGTAGTGTATCACGCTTTCGTGTCAGACTGACCACTTGACCAAAACATCTGCACATGCACCCCAGCGCCTATTGTTACGTAAACTGAGATAGGCACAGCAGGCCTTGGCCCTCATGGGCTGTTGCGCCACTGAGTTCAGTTCAGTGTAATAATATTTATAAATATATTGTATGTTAGCTGAAGTACTTGTTCTTTTCAGAAATTAAGTTTTAAAAATGAAACTATAATCCAGCTAACAAGTACAGTATTTCTTAATGAGTACCAGACTTAATCAAAGACAACATATTCAAAAATTTTAATTTTCCATAATCAATAGTTTTTTTGTTGCTTTGCAGTGTGACATTTGTAACCATTCCTCTAGTTTTAATGTATCAAATTTCATGTATCTAGACCTTTTGATTTTTGTGCTCCACTGCACATATGCTTACAAAGTTATTTTCTTAGTATAGATTTTTGTAAGAAATTTCTATCTGTTTCAAATTATAAAATTTTAAGCAAGTATAATATCTATTGAAAATTACATTGTAAATTTTAATGTATTCACTTTTAATAAATGTTTATATAGCTGTGTTATGTCAGTGAAATATATATTGTACAGAAAATGTTTCAGTTCTCATTGCATAGTGAATATTTTATACATTTGCTAATCATTAAATGTATTGGTGTTTCCTCAACATTTCATGGGAAAATTATAGCAAAGTTTTTCTATTTTAATTTAAAATGAAAAACACTCGCAGATTGATTAAATATAGTTCTTTCATGCATTTTAGATTATGGGCATGGAAGAAGATAGTACCTTAACTGAAGGAATTAATACCCGTGGCTGGCCAATTGTTGAAGTTGCTGTAAGTTTAGTTTACTTGATAAATATTTTTTGTCTGTAGAACAGTGTGTTATTATTATTTGTTTTGCCTTTTATGACACATCATTTAAATTTGTAACTGCTCACTTTGGGGGGGTATAAAGCTTGCATTTAACTATTATTTAAATGATTAAAAGTTTAATATACAACTATTGGTTTGTTTTTCAGAGTTTTTTACCAGCATTGTATCAATTCAGTTGGTAAAATAGGAACTTAATTCTATGTTTTATCTAATCATACAGAATGAGAGGGGGAAAAAACGTTGCCTGTACGAAATAGAACTGAGCCTCTAAGTCATTGGATGATTAGAAAAAAAGAAACCTTTAAAAAAAAAGGGCTTCTAAAAAAAGCTATGGTCTCTTGATTTTGGCTGAAAATCACTAAGCTGCTTCTTAAGGCCATTTTGTAACTTTAAAATGATAATTTTAATTAACTGACCAATTAATTTAGAAAGTGGTGGAAAACTTCAGCTTGTTGAAAATATTCATGCTTGTGAACAAAACTTCTTTTAAATTTGTCTTTTGTAAAGTATTAATTATTTGTTATCGTGTATTTCACTTTTCTGCCATTTTATTTCACCTTGTATTTCTTCCAATTTTTGCCATTACTAGCAGAATTGCTGCTACAGAAGTACTTTGTTTAAATTTTCTTTCATGGGGATCTGTATCAAGATTGATTTAGTAACTTTACAGTTATCAAGATATATATTGTCCATTTTTAAAAATTGAGGGCTTTGGATCATTTAGAATGCATGGAAATAAAACATTTTAACGCATTTTCTGAAATAAGTTAACAAATTTAAAATTGTACTACATTGAAAAAAGGTCTTTTTTTCAGTTTCATCATTTTGTAATAATTCTGCGAAATGTGTGAAGACAATTTTTGAAGACTTTTGCTGTTTAAAAATTTTAATATATGTTGTGCATTAAAAAATGAATATCTTTCAATTGAAAATATTCATTTTATTTGTATATAATTTTCATTTACATTTCTTTTTTATGAATGAGCTTTTTCATAAATTATAACATGATTTTTTTGTACTATAATTTATTGAAATCAATGATGGTTTTTATTTGAAAAATTCTTGAACTTTTAACTTTTTTATATTTATTGATTTTTTTGTTATTTAAATTTTCGGAATTTTTAATGTTGAAAAATAAAGATTTTTTTCTCCCTTCAATTAGCAAATGAATGATATTGGCTATCAGTTTGCTCCACAAAGCCAATTTGGCATCTTATATGACCCAACTGAATATGTGATATTTCAAATTCAAGTGATGGAGCCTAATTCTATAGTAAGTGCAAATATACTCTTTATTTCTTTTATGTATTTTCTTGATATGTTTTGTTTAAAATGAATATTAATGTTGTTTTTTTTAAGATCTTGGATTTAATTGCTGATTTCTAGTGGAGGAATTTCTAATTTCATATGGATAATTTCTGTGAGGCTTAGATTTTTTTAAAAAAACCTTAGATTATTCTGTATGTCATTTTCCCTTTTTTTATTTTTGCTTTGGTAACTTAAGCATTCATCTAAGGATGCTTTATATTATTTAAATCAGCTCTATAATAACCCTTTCCCCCCATACAGCAGGCTTCTACTTTTAAAACTGATAACTTAATATTATCGAATTTGTTTATCATTCACAGGACAAGTATTTCAAGGGGTGCGATAGGACGTAACTGTGTCCTGCTGCACCCTAGGACATCAAATGAAGAAAATTCTATCAGCAACTTACAATCTTCACACCAACTAACCTGTCTTCTTCCTTCAGCGACAGTCTTCCAGTTAGGTTTTATTATATTCACCCCTAACCCATGGATGTTGCAGTAACAAAGGACTTGGAAGTACTTTTTTATGGTTTAAAAAATGTTTCCAGTGGTTTCAAGAAAGAATGATAGCGGATGCTCGAGCCCTTGTGTGTAGTAAAAACTTTTCAGAAAAGACAGACTAGATATTTTTAATGTCAGAAGAAAAGTTGGAAGGAGTAAACAGGTGTTTTTGAGAAAAATGAAAATAGTTTGCATTTTAGTGCATTCATGTTTGCATTGTAAGTAATTTAACGTGTCTTTGTTCATGTCTTTTGAAAAAGTATTCATTGCACTCCTTGCATGTTATTTTTGTGTATAGAGTTTATGAATACCATATGAATGTATATTTGGAAGTTTATTTTATTTTTACACATTTTTGGATTAAATATTTAGATTATATTTTTTATTTTCAAAGTATTTTAGTTTCCTTTTTATTATTCAGTATTTTGCATGTGCATTTGAAGGGCAAAATTGTCCCTCTGTCTGCACAGTAAATTTTAATAAGAATCTTTTTAATTTTTTTGTGGTTTACAGTTTCTTGAAAGATTTTTTTTTTATGGTATTTTTGTCTTATGTTTTTTTCAATCTGTTGATAGTCTTTTAAAAGAATACCCAGTGAATAAATATGTAATTTTTATATATAACTAAACATCTCTTTGTAATCACCCTTGTTGGAAGAACTTGTTTCATGACTGGCTTAAAAGTATTTTTATGTATGAATGATTAGTTTTATTTTATTTAAAATGGATGGAATTCATTCTACATATGTTGTTTAGTAAAAGGAAACTGGATTCTTCTCTTACAGTTGAAATTATGTATGAAATGGTTTTAATATTAGTTCTTGAAGGGGGGAACAATTTAGATTCTTATTCTTGAGACAGCAATTTTCAAAAAAGGATAAAAAAATTGAATTTTTATGTATATATTTTATTGGAACTGTCTTAAGTTTTAACCTGAATTTTTTTTTGTCTGATCTTTGTTGATGAATTTCTGGAAGAATTGTTTTAAAAAAAGAAATGCCATTCTCTTAGTGACCTATTTTTAATTTTTGTGTGCGGTTGCACTAAAGAAGTTTAACTGTAGTTATTAAAATTGGCAATAAAATACTCCATCCAGGATATATTGGTCACCATTTGTATAAATCGTTTGAATGCTTTTTTAATATGTACACATTTGTAATTAATTTAGAAATTTTTAAACTCTCTGAAGTAAATAAATTGTAAAACTTTAGCCACATTTGTAAATTTTTAAAAAACAATTCGATTCTTTTTTTAGTGTTTTTTAATGCATTGAATTTTCAAAAGTCGGACCTCTTTTCAAAAGATTGTAGTTCTCTCTTAAAAGGAATTTAGCTGTGTGTTTTAAATGAAAATTATTTAAGTGTACTTTCAATTATTTTCATTAAGTTTGCTTATAAAGTATTCCATTTGTATATTCTTGGAGTCCATTTCATATTTTTTATGGAAAATATAGAGCTTTTATTTGTTTAAATTAATGAATATGATAAAAATTATGGTGTTAATGTACTTTCTGTATTTTTTTTATTGAAACAATTTTCAATCAAGAACTAAGATTTATATGTAATTCAATTTGCAAATATTGCTTAATTTCAAATGTTTGTTTTCAATAATTAGTATAGAACTAGCTTTCATGGCCCGGCGTTGCACGGGCTATTACCGAGGGTATAACTTAATCCACATGTTAATTTCCTCCTTTCTTTCTGACGCCAGCACTTTTGTGTGCGTGTGACGCGTAGGATGTGAGTGCATGGTCCGTGAGTGCGTATCATGGCTTTCTCATATAACGTTTTCCCTTTTCTTCACAAAATCAGCACTTCCAATTTTATTTTTGGAAATTACTTTGATTCTTTCCTCTCCGCTTAGCCCAGCGTTTCACGGGCTTTTACTGAGGGAATAACTTTATCCCCATGGGAATTTCCTGTTTCTTTCAGGACGATGGCACTTATGTGTGTGTTTATGCACGCGGTGTGAGTGATTTCTTTAACTATGTCATAAAAACTCCCTTTTTCAAAATTTGTTCTTGTTTGGCGTGGTGTGGTAATTAGGAGAATTGGGTGAAAGCTCAGGGGCCGTCCTCGTTACTTGACCATGGGTGAAAATTTTGAAGTCCGTCGCCAAAAAACTCTGGAGTAGGTGAACAGTGCGACTTTAAAAATCCCTCACTCACATTTCAATTCTTTCGTTGCAATTTTTTAGGCCCCAGAAACGAAAATGTAGCTTTTTTAAAAATAGTTGTATGTTGGAAAAGGACAGAAGTAGAAATTTTGTAATTTTAAAAATTTCACTACTATTTTAATGATTGGCGCAAAGCTAATTTTCGACGCCAGTGTTTGGCTAAATGTAAAATAGCGTATTTTTAATTATTTTAAAAATCACTACCTTCATTATTAGGGCATAATTTTTAAGTTAATGCTCTCAAACTTCACAAACTATTTGCAAAAATAACGTACTTTGAAATAAAAAATGTACAAAAACTACTGTGTAAGTTATTTCTCAGAAAAACAGCAGCCTACGAAAATCACAATGTTTTTTAAAGCAATTTTTTCAATCTTCGTATATGTTACGGAAAATATCGCTTTACACACGGAAAAAAAGTTTCGTGCAATAATTTTAATAAATAACGAAGTTATTCAATGTCGAGTAAAAATTTCGAGTAATTTTTAAAAAATCGCAGTAAAAAAGTTTTTGTCATTTTATTTTTTAAATGAATGGATCTGAAAGAGAAAGGCTTGAAGTTAATTAGTGTAGAATATCGATTTAATAACACGAAAACAAATTCATACCCAACAATTTAGAAATAATTTTCATAAAAACGCATCAATTTTAACACTTTTTTAAAAAGTTCGAAAAAAATAGAAAATATCGTTATTTTACAACAAAAAAAATTATCCCGTATCATGGCAAAATAAATGATCTTTCCGATTCTGTAATTATTTTTTGTCCGATTTTAAAAGTATATATCGGATGGCAATTTTAAGATGGTCGAAAACGTCGGATCACCGCTCGGCCGAAACGGAACGGAAGTTCTGCCAAGTAAACAACCGGCAGGAGTAAAACAATTAGGCGTTTTAAGGTTTTTAATTAATATCTTTTCAACTAATTACAATATCGGAATATAAATGAACAATACGGCTTCCCCGGAAAATTCCCGATCTTTTGGTACCTTCCGCGACTTTCTGCGTCGTACGGTTCGTGAGAAGATAGACGCACATAGATAGATACGTTTGTTTACCTTCGAATTTTAATAGTGTAAGAAGATAATAAAAAGCTTTTACCTATCAGAATGGGTCAGACAATCAAAATCGTAGACAACACAGTTCATAGACTAACAACTTTTTATTTTGACATCACAGGGACAGAACACACATTACACTAAATATATATTCATTAGTAGACAAATAAAGCAACTGTTGCACCACTGCATTTAAAGTTTCCACTTATATAATGTTTCATTTCCTACCTTATTGACTGTTTTCTTCAGTCTTTGTTTTTTATTAAGAGTTTGTTCATGAGTTTTTTTTTTTTATTTTTAAGTTGATAATAATTATATATCCAAATTAAAAATGGCACATTAATAATTTTGTCTAGAA
The DNA here is from genome assembly GCA_019973975.1 of Trichonephila clavata. Lineage (NCBI taxonomy): Eukaryota > Metazoa > Arthropoda > Arachnida > Araneae > Nephilidae > Trichonephila > Trichonephila clavata. Next base: position 111,697 of record BMAO01012292.1, read on the forward strand.
TTATTTTTAATGAAGTTCAAATACTTATTGTATAAATCTGATCTCAGTCACTTAAAATTTCAAATTTAAATTGTTATGGAAGGCAGGAGGTAATTATTGACCCTTTGAAAATATTTTTAGTAATTTATATAATCTCCAGTTAATTTTTTATGTTCAATAAAAAAATTAAAAAAAGGTTTATTTAAAAAATTTCATGTATAATTTGATTGACTTTAAATGCAATTTATAAATTGTTAAGAACATTTTAGTGTGTTACGTTACATATCTTTATTTTAGATACTAGAAATAAATAGCATTTTATTGAATATTTTTATTTTAGTTTCAAAAGTGTAGATTAGTTCCATAGAAATTACATTGCTGTTAATTCTCATAAAATATCTTAATATTTTCTTATGAAAATATGTCTATGTATAGGTATTGTTGTTTTACAAAGAATATCTTTTTCAGGCATATATGGTTGATTTCTATGTTCATGACTCTGACATTCCGGAACACATTGGCTTCTGTTACATTTTGCCGAGTAATATGAGAGATACGTCTGGTACGTGCAACATGCCAATCTCTGGCAAAAGGCAACAGCCTATAGGACAGTTATCAGGTAAAGTTCTTGTTTCTTACATGGTCTTTAAATTTTCGTCTTGAAAATGAGTGACTCATTGTTATTAATGGAGATTGAAAGCTCATAAATATGCTACTTTTCTAATTCATTTTAGTGGATTATCTGATAGTTCGTCCTATGAAAGACTTTGTGTGTGATCTGAGTGTTACTTATACTAAACACTGGAAATCACTGGAGAAAAATGGCTTGGATGTTGGTCATAGAGGTGCTGGAAATGCCAGAAGGAATGATAAGTAAGCAATTATAGTTAAATTGTTAGATATCATCTACTGTAGTAATTGAAATTTTTTTTGTTATTAATAATCTGATTTTCTTAACTTTAAATATGTAAAAGGTTGAACTTTTTTGTCAATTTTTTTGTAATTGCTCTTTTTTAAATATAATTATTAAAAGAGATAAATATATTTATTGATACTTTCAGTTAGCAATTAAAATTATCAATATGTTTTCCTAAAAATAAAATTTTTTTTTAAGGGTTGAGAATGTTTTGGAGAATACAATAGCATCCTTCAACTATGCTGCCAAACATGTGAGTAAACTTAAGAATAATTTCAAATTATAATCTTATTTTTGTGATATGTAGTCATTGTAAAATGTCAAAATTATTTTATAAAAAAATTCAATGTGTTGAAAATGAATTTTCAAATTGAAACATTTGATCCTTATAATATATTTAATTTCTGTTAGTACAGGAAATAATTGGTAAAAAACATCTTGAATTTATTATAAAATATTTTACCTCATATTTGAAATGCAAATATCAAAATAAGTTTTTTAAAGGGTGTGCAGCTTTAAAATTTTCTTTTTTCTTAGTTTGGAAGATTTTTATAAAAATTAAATTTTTTTTAATGTTTGTTTCTTTAATAGGGAGCAGACATGGTAGAATTGGATGTGCAGTTATCTAAGGATCTGGTTCCCGTTATTTATCATGATTATTACATTTGCATTTCTATGAAAAAAGTAAGATTTTAAAAGTCCTCAACAGTATTGAAATGTGAAGGTTAATAGAATTTGAATGGGGAAAATGATTATTCATTTTCTTAAAATGAACATTCTTTTCTTTTAGAAACGGTCTCAGAATGAACATGAATTGCTTCAATTAGCTGTTAAGGATCTTACTGCTCAACAGTTAAGGATGTTGAAGGTAAATATATATATATATCATTTGGGAGAAACTTTTTAAATTTCATTGTTATCTAACTGGTAATAATTAAATTTTTGCTTTATTTATGTAGATTTTTTTTTGTAACAGTAATAGAGTCAATGTTCATTTTGAATTATTTAAGTAATGGTTTACAAGATTGTTGATTAATAATTCTATAAATGTTACATAGTTTATCCTACAAATGTGATATATAGTTAATAGTATCCTGTCAAATTTAGACATTTTTGTATGCTCATTCTTTTAATAGATATTTGTACATGTAATTATCATACGTGATTCAATTTGAAAAAAAGCATACCAATATGTGTGTGTGTGTTCAGTTGTATTGAATTTAAAGTAGTATATAATAAAACTTTTGCTTTGTAACTACACGTGTCTCAATAATTGTTCAAGTATTTATGATGTATTTCATTCCTTTACAGCTCAGTCCTGCAGATTCAGGTATGTTGACTGATTAATATTATTTTTCTATTTCATTTTTGCTGAAATATGAATTTATTTTTCACTATTTTAATTCATACCAAATTTTTTTGTTGAATGAAAAAAAAAATTTCATCAATTTATAACATTGGTAAATAAAATTTGAATTTATTTTACCCAAATATATGTGTTTTTCTGTTAGATTTGCTTTTTATGTATGTCATTAAGTGGTAAAATTGGGTACAAATTAAGCTTTGTATTAAGTTTATTTTTAAATATCGGGATGTTTAACAGTTATTTTTACTTTTTAGATTTATTAAATTAACTTAGTATTAACAAAACAAAACATCATATTCTCAGCAACAACAACAAAAATTGATGTCCAGTCAGAGAATTGGATTATATGTTTTTAAATGGCCGTGCGATTTGCAAGAAACATGTAATACTTGTATTGAATGTGTGATTTTGATTTTAAAAATAACTCATGATACTAATATCCCTAAATAAAAATTTCAAATTGTCAAAAAGTGCATTATCAACTTTTTTGGAAAAATTAAGCTAAACAATTTAAATTTGTTGATTGCTTATTGTAAACTATTTAAAAACGGCCTTAATGCAAATGTAAATTTTTAAAAAAAGTTTTAAGTCTAATTGTTGTCTAATTCTAAAATTTTTTTAAGTAAACTGTTATTTTAAATAAAGGTGTGTAAAAAGTGCTATTTCTCAAAATTAAAATTTTGCCTTTAAATGTAAAGAATAATTTATCAATGTATGTGAAATCATTCAAATTAATTTGGAGAATTTTACTTGTTATGTAAACTTTTCACATTTGCTTGAATTACGGATTTTTTAAAAATTTATTACACTATTATTGGTTCACTGGAAACAATGCTTTCCCCCTTCCTTGCAAGAAAATACATAAATCTTATAATTAATGCTAGCTACATAAATTTGTCAAAATGCATACGGGATGTAGCTGAGATCCAAGGCATGTATGAAATAAACAATGTAATGAAAGTCGTATCTAAGGGTTTTTATGAAATTTTCTTTGAATGTAGTGCTATTTTCAAAAAGCTCAAAGTCACTGAAATATTTTGATTATTAATATTTTATTAAAATCTATCTATGTTTAAATTTGGTTAAATGAAACATTCTTTAAAACATGTCAAAATCCAATATATTATAATGTGTTTATTTTTAAATCGCTGATATGTATTCAGCTTCTTTAAAAATGCTGATTGCAGTAATATCATATTTACAGAAGAGAAATATGATTTCCATGAAGATGATTCTGAAGACAATCAACCTTTCCCCACTTTAAAACATGTTTTAGAAGCTGTTGACCCCAGAGTTGGTTTCAATATTGAAATTAAATGTCCAATGCAATTGACAGTAAGTTCACAGCTTTGATTTTATCATTCAGTTAATTTTGGATGTATTTTTTTCTTTTATTTCCTATTTTCATCCATTGGTTATTTGAGTTTGTACAAATTTGTTTTAATTATCCCATTGAAAAGTGCAAACAATAATTACAGGATGGCACATGGGAATTAGATCTTAGATTTGAAATGAACAGATATATAGATGTTATCCTACGGGACATTTTAGAAAATGCTGGAAATCGTTATATTATCCTCTCCTGTTTCCACCCTGATATTTGTACCATGTAAGTGTATGAAATATGCAATTTGGGTATTGTCTTTTATCTTGTATCTTGTTTTATGATGAAAATTGTAGGAATGCAAATTAACAATTTTCAACGTGTTCTGCTATGATGAATCAATATGCTATGAAAATTATTAAATATGTTATGTAATTATCTCCCATGAAATTCTTTCTTGGTTATTGATGTTTGATGTGGATTAAGCATTAGTATAATAAGGAATTAAATTATAAAATTGTTACTGTTGAGATTATTTATGGCAATTTATAGCTCCTGCATGTTTAAATAGAAATCAGCTTCTAAAATTAAAGTTAAAGTTAATCAATTTTCACAAGTCCTGATCATGTTAACAAAATTATTTTTGTGTTGACTTGTTTCAATATTAAAGTAAACAAAAAATATTGTTATAATAATCAAAATAAGAATATTTTAAGTGTTTTAAAGTAATAGTACAAAAAGTATCTAGTTGCTGAAAAAATAAACATATTAAAAATTTTCTAAATAAAATTCTTCAAAATTGAGTGTTTTAATGCTTAATTTTATCTGTATCATGAAATGAAATATGTTGAAAATTGTTGTGTGTAGTACATCTATTAAATTATATACAATACATTTTTCATAAGCTGAATTATAAATATATCCTCAAAGAAATTTGTGAATTAATGTTTTCCTTTCTGTTTGCAATTTCCGTATTGAATCTAATTTTCACAAGTTATGTGACAATTTAATCTATAAAATAGAAATCTTTAAATATCTTTGAGTTTATATTTATGTTAATGGTAATTTAAATTAGGTAGTATTTACTCCTAGCTTATTAATATACAGTTAGTTGTATTAGTTTTGAAATCATTGGATTATCTAAAGTATAGTAGTAATTTTAATTTGTGAAAAATAAGCATATTTCAATATCGCTATGCATTTTATGTAAAGGTGGACAGTTATGTTTTAAGTAATCTTGTATAATATATTTACTATGCATAACCTGAAAATAATATGGTTGAAAATGAATTAGTAAGTACTGTAATATTCGTGTAGTCTGTAATATATTCTGTTGCTATTAATGTTTGTCAAAAAGCTTAATATCTCTGTTGATTTTTAGAGTTGATGCTTTTATAATTAGGAGTTGTTTTTCATAGAGTTAATGATATATTAGTTTGTTTACTAAAAAATAATTTTTTGTTCTCCCTTAAATGCTACAATATCTATACATTATTTACTTGCATATTTTACCTTAAATCTATATAATTTTGGTTAACATATCTTGAGTCTATTTTTTTTTAAATAGACTTGACAATTGACAAATTTTCATCATTAAAGTAATGACAAAAACTGTAGGATTTGGTGATGAATGATACATTATAAGAACTTTAATATTTATTTCTATTGCACACTTTTTTAAACAAAGACTAATATAATTGTTCTTTTTATAGTGTTTGATTTACATATTGATCCAAGGATTGTGTTACACAAGTTTAGATCACATGTGTTCTAAATTTGATCCTACTGTCACTATTTTTTTATTAATACATAACTAACTTGTTATAGGGTGCGACTAAAACAGAACAAATATCCATTACTGTTCCTAACCCAAGGGGAGACGGATAAGTATCCACCTTATCTAGATACCAGGACTTCATCTATACCCATGGCAACATACTTTGCATTGAACACAGGACTTTTGGTATGCATTTCTTACATTTTTTTTTATTTTTATAAACCTTGTATCATTATCTTACTTTGAAAGAAAGTTCTCTTTACCTCAAAATTTCATTATGTAAAAATATGAAATTGACGGGGGGGGGGGGGGAATGTCACAGACAATTCTGCATTAAAGTTTGAAAAACTATTATTTTTTTCATGCTTCAAATATAACCTAAATTAATTCTTCTATATGTACATGCAAATATTTGGTACTATAAAAAATTTTAGCTTTATGAAAATCATTTTTATATTTTGCAAAAACCTTTGCATTTATTTTTCTTTAGTTCATGTTAAGACATCTGAAAATAAATTTTATGATAGTGAAATTTTTATTGTATTTAATTTTTTTAGGCATTACTTTGTTATGCTACAGTAATATGTTCATTATTCTATTCTTATATATATATTGATGATAGTTAAATTTTAAAGCTGAAAAGCAATATACAAAGTATAGCTCTGTTTTATCTTTAAATGCAGTTTAAAATGATTTAATAATGAAGATATTTTTAAAGTTTTATGAGGTATAAAAATTGACTTTTAATGGGCTGTTTAAAAGCTTCTATTGAGATATGTTTATTTTTGTCTCCAAATGACTAATTTGAATTTCTTCTGCATTATAAATATCTATTCAGTCCTCTTTATTATGTGGATTTCTTAAAATATTTAATTGTAGATTTTTAAAGCAATGATTTTTTTTTCTTTCAGGGCATTGATGTCCATGCAGAAGATCTCATTAGAGATCAATCTCACATACCATTTGTGAAAGATCGAAATTTGGTTTTGTTTTGTTGGGGAGATGATATTAATCACAGTGATGTTATCAGGTCTCTCAAAGAACAAGGAGTAGATGGTGTTATATACGATAAGTAAGTGTAGCTTAATTATTATTATCTTTAGTTGAAAAAATATTACATTCATAGCAGTTCAACTCGGGAACGTAATGCCATGATATAAAATATTTTTAAGTGTCAACTTTTTTCTGAAAAAAATTCAAGTAGATTGTAAGGAATAGAATGACATCTAATCTCTGACCAAATTATTTTAGCATATTTGATAAATATAAAAAAAGAATTTGGAAGGATCATTAAAGGAGTCCTTATTTTTTTTTCTAAAAGCAATCGAGTTGCTTCAAAAGAAATACTCAATTTTCCCCCATATATAGTGTTTTATATTTCAAAAATTAAAAGAATAAAAGTGTGAAATTCTGTTGATAAAGTCTTCTTTTGAGCTTTTATGTGTTTGAATAAATGAGATGTTTTGCTTTGGATAATAAGGTAATACAGCAATGCATTCTTTCAGTTTTGTATCGCTCTATAATCCCTCGGAGTTGACAGTTCATGATCTGGAAATTAAAAATAACTGAAGTCAGCTGACCAGATTTTCCCAGCTTTAACAGGTTCAATTAACAAAGCTACTTGCTGAGAGCTTTATTGCATGTATTAGATAACCTATTTTTAGAATGCTTTCTTGGCATGTTTTATTCATTGTCATGAAATCTTTCATGTCAAATTTGAATTGAGATTGCTTCAGTGTGCTGTGAAATACTAAGTACTAACTTGGGTTGGGATTTTTTTCTTTTACTAAAATTTTACACCAACAATCATAGATAATTATTGCATTTATGCGATAAAGATTCAAAGAACTCTAGAAAAAAATTTGGTAAATAGACAGATTTTATCGTAACTTGGCATCTTTAATTTTTACTGCAACTAATTCGATCGAGCTTGCAATCTAACTAGTGTAATCAAAATTATTATAAAAATTGAAAATGAGCTATGCAATGTAAAATATTTTTTTCTTAAAGACTTATATAAATATTCTGTAGTTTTGCGTTTTCACAAAAATCGAAACATCTGATGCTTATGCTCAGAAACTAACAGGTTTTACTTAATGTTAATGTGTTTAATAATTGCAAAAATTGTATAAAATAATTGTTTTTTCCCAAGAACTGTATTTGCATATGAGGAACATTATTATGATTTATAATGTATCTTATATTAACACAGAAGAGGGGAAGGATGCAATAATTTTTTTAAAGGATTCACCTGCTGTAATTCCCAATAGAAGATTAAATTATGTGGGGGAGGCAAGAATAAGATGTAAACTTATTGTTTTCTGTTCACTTATATACTGAACTATATCTTCCATTCTTTGATGTCTTATGGTCTATCTTACATGCAAATAAAAATTTGATAATGGTTTATTAATTTTGTTTTCAGAAGTTTCAAACTTTTCTTGCCACTTTATTCACATGCTGTCGCAGCTGTTTGTTTTTTAGTCTTTCACCTGTATGTTTCAAATTAGGTTTTATTTGCATGTGCATGCATTTATTATTATTATTTTAAACATTTATGTCAATTTGTTTTCCTTTTCAACCTCATTATATTTATTTTATTTTGGGTTGTCAGAATCTGAGATGCTTTAAATATATTATTCATCATAACAGAATACAGTTGTAACTAGGGGGCAGCAGAAGATAAAGATATTTTTCACCACTTGCTCCCCAACCTTAACTATATATATATATTTATATATTCTGTTTAATTTTTTTAAATTAAAAAGAAAATTGATTTTTGAAGATATTTAGAGCATAATATGAAACATATGCAATATAGTTAAAATAAAATTTACTATCCAATTATTTTCCTCTAATAAATTAGATCTTATCTAATAACTTAAAATTTTTTTTAAGTTACAATTCATGCTTGACTTCACCAATAATGCACTTAATTTAAAAAATTTTAACCTATGAAAAATTCACTTTTATTTTTTCAAACAGTTAAAGTATTTTTTCTCTTAATAATGTAGCCTTTTGGTGGGTAAAACAGACTTTTACTAAACTTTGCATAGAACAATTAAATATGTTATGGTTTAAAGTCATGAAATATGGTGCTAGCTCAGTGTTTTTTTCTTTGAATTAATTTCACTCTTTGAGACAGGAGTTCACAACTTGTTCACTATACTTTGTTATCACTTAAATTACAAAATTCGGCTTTTTAGATGTGAAAGAATCAAACTTGTTTATTAAAACTAATTTTTTGGACTTGGTTATTCTCAACTGATAGCATCGATGAATTGGCTAGTTTTTCCAGTCCAGTACGGCTTCACAAATAGTTTCTTTTTATATAAATTTTAATTTACAGAAGGATCATTCTGCCTTTGATGCAGTCATAGGAACCGTTTTGTACTTTTTCACATGAAATCAACTGCTTTGTGATACATAAATTGTTTTCTTTTTTTTTTAGTGAGAAATTTTGGTTGAAGAATATTCTTGATACTAGATAAGTTTTGAGAATATTCATCATATCTTAAAAGCAGACACAAAACTGAGTGCGTAAAATATCTATCGTTAAAATAAGATTCTAGATTTTTTAATCACTCACATTTGCGTAATTCATTTTAATTGCATTTTTCACCTTTTTTTTCTCTTAAACTCCAGAAAAACTATGTTCCTAATGGCTCAAAGATATTTGAAGCAATAAAATATCTGAAATCCCTTCATATATTTTTGGTAATTTTACACAAGACATTTCGCTAATATGTAATCCAGATGGGAAAAAAATAAATTTAGTTTCAGATTTCAAAGACTTACTTTGTTTTGGAGCTGCAAAACTTTGTGTTACAGTAGCAGTACTAAAAGGACTAAATCAAATGTTTTCAGTGTTTTCCTTAATTGTATCATTTCATTCCTTTCCTTGTATCACCCCCCCCCTCCCCTTATTTTTTACTTGTCAAAATTATGTTACATTTCTTTGTATTGCTAAACATATACTTCTTCATAAGTGGTAGCCCAGAGAATTGGACTTTTAGTCATTGTGATGTTACGTGGTTTTCTTGAATGTTTTTAATTATTTCCAGTAAGCAATGCTAGGACTGCAATCGTAGTATCCAGTAACTGTTTTTAAAAACTGGAAATGTTCTATTTCCTTCAGTAGCTTCTTTTAAAACTAAATTTAGGTTATGGGCTGCACAATGTACAAAGTAAACTTGTAAAGCCTTTTTTTTATGTATTGTTTTTCATTGCATACATTGGGTGTCCTTTTCTTATTGTTTGCTACATAAAGATTTTTTTTTTTCAAATCCAAATCTTTCTTGTGTTGCAATGTAATGATTTTTTTTTTCTCAAAGCTCTTTAACACTGATCTTTATCCTAAAAATTATTTAAAATTTTCAACTTGGATTTTCTTGCTCTTCACATATTTATATACTCAGTTTCTCAACTTAAGACATCTTGGGTTGTTTTAAATTCTAAAATTAGTTCAAAAAGGGGGCATTTTGAATTTCCCAAGTAATGATATCTTTAACTTTGAATTTAAAGAGTTGAATATTAACGTTGCACTTAACTCAAAAGTAGTTGATGACAGATCTTGTGATTTTGAGTTGTGGTCAAGTGACGTTGGACTCAAGGAAGTTGAAGGGTTAATTTAGGACATTTTACTGTGACTTGAGAACATTGAAGCAATTTATATTGTATGGGATCATATCTAACAGAAATTCAGTGATGGAAACTTGCCGTATTGGTATGTTAAGCCTCTCACTAGTCCTATGAAAAGCAAGATAAATGTTACAGGAATTAAGGTTACATTCACCCGTAGAATAATTCTTCCAATAACTTAGTATTGGAAGATTTTTCACTATCCATACTTTCATATATAGCCCAAACTTGTCTGCTGTTCTTAAACAGCACAAGAATGGGTTCTGGATCCTTCATGATTTATTATGCATTCCAGAATATGCTTCCAGTCCTTAACTCCTATGATCAAAAGCTTTTGAGTCTTTTGGATCAAACTTCTTTGAGTAGCTTATCTAATGTTTATGTAATTATGGTTGTCATATTGTAATAAATGTTGTGAACGATTAGCCTTGTTGTGTTTTAATTTCTCAGGAAAGAGCCATCCAGTAAATTTGGACTTTCCATTATAATTCTATGTTTTATCTCTGGGTCTTGGATATAGTAGCTGTGGTATTCGAACTGTCATGGTCACAAACTTATGGACTAAGACCTGCCATGTAGAAAAGTAGTTGCACAAAAATTATTCAAGTCTTAAATTTGTCATGATTTAAAATTCTTACGTAGACATGGTGTGAAAGTTTGGAAAGTAAGGTGCCAGTTCAGGTGTCATCCTTGTCACTTAATCTTGATTCAAAATTACAGGATCTGATAACAGTATTTTCTTGTGTAGCTTCAAAATTGATTAATAAATAATCAATTTTCCTATTTGGGGCTTTAATAATGTTAAGGAAAACTTCAGACTCAACGTTGTGCCCTGTATTTTCTTATAGTGATGTACTTTCTTCATCTGATGAGTTAAGTTGAAATTTCATTATCTGTTGCATCTACATCTTGATCGGAATTATCTTCAACTCTAGATTAAGAATTTTTTCTTACAAAATATTAAAAAGCAAGTGTGTTTAATCCACAAATATTATCAATCCAAGTTAAACACAAAATATAAAAGAATAATGAAATGATCTTTATATGGTTAATAAATAATAATAAATAACTTATAAATAGTTTTAGCTTAAAATTTATTAATTCTTTAATTTCTCTAAATTTATCTTTTAATTTTCAAACAATGGAATCTAATTTTCTTATTAATATGGTCTATAAAAGTTAATTTAGTCTAATTTTAAAATGCATTATTAAAAAATTCGAATAGGCTACTGTGTACATCTTACATGGCTGCAGGTATATGCTTTAAAAAGTTCTCAATAAGTTTATAAATTTAATTCTTGTCTTATTATTCCTTATGGACTAAGTTCTAAGTTAAAAACTATTTAGTCTAGATATCGAATTCATTTAACTTTTAGCTACTTCTGAAACTTTTCTTTTCTTGCCTTTTGGGTGGACCACTAAAGTATGTACATTTCATCTCTATTTATATTGATACAAAATCAATTATTTGATTCGAGATTCTTTAGCTTAACTTATTCTATAGAATCACAAGAAAGAAGGCTTGCTGGCGAAAAGCTCTTGAAAGTTTCAGGGGTTCCGCTTACCCACTGTGCAAAAAAATGTGAAAATTCTCTGAAAAACGAAGCTGCAGAAACTCAACAATGTTCAAAATAATTGTACTGATTGGCTAATTGTTAAATATAATATCTGGAAACAGTCGCAAGAGGTAATCACACAGGAAACCAATCGCAAGAGGTAATCGCTAATCTACTCTCTTGATAAGGAAAAACACTGCCTTTGTAGCCTTTTCTTACACTTATGCTCTATTAGAACACCTTACAGGATTCAACCAAAGCACACCTATGAGTTTTATTACATGTGTTGATAACCCTCAACTTCACTTGGAAGCCTTTTGTTACTCGGTTTGTATAGTGTTTCTGTCTATTAGCAGCAGTGACGTAATGATATTAATCAGTCTGCGATTGATGTGTAAGGATTCAAGTGTTGAAAAATTAACAACAGTAATAAATCTTTCACAAATAGGGGGATAATATTATTTGTAAATACATTTCTAAAAATGGATATCATCTTAACTATCACCTATCATCTTAATTTTTTTAACAATTAGAAAAGACAAGTGTCCCCATTTTCACATATATTGATGCTTTAATTCAAGAATGTATAAATTAAAACTTATTTAAATTTCTAATGTCGGGCATTTTGCGAGAATGTCAATAAATTTTTTTCCAGAAATATGACTGAAGAGCGAACTTGCCTTTTCCCTAGAAATATTTTGCAAAGAAACTTTTACCTATATGCTTTACTTCATTCTTCTGTTTTGTTGAGAAATATATAGCTCCTTGGCTGCCACAATATATATTTGTTGCAGAAATTTTAGTCCTAAATTTTATGCAGTATTTAAAAATTCGCTATAACCAAATAAGTTATTTAAACACTGTCTGTAAAAATATTAATTCAGTCTCCATTATTTGCTTCATTTATTAAGTATCTTCAGCATTTTAAGTATTTAATTTATATTCTATCGATTTAAATGCATTCTTTTACTATAATAAAATTTTATTTATAAATTAAATCTTGGGGGGGGGGAATATATATAACAGGCTTTTGTAATTAACTACAGAGATGTTCTTTAAAGTGTTTGGGAGAGGGGGGGGGAGCAAAATATATAATTTGAAATTAAATTACTTATTTAAGGTTCTTCAACTGGTAGCATCTTTTATGCGAGTATTATAGTTTTGGAAATTTCTTCAAATTATTTTACTCAATATTTAAAATGTCAAATTTTTTTTTCAGAAAATGTTATTTTTAAAATTATTAATGCAGAAAATTTAGATTTCTTCCTTTTACATCAAAAGCATTCATTTTTGTATTTTCAATAAAATATTTTCTACTCAAAGTTTCTAGCTTATTTTTACAAAAAATCAAAGTTCTTGAGCTTGTTTTTAAAAAGGGAGGTATTGAAAGTAAATATATGAATAGTTCCCGCAGTTTTTGTAGCACGTCTTCGTGATCACAAACTTGTAGGAGGTATTGTTACTTTTGAGTCATGGGTGCTATGTAGAGGAGCTGATGCACATGAAATCTAATAAGGCTTAAAGACCTCATATTTTTGTAGTGTTGAAATTTGGTGAGTTGGGATGGTAGCCTCGACACTGGACAGTTGTTCAAAATTACAAAATCCGTAGCCAGTAGCTCTTGTGTACTTTCAAAATGTGATATTAATAAACAATCAGTCACATAGTTTTTATTAAAAGAATAGTTTTATTAAAGGTTCATACTTTTCTTAAGGTAATTTTTTTCCGGAAAATGAAGAATTTTGAATTTTTCGTGGACTTCAAAAGGAAGCGCTATCTGTAATGACATTTTTGATAGAATTGTTCTCTGATTTACTTTATAAATTATCCGGAATTGTTAAAATTTATGTGTTAAAACGGAAACATTACATAAATTTGTTTTGAAAAGCATATTTTAAACAATACTTATCTTTTTGTTTTTGCAGGGTTGACGAATTCACTAGAGCCCAAGAAAATGTCTTCCTTGTGGAAGCTAAAGCACGTATGGGACTCTTGGAATTAGCGGGCCATGCTGGGGAAAATCTTAGTACCTGGTCTTCCACATCCACTAATTAAGTTATTTATTTATTATTTAAGTTTATTTGGATTACATTGAATCATAGAAGCTTGTATTCCAAAAGAACTGGATTTCTTTTTAAAGTTTACATTTTTTCATCTTTTGTTAGCATTGCTATTTGGTTTCATTTTTCACCCTTTATACTTTTCTCCCCAATCCTTGTACAGAATGCTATTTAAGTTGTGTATTTTTGAAAGTTAGAGCATTTTAAATAAAATTAATTTTTTATTGAGTTATCTTTTTTTTATTGTATATATATCTAGATTCACACTTGTAGTTATGTAACATTGAGATATGAATCAAATGCAGATTAAACATACACATTTTACTATTTTAGGTTGTAAATAAATATTTATTAAGGATATATATTTTTATATCTAATTATAAATTGTTAGAACAAATACCCATTATTTTTAATATACAAATTTAAGTTTTAAATATTACAGCAAATGTAGAAAAAATTCTTAGAGGATGGATTTTAAAATTGCCTATCTTGTGCAAAAAGATTCAAATTCTTTTAAAAAATTCAATATATTTAAATTATTTTGTATTTCCAATTACACATTAATATCTAAAAATGAAGGATTTTAAATTGTGTGCATGTTCTGAAATTTACTGTGAGAAATTAAATTTGTGTTCACATGAGTTGAATTCTGATTTATGAAACTTAAATTAACATCAAATATCGCTTCTGTTTTGTTAAAAACTATTAATTTTAATTGAAAACTGATTTCATAGTTACAAGAACATGGTTGATTGTTCTTTTAAAAGGATATAAAAATTATGCCTCACGATTAAGCTGTAAATCAGTTAAATTGTGCTTTTATTAAAATATACATAATTTCAATTTAAGTCATGAATGTTGATGAAATTAAATATTTATAAGTTGATATTTCAAAATAACATAAGGCACTATTGTTTAATGTTAATATGACAAAAATTGGTATAATTTTTTTTAAATGTTGCATTATTTTGATCTTGATAAGTAATGCATTAAAAATATTTTATGTGAAGTATTTGTAAGATTACAGTACACAGTTAACTTATCTAAATACTTTGAGTTTGTGTCGGATATTGATTAATATCTAAATCATTATTGATGTATTTGAAAACTACAATAGATGTGTATTTATTAGTTATAACACATACACAGGTAGTTCATATAGTTAATGATATAGAAACTTGATGAAATTAGTCTTAATGCTAATGTGTGAAAGAAAGAATGTCAATATGTCGATTTCTAAAGGAAACTTTTGGTACCTGTGTGCACATTGGCCAGATTTTAGGTAGATATATTGTGGTGATGTTTCCATGGGGCACATTATATTTATGGTGTTTTCATGGGTTTTAGTACTTATTTTTCCATAAAATAATTTGACATCTATGCGCCATGTAAATATTGCAGTCAAGTGCACCCCATCTTGACAATAGTATTCCTAGCAGGTGATGGCTTTTACGTACTGGATAATGCATCATGTCATGAGAGCCAACGCATCAGGGACTCAACAATGCGTTTCTTGAACTTAAGCATTTTCAAATTTTGTCCTCCATTTGTAGTCATTTACAGTTGTTTAAAAACATTGTTTTATAGTTTTTCTCAGTCAGAAGCGCCATCTATTGACGAACTTTGAAAAACTTGGTGAGAATAAATTCCCTCATTAGCAAAGAGAAGAATACAGCAGACCATACATTTCTATTGCCTGTTTTTTTTTAAAGTTATTTTTTTAAATTGTTGGTTATTTTAAGGACTCTCGGTATGTGCGGTGGGTCTTTTCGCCATTACTAAAATCATTAAAATCAAGTTAAATATACCCTAATATCACCACCTTATTTACAAAACTATCAAAAGAATTCATTTGCTATGTAAGACATTATTAATTTTACGCTTTTGAAATAAGGCTGTACCTTTTCTAACATTTTCATTACTGTCGGGGAAATTTCGGCAAACGTTATTAAAAGTACTTTATTTCATTGTGGGCCTCTTGACATCAGCGTTTTAGATAACAGGGTATTATTCCATCATAGAGAATTTTGAATTTGCCATAGGATGTAACTTTTCTTTTCTGAAAAACTGGTGCATCGAGATGATAATACATTATTCCTATGATAAGTGTTGCTCAATTTTACAGCCAATGCATTAATCTGTAAAATCTATGGGCATGTAAATAAGGGATGTAGAACATTAAATGAAGTAGTTTTAAGCCTTCTCTTAAATATTGTGAGAAGATTTAATGTCTACCAGAAAGCCGATACAAATTATTTGCTAAAGGGCCCTAAAAATATTTTTTTCAAAAAAATATAAGAAAAAAACTTTGATTTTCAAAAGCATTTTTAATATCTTTTCCTCTAATAAGAGAGGAACTCGTTAAAAACAATATTTTGTCATATTGATGAAAAAAATTTTAGCAAATTTTATGTGTGGCTTCACTTTTTATTACAATTACTGTATATATAAAATCATTTTTATATTTATAAATGAATTAACAGAACAAATATATATTAACTAAAATATATGTAATTGAATTCTAATCATTACTTTAAAAAATTAAAATCAAGCATTATTTAAATAATTTTCTAATCACTCTTCTGCAGACAGTTAAAAATGAAAGAAAAAAAACGACTTCCATTCCAAAACATTTTAATATTGAATTTTATTTAATTCCTGAAGTATATCATATGACAAAGAAATAAATCTCGATGCTTGATGTGTGACCGAGAGATTTAAATCCTAAATTTCGTGACTAACCAAATATCTCAAGTTGTATGACAAGATATTGATGCCACTTATTTTATACGACTGTCACATATGAGTAAATATCTTCAATACACGACATCGTATCATGCATGTAGTATTACTTGACACTTTTCTTCTAAAGATATTATTGTCTTTGATATTTGGAAAAATTGCTAACTTAAATCCGGTGGTGGTGCTTGAGAAGATACTGCCTGTGGTTGTCGAGGCTCAAATATTTTTTTGGAGAAAGGTCCTCTCAGTTTCCGCCTGCAAATAGGCAGTTGTGGTGGGAGGTCAGCCATCGATAGATACACCTGCGACAGAACTGATGTCCGCATAAAGTTGTGACCGTAAGAGTCACGTGTTGCTCTAGGCAAATTGGACATTTGATGGAGGATCTGTGAGTCACGTGCTGGCCACGCTTCTTTCGCTTTCTTTTCGCCTTTTTACGTTTTGGTGGATCAAGTTGTACCCTATTGGGGTCATCTTCTGTAATTAGAGGATTGTTCGGTGGTTCTGGTTCCAAGACAATTATCTGAAAATGGTTGTAAAATTCAGAGAATCGTTCTAGAAATATTCGGATTGAAGACAAATTAGAAGCTCTACTGAGTCATAAGTCTAGAAAACTGTCTGCCTCACAGCAGGGACGTCTTGAGGCCCTATACCCCCTACACAAATGTAGTTCTACCTATGACCCTTAAAAGTAGACAGCACGTAGCATGCGTTGTCAAAAACTCATACAAACAATAACCCGTAACCAGTGGAGCACACAAGGGGGGTGTCCGGACCTCCAGGACACCCCCCCCCCCAAATACTTGAATTTTTTTCGATTGATGATAATCCTATATATATATATACACTGGTGTCCAAAAGTTAAGCATAATTGATAATTATGTGAATAAAGAAGGAAATGTAAATCAGAATGGCGGGAAACGTGATATGCGAGTGTAAAATGGTTATAAAATAAGGAAGCAAATCAAAAGAAGGATAATAATTAATTTTATTATCCAAAGTAGCAGTTTGAAAGAAAACTGAGCATAGCAAGGATTCACACTTTAAAGAAAAAATGAAAGAAAACATTAAATAAAATGCTGATGCTGCAGTTTAATAAGGCGTGTGGTCACCTCTGACAGCCAGCCACGCTGCCCAGCGATTTACCATACTTGCTATGAGATGATGAATGAGTTGTGGGCTTAAACGGTTCCAAGCTTCTTGGAGATCTCTCTTCATTTCTGTAACAGAGCTTGGTGGGTGCGAAAGGGCTTCAATTTGTCTCCCGAGCATATCCCATACATACTCGATAGGATTTAAATCAGAGGAGTTCGCAGGCCACGACATACGCTGGATGTTTTCCGTTTCAAGGAAGTCATCGATCACGCATTATCCATGAATATGAAGTCAGGACCGACAGCACCTCGAAACAAGCGAACATAAGGCTCAAGAACTTCGTCTCTGTATCTTTGAGCAGTCACAGACCCCCGTGTCAAAGAAATGGAGGTCTGTGCGGCCGTCCGTCATGATGCCTGCCCATACCATTACTCCCCTTGATAGAAAATGATGTCTTTCCTTTATGTTTCTTGGTTCAAAATGTGTTCCACGTTCTCTCCATATCGTTACCCGCCGAGAATCACTACTCAGACTAAACCGGGACTCGTCACTGAACATCACACTGGCCCACACTCCAATGTTGATGTTTCAAACGAGCGCGTTTATGCGCAGACGTGAGGGGAATGCAAACTGCTGGTCTTCTGGCATACAGGCCAGCATGATTGAGTCTCCTGTAAACAGTTTGTCTCGAAATTCGTATTCCTGTGGCCACTGTGAACGCCGAACCCAGTGCTCTGGCAGTATTGCCCCTCTGACGTCGCTCACTTATTACCAGATATCGGTCTTGGCGAGGGATTGTGACTCATGGTCGACCTGATACTGGTTGTCCGGTAACATCTCCCGTTCTTTGAAACCTCTGCCGCAGTCTTGAGATCACAGACTGGTCCACATTCAGAATTCGAGACACTTAGGTTTGTGATCGTGAGGATTCCAGCATTCCTACGATTCTTCCGTTTCGTAAACATGTCCAATTGGCGTCTTTGTGCCATCATTCACCTTGTTTGATGGTTAACAACGTTCCTTCGCACAGCAGTTGCACGAAACTTGTCTGAACTGCCTATGCTGCGTGAATCGGTTTCTCCGCGTTCTGACAAGCGCCGGTGTTTCGCGCAGTACGTAGTCGACTGAAAAGTTTGCATAAACCCAATGTTTCTTCTTCGCCTAATTAATATCCGAAATAAATTTGGAATAATTTTAGGAATATTTACTCCATGTTTTTCGCATTTTACGATTTATGCTTAACTTTTGGACACCAGTGTATATATAACGTAAAATTTAATTAAGTACTTGCAATTAACAACTTATTTTTTACTGTTTTTTGTTAACAAAATCAGGAAAATCAATTGGTGTTCTCTTGAGGTATGATACGAGTTGGGGACTGTCGACATTTTTGTGTGCTCTAATGCCCGTAACAAATAAATGTGCATGACTTACAATCGCACAAACCGTTTGGACCGACTGCCGCCTTTTGACTAATGATGGTGTATGCTGATAGGCCTAGCCCTATACATGGACGATGGTCATCACACGTAACCAGTAGACATATCGTCCGAAATTCCCAGTTTTTCGAAGAATACAACCGTAAATATCATTTGACAGTGTTGAAATGATTCGAATTTGTGATCTTATTAAGGCTTTGAGAATGATAGGAGGCCCGGGCAGAGTTGGCCCATGCCTTAAGACGTCCCTGCCTCACAGTATGGTTATAAGAGCCTTCTGTTTTTATAAAAAAAATGTCTGAGAAATCTGTTGCTTCAACCAAGTTTCCAGCGTAGAGAGGTTTTTGAATTAACTTCTTTCAAGTTATTTGAATCAATATGCATGAAATTAAAGTTATGAATCACTTAGTCTCAATGCCTTTCGATGAAAATCTTGTCGCATATTTATAATACATTCAGGATAAAAAGTTACTTCATAGTATGACGCTGAATTTATATAAGCAGTATCATTGACATTACTATATATTGCAAAAATGTGTGTAATCTAAATCTGCTCATTAAACTATTCTTCCAAATTTTCATACATTGTAAGGTTATTATTTCAACGTATTGTAATGCTTGCCTATTTTAAACACATTTCACTCTTTGATTAATATATTCTTTAAACTAATTTATCCTATTCTATAACTATAACAACCATTTGTAAATTATGAAATTCATTATTTATACAATGTAATCATAAAAAAGTCGAATGTGTTAAAATAATAGAACAATAGTCATAAGATTGGCTTCATTTATATTGACATATGTCATATTTTAAATTTTTGTAATTTATAGATGGAAGAATTCAATAAATAGTAAGTGTGAAATTGTAAAAAAAACCATAGTTCAGTACTTGCGAAGTCATAGTCAAAGTCATCATAGTTCAGTCGATTAATAAATAATACGGGGCAAATTTAAATGATTTCTGCCAAAGTTTATTTACATAAATAACTAAATTTAAAATACATTTCATGTATATCATCATATTTGGCGACAGTTTTTTTTTATTTGGTGAAAATGGTTGGCGGGCTAATACGTCAAATATGAAACATTCTTACTGATTCTATGGAAAATACAGTTCTTAAGAAATCTCTCCCCTTTCATTAAATTCTTTGTCTAAATTTGAATACTGCTCAGAGTTTTAGTCCTTTCACAGACAGTTAACTAATCAATATTAATCTCCTATTCTATTTTTAGGGAAAATACGTTTCGGTACTTATATATTATACAGTCATCTGATCAAAAGACGTCGCCAAATACCGCGATATAGAGTCAATTATAGAAAACCGTTCTCGCACATGTTCGAAAACAATAAAAATAACGATGACATAGTTTGGCGATTTTTTTTTACTTGGCGAAATTGGTCGACGGTATAGTTAATAAGTAAAGTACCTATATTTCGTTATATGAGGGTAACTCTGAAATTTTTGAGAAATGTGTAGAAGAGAAGTTACAAAACAAAATTAACGGTTTAATTGAAAATACGAAGTATTTTAACACAGCAGACGGCTTCTTACTGACTTACTTCAAGTTGTTTAGCGTAGAATACATTTTAGACAGAAGAGAAAATTGTGTTGACGTGAGAATATTATCATGCTATGATTCTCTATGATTTTCAAACTGGATTAAATCAAGAAGAATGCGTTCAACGACTGCAATTAGCATTTTGTGATGAATCTTCATGTCGTGCTACTGTTTTCAGATGGTTTAAAGAATTTTGCAGGGGTCACAATTCTCTTCAGGATGAAGAACACACAGGAAGGCCGCAGTCGGCAGTAAGCTCGGATAATGTGTCTGCTATACGAAAAATGCTAATGGATGATAATCGCTGTACCTACCAGATGATACAGAAGGAACTTAACATTAGATCCGCAGCCATACACAAAATTATTCATGAAGAATTACATATGAAAAAAGTAGTTTGCCGTTGGGTTCTCCATAATCTAACTGAGCACCAAAAAGAGGAGCGAGTCAGAATCAGAATAAAAAAGCCATTAAATTGCTAAATGATGGTGGCCACCGCATCATTTCTAAAATTGTAACGGGAAATGAAACGCACGTACGTGCCCCCCCCCCTTTTTTTTTTTTTTTTTTTTTTACTTTCCAACACGTCAAGAAAGTAAAGGATGGGTCTTTGAAGATGATCGCACGCCAACAATGGTAAAAAGACAAAGAGCAAAGAAAAAAACAATGCATGCCGTTTTCTTCAAAAAAATACGAGATTGGCCAAAACCATCAAGTTGGAAGGACAGAAGACAATAACAGCAAACTAGAATACCACTAAATGTCTTCCAGAAATTCTCTAAGAAGTTAATGTTAGAAGACTAATACTTCACCATATGAAAATGCATCTTCCCATACAGCCGGATTAACAGCTGTGTTTCTTAAACACAAACAAATTAAAATGATAGAGCATCCACCTCATTCTCCGGATCGAGCTATGCCTCACTTTTGGTTATTTTTGAATCTAAAAAAGAACTTACGTGCGTTTTCATTCAGAAGAAGAGATTGATGTGGCTATACAAGTGCATTTTTTCATCAATTCCAAGAAATGAATGATTTGAGGCATTTAATCAGTGGAAAATTCGTCTACAAAAGTGCAGTTACTGGAGTTGTTACTGGAGGAGACTACTTTGAACATACTTAAAATTTTGTAAGTATAACTTTAAAAACCCAACAGTATCTCAAAAATTTCAGAGTGACCCTCGTACCACTTATTTATAATGTTCTTTTTTTTTTATTTTCCCTGTATAAAATGTTTCTGTTGTTTATCAGAATACTCATACTCTGATCAGAATACTCTCTCATCAGAATACTCTGTTGTTACTCATAAATAAATTTTTATCTTTATACGTAAAAATGAAAAGTTGTATGGTTTTAGAATTGTTTTAAATATTAAGGAAAACAGTTCGATACACAGATTTGTGAATTATAACCATGCAAGGGCATAAGTTTTTTTACCTGTATTTCAGGATTCGAAATACTTGAAAAAGTGGAATGCGTTTGATTTTGATTCGTTTGCGATTCCATTTTCTCTTTTTTTTTTTTTGGTCTACTGAAAAAATGTGCCTAAGAGTTGGTCCAATGTCATCTAAAAGCAAAAAACATAGATAAAAAAAAAAAATAAGAATCTATTTCATCTTCTGGAAAGTAGGTATTTTTCATTAGTTGGGTACCAGAATATTCAACACACATGGACTTTTATTATTTTTTTTATTTCTAATGGGTCTGCGGATTGGTGTTTTACTGTTGCAGACCGAGTACATTCCCCGGGAACTGGTATCTCTTTTTAGTGCGGCACCCTATAGGCGGATACCAAACGCCGCAGGTAATTTTGACCTCCAGTTTCCTTCACAGAGGGAGACACCTGAGATCTGACAGTGCGAAACCGTGCTCGGGATTTTAATTTTGCCAAGAGCACACTGGTCAAACAGGCATTTAATCGAATGCCTTAAGGGATGTTTTACATGCCATATAATCATACGACATGACCGCTTTCAATTTTCTGCATCATAAAAATCCACCGACTTTTTTTTTTACTTTCAATAGTTCAGAAGATTTTAAGATGATTATTTGCTAAAAAATTTTTAGAAAATCCTAGGACCGATGATCTACACAAGAACGATGCACTGAAGCAACATTACAGTCAAGCATTGACTTTCCATTTGCCTTTTTTGAAATTGTGTATTATCGCAACCTGCTGGCGACATTATATGAAACTAAGCACATGCTTGCCATTTCAGCGCATACGACACATGCGAAATTGGGGTTGCCAGATTGGCGAGTTAGCTTGAACGTTGAAGATTGTTGCGATAATACGTAAGTGCAATTTTTAATTGATGCGATCAATATTTGTATGATTTCTGAATCTGCGCTATCGTAGATTTGTACATGTGTGTTATATGTCTGCTGGGTACTTATGTATCATCGCAACAATGCCAACATTCAAGAAAACTCGCCAAGTTGGCAAACCCGATTCCGCATGTGTCGTACACGCTGAATTGGCAATCATGTGCTTCGTTTCATATAATATCGCCAATAGGTTGCGATAATAAGTAAGTATCGAAAAAATTTTGGAATACGTAAGCAATTTGTTATATGCTGTCTAATAAGTTGTAGAAGCTTCTAAAAGATACAGAAAATTGCAAAGTTAGGTTATTTCCACAGCAAAGATGTATTTCCCTTCTTAAATATCATCAAATATTTTAATAGAATAATTGCTTCTTGAATATTAATTAAAAGTTTACATGCAACGAAATTAAAAGTTTCAAAATGTTTAATTATCAGTAGCGGCTATATAAGATAAAAAAATAATTGCTCAAAATATATTCTTATGTAAATTGTAAATTTGAAAATTACAACTTAATATGAACTCAATTTTTCATTAACGAGGTTTCCAAATAACTTATAAATTGTGAGAAGGGAAAATAATTGCATGAAAAGCATTAATTGTTTTCCTTTTCACCTTCCATTATATTTTTTTTTTAAAAATGCATAAATTATTTTTTGTAAAGAAAGTTATGAAATTTAAAAAAATAATAATTTTGAAATACTTACCACGATTTTTCTTGGTTAATTAAAAAAAAACTTAAAAAGTAAAGGTTCATTTATTTTAATTAAATTTGATGGTCGTTGTTGTTTAAGATAAAACACCATCGGAAAAAAAACTTCAGCGCGAGATTTTTCAACTGTTGCCATTTCTTGAAAATAAATTTACAAATTTATGCAGCATATTATCTTTATTTAAAGTTCACATCTTGAATAGCATAAAATTTTCCTCGAATTCTTTCATTTATGATGACATTGCATTAGTTTTAAGGTACGATACCGAACAAATGACCGTGGCAGCCTAATGGTCAAGGTCGAGGACCTTGACCAGCGAATTCATTGACCATTGGCCATCGAACTCATGGCACACCAGCCAATGAGTGAGCCACCACCTAGTGCCAATGAGTGAGTGAGTGAATATTAACTTCGCACTGTTCAGCTACACGAGGGATTTTGGCGACGGAACTCTTAATTTTGAACCATGGTCAAGTGACGAGGACGACAGCTGAGCTGGCACCTCTCTCCTAACTACCACACCAACGGGAGGATGTTTGAGCTCTCGACAGATTTTACGTGCATCGCTCCCCTACACAGCGGGTCTTCAGAGGTACTAAGCTCGAACTCATGACACAACGGCCACGAGTCCGTTACCTTGACCGCTAGGCTATCACGGTTACGCCATTAGTTTGAGACTAGTGCCGTTGAAGACCCGCCGTTAAATCTGTAGAGGCTCAAACGTCATCCGTTGGTGTGGTGTGGAAATTTGGAGGGGGGTGCCAGTTCAGGTGTCATCCCCATCTCTTGTTCATGGTTCAGAAATGCATAGAACAGGAATAAAAGTCCTCAACGACTGACCCGAATAGGTATTTCTTGTAATCCCAGTCGTATAAAGCATACACGAAATAGTCATGGAGCGGTAGGTCAATGGTTCAAATAAATAAAGTTCCAATGGTTCTTCAAATGCGTTCAAGAATAGAGCCTCGTCAGACCAAATACGAAAATGAAAAGTTGATTATGACATCTACCACGGTCTTATTGGTGTAGTCCAGCGATACTCAACTTGCGGCCCACCGGGACTTTTTAAGTGGCCCGGTCATGGCCCATCTCTCTGAAAAATTCATTTATTTATGGAATTTTGGTGGAAAATTCTTTGTTAAAAAAATCAAATATATCAGTTTTGCTTTTGGCTTTCGATGTCGTATGGGTGCGCATTGATATTTTTTCTGATTACTGATAATAGACAACAGTGGAGTAGCAACCATTTTATGAGTAGAACTAATTTTTAACTATCTTTCATACATTCGAAGAAAATAGATTGTTTCAAGATGATTGGGGAAGTTGATTATTTTGTAGTGAAAAACAAGCATGGTTCGGTAATTGATTTGTCACGAAAGTGTATTTAAAAAGTACCAATTTTCCTCGAAGATATCTTTGAAGAGATAACATAAATAAGCTTTCTTGAATAAACTTTACGACAGCAAAAAAGTGTTTTGTCAGTGGTAGTGTCACAGCGATAACAAAGGCCCCCTATGAAATTTGATATATCTTTGGTAATCATATGAAACCATTTACTGAAGCAGAAATTGTGAAAGAGTGATTCTTAAATGCTTCCAATTTAGAAAAATTCAATGGCAAAAATAAAAAATATATAAAAAATAATAATTAAAAAAAAAAAGCAAAATAGGAGTTTAATATTCTGATGAATTTCCACATTTCAAATTTTCTATGTTATCTTTGTCTTAAAGCATTTCTCCTTCTCCTCCCCCCCCCTTTAATCCTCATGTTACGGCCCACGTGTAATAGCCATCATATGTATGCGGTCCGCGTGAAATAGCTAACATATCTATGCGGCCCGGCAGAAAAAAAGATTGAGTGCCCCTAGTGTGGATGAAAGGTGTCGTTTCAGACGTCGACTACGTCAGTAAACTTTTCAGGTCCTTGTTTATTATACTATCGACCAATCAAAAACGAAGAATCAAAAAAAAACAAAAAAAAAAAAAAAAAAAAAAAAAAAAAAAAAAAAAAAAAAAAAAAAAAAAAAATAATTTATTTGTTCAATATCTAATTTTTTTTTTTTTTTTTTTTTTTTTTTTTTTTTTTTTTTTTTTTTTTTTTTTTTTTTTTTTTTTTTTTTTTTTTTTTTTTTTTTTTTTTTTTTTTTTATCAATAAAACGTCATCAAATGCAGCCAATAATATTCCCGTATTTGTTCAATACTCTAATCTTGTTAGCGCATGCTCGAAAATAATCTTATTTACTGGCTGAGCCGTTCCCGCGCATGTTAAAACACAATGTTCTTGACTACGCATGCTCCAATTTAACATTGTTTATAATTTGTAATATTCTCTACTTTGAAAATTCTAGAAAAAGAAATCCTTGTTCTCAAGAAACATCACTAATCTAGAAAAAAAAAATCAGGACAATCAGAGGTAAGTGTTTCATTCTATAGGAAGTAAACGATATCGTTTATGATGAAATATGTTTGTGTGTAACTGAATGTCATTATTTAGTGAACTATATTTTATTAAAATAACCGTATACTGGGGCGTGTCCTTAGTGAACAGCAGTGTAACTGATTTCCTCCACACCTACATAATTTTAAGTAAAGAATTAATGTTTTCCTTATTTTTTTAATTATTCCATCTTTTTTTAATCTGCAGTATATATATTTTTAATGACATTTAAATTTTTCAGCTATTGCCCCTTTTAATTAATCTATAAATATTTATAGATTAGCTTAAGAATATCAAAAAACACTTAAAATATATGGATCTTTAAGGATCCACTTAAGGTATCCGACTACCCTAAAATTGCAAATTTGGCCCCAAACTGACTATTTTTTTTATTTTATAGGCCATCTATTAGCTTTATAAAAATACCAAGTTTGTTATTTTTCGTTTACTAGAACAAAAACTACAAGTGTTTTAGTAAAAGCAAATGCCAAGATGTCTTACTTTAAAACGCGTTTTACTCGAAAAGTGTTTTTCTTTCTGAAAATGCTCAAACGGAGCCAGCGGTTGCTGAAACAGTTTTGAAAATAATTAACTGAATTTTTTTGTGTTTGTTTAGCATATATATAATGGTAGAAGTGTTTTACCGTTCATATTTATCAATCACTGTTTTATTGCAAAATTTACGGTCCCTTATGTAAATGTAATCACTGTTTTTTTAGCAATTTCATATAATAACAAAGATAAAGTGCTCTAGTTTTTGTAAAATTTAAAATCTCCTATCCTGAAGGTCATTTTAAAAATGAATAACATAGCAACACATCTTAATTGAAAAATTGTTTATAAACTATTGGTACAGAATGGGCTGCGTTTGATATTTTTCGTCAATTTTTACCTATTTTAGTAATAATTTCTTTTCTCTTCTTAATTTTAGCCTATTCTTCTTAAAATGTACTAAACAAATCTTTAAAAAAAATCCCATATCTCCATTTTTTTTAAGTTGCCGCAAGTAGTCGGATACCTTAAGCCCGGGTGGGCATTACGTCAATCGCGATCGACCGGTGGACCGCTAAGACAATTTGGAGTGATTGCCTGAAGATTAGCAGTTAAAAATTATTTACCGAAATATTCAAGATCGGCTGACAGTATGCAGACAAAGCCTTCTACTGACTATAATTACGAGAACTTTCAGAAGAAAATGTTTTATTTTTAATGTATTTTGAATTGCTTGCTAACAAAAGCATAATTAGATATTATAGTTGTGGCTGTGTTATTGTTACGTTTGTATTTTGCGTTTTGCTTTGAACACGGTTTCAAAAAAGTCAGTTTTTAATTTTATTTACGTATGCAAGTACATATTCCGTATTTATTATTAAGTTATTATAAATATTGTTGACTTTTCATTTACCTCACCACACCTACGACCCTGGGCAGTGGGCGCACTCTTGAATTTGTCAAAGAGAAAGCGGCGCGGTGGTGCAGGATCGAGTATTTGCCATTTTTTGTATACTACTCTAATACGCTGCCAAACATTTTTTTTTTTTCATTTTGTAGATTGTCGGGAACAAAGAACAGTAAGAAATAATGTATTGAATAAATAGTTAGCATTAATTTATAAAAAAGCATTAATAACAAATACTTAATTAAATTTTACGTACAATATCCAAAGGATTATAATAGACCGGGAAAAAAATCATGGGCAATGGAGGAGGGTCCAAACTCTGGGACCCTCCCCTCCTTTGTGTGGGCCACTGATATTGGGTGGACCGCAATACCTTGAAAAAAATTTAAAGTAGCCTGCACCCTGGAAAAGTTTGCCCACCCCTGCCTTAAGCGAATCTAAATTGAAATTTCTACTACATTTTATCCCTCCTTTCCCACACTCACGCTTCATGCAATTCATATGCTATTGATAGTACACTCAACAACATGGACTAGTTCTACTTTGTAAACAACAACATTGAGTGGAACCCTCACTTACTTCCGGTGTAATGTTAATCTATGGGAAAACATCGAAATTCAACTGAGTTTTTCAAACTTTTAATGCAAGTTTTTGAAACTTTTTTGCACTATATGGATAGAAGATCTATAGATTTCAGATTCATGATTTTATAGTATTTATTTCAGTATCTTTTCTAAAATACCTTGTTAATTTTTTAGCTCAAAGCAATGGAGATTTTGCATTAACCGGAAAAAAAGGGTACAAATGACTGTAGTGCCCCCCATAGTAAGCTTTACGGTAGAACTTGTGTGTGTGTGTCCATACAGTAATCCCACGAACTTACGCGATAGGTGGAACTGAGTGACAATCACTTAAGTCGGATTATAATTTCGTATATAAATTATTTTTAGTTGGGGCCGGAAATGAAAGAAAATAATAATATATAACAGAATGTTTAATAAAATTTTAGATAACACAAATATGAAATCGCAAACCGAAGTTAGTTTGATGTAGGTTTCATAAAACTTAAAAGTAGTCTGCCGGCTGCAAGATTTTTTTCTCCCGCAAAATTTCCTCGTAGCATGCTAATGACTTTTTTCGACCCTTGTTTTGTTGAAAAAATACGCTCATTATCGGAGTCTGCGTTTTCTAAAATGTGTAACCTTTTTAACACCCTTTTATAAGCTTCACCTGTATGTAATGGAATTTTTGAACTCCATTTTTACCAACTTTAAAAGGTCAGATTAATTCGAAATTTTTCTCACTTGTTCAGGACTGACGACAATACAATAGTTTAATAATTTTGTTCCATTGTCATGATCAGGAGCGTCAGGATTAACGATTTTCCATTTTCAGATCCCATCCCGCATCTGGCGACTAATTTTAGATCCCATTTCCAGATTTGGCGACTAATTCCAGATTTGGTGACTAAATGATTAAGTTGCAACTTAGTTCGATTAACTATCAAAGGGTGTTTTTTAAACTATAATTTATTTCAATTAAACTGATGCCTCTTGTTACTGGCGTAGCTAGCTCTGAAGGGGCCCTTTTTTAGATATGGGAGCCCTGTTAGTGGGACTGTAGTTACACATGTTGGGGGCCCTGTGTCATTGATACAGTGGTAGCTGCGCCCCTGCCTTTTGTCAAATTCTTAAGTCATTCGATCTTCTGGTTGAACAAAATATTCGTTCTTGAATGCATTTCTATGAACTCATCAATTGTCAGCTTCTGATGAGGCCGCGGTGGCTGAGTGGTCTAGGCATCGGATCATGGCTAGTGTGTCATGAGTTCGATCCTAGTACCACTAAAGATCCGGGTGGGAGCGATGCACGTTAAATCTGTCGAGAGCTCAAACGTCCTCCGTTGGTGGGTAGTTAGGAAAGGGGTGCAGCTCAGTGTCGTCCGCGTCACTTAACCATGTTCAAAATTACGCAGACCGTCGCAAAAGCCTCGTTGCTAATCAGTGCGACGTAATTTCTCTCTCTCTCACTTCTGATTGTGAATCTGCATCTTTCATCTAAATTTATTTGCCTGGCACGATCGACAATTTCTTCAAACACATTACCAATTTTACCAGTGGCCGCGGTAGCCGAGTGGTCAAGGTATCGGATCGTGGCTCGCATGTCACGAGTTCGAGCCCAGTACCACTAAAGAGCTTCCGTGTAGGGAAACGATGCACGTTAAATCTGTCAAGAGCTCAAACGTCATCCCGTTGGTGTGGTAGTTAAGAGAGGGGATGCCAGTTCGGGTGTCGTCCACGCCACTTGACTATGGTTTAAAATGACGAGGTCTGTCGCCTTAAAGCCGGGGCTGAACAGTGCGACGTTAATATTCACTCACTCACCAATTTTACCAATCCCCTCCCCCCTTCAAACAAAAGATGAATTGACGAGATTAGAAAATAGCGTAAATGTCTGGATTCGTATAAGTCGAAATATTACTGTACTATCCTGCAAACAGGCAAGGGCATTGGTTTAAGAAAAACATAAATATATTATATGTGTCTGTATTTTAAACAGAAGGCGTTCTAAAAGTAGAAGCGATACTCTTAAATATAAATGTTTTGTTAGTCATCACCCGAATGTACCAATGTTATAAGAAGATTGCGTTTTAATTTTTCAATCCAGCAAAATTACTACAATAATATTTTTCTTGTACCTGCTTCGTGAGTTAAGGTTGTGGGTGTGATCCCGGTTGGAGTCGATAGATTTTGTGGATGCACTCGTATGATTATGCAGCATATAAAAGATCAACTGAGTATCAATTTGGCTGATATTCTCGGCAAAATTAAATCACGGCAACATTTAGCAACCGACGAGAGCTTAAATTGGAATTAATTCTAGCGTTGAAATTTTGTAGCGAGAACCGCTACCAGATGATGCTACCTTTTCCGGGTTAATTTTAGGTAAATACTTAACAATTTTTTTATTTTTCTAAGGTAATGCAATAGTGAAATTATGCAAAACATAATTTATAAAGAATTGGTTATTCAAAAAAATTGCAAAATTAATTCAGTACCAAGCATTTTCTGATGCAAAGTCCGCAGAAATTTTAGATAATGAAGCAATTGTTCACGTCACTTGATCATATTTAAAACTAATGGTCACTAAGTCCTTTTGGATAATTTTTATTGTTATTAAACTTTTTTTGCGTTATTCTTAACTAATAATTGTGTTTAAAAAAATTCTCATGACGCATAACTTTAGTAGAAATATATTTAAATTACAAAATACTCTTCTCTTGCTTTTAGAAATTCAATCGATTGGGAGTTGGCCATTACATCGATATAATTTAATCGTTGATGATTGCATCAATAAAAGCTCAGTGGCTGAGTGGTAGCGTATCGCACTTCCACGCCACAGGTCCGGGGTTCAAATCCCGGGCTGGGGAAGTCGACTGAGTCTTTCATCCTTTTAGTGGGTCCTTTAATGAGTTACTAAGCTTGCTTGGGAACTAAACAGTGGGGTGTTTGTGTCTAATTGACAACCTGACCGGAACATCTGCTCATGTACCTCAGCGCCCAAGATCACGAAAACTCAGTTGGGCATGGTAGGCCTTGGACCTCATGGGCTGTTGCACCACTGAGTTTAGATTGCATCAATATTCCGATAATAACTGAACCCCCGTTCTCTCAACTATTGAAAGATTTCTTATGATACAAATATAACCTTCAGTTTGCATTTAAAACTCGGATTATTTTGAAATAACAAAGTGATTAAGTATCAAGTTTAAAGTATAAACCAGAGAGATGGGAAACGCGTGGTCTTGATGCCGCGTGAGGCCTCTGTAAGTTTCTTGTGCGGCCTTTATAAAAGCTACCACTTGTATTCATTAATATTTAATTGAATAGATTACAACGATTTGAAAATCAACGGAATTAAATACAGAATAGCGTGAATGTATGCTTTAAATGATTACTTGTGAGACTAGCCAATTCAAATCTCTTTCAAAAGAGTTAGAACTCCACCTAGTGCAACTCTACCAGACATGAAAAATGTTAGCTACACAAACTATTTTCTTTCTATTGTTGTGGCCGCGGTAGCCGAGTGGTCTAGGCATCGGATCATGGCTAGCGTGTCAGGAGTTCGATCCCAGTACCACTAAAGACCCGCCGTGTAGGGAAACGATGCACGTTAAATCTGTCGAGAGCTCAAACGTCCTCCCGTTGGTGTGGTAGTTAGGAGAGAGGGGTGCCAGCTCAGGTGTCGTCCGCGTCACTTGACCATGGTTCAAAATTACGCGGGCCGTCCCCAAAAGCCCTCGTGTAGCTGATCAGTGGGACGTTAATATTCTCTCACTCAATCTTCTATTATTGTTGTGACAAACTCCACACATGTGCGTTAAAACGTATTTTTTATGCATGAATGGCATGTGGACGCAATAGCATAGTGTTCAAGGTCACAGAGACTCGTGACCGGCGTGTCATGAATTCAAGTCCAGCACCTCTAAAGACCCGCCGTGTAGAAGGGTGATATACGTTAAATCTGTCGAGGTTCGAACATCCTCCCGTTAGTGTAGTGTGGAAATTAGGAGAGGAGGTGCCAGCTCAGATGTCGTCCTCGTCACTTGGAAGTTCAAAATTACGAGGTCCGTTGCCAAAAACCCTCAAGGAGCTGAATAGTGCGACGTTAATATTCCTTCACTCAAGGCATTTGAATGTTAATTCGAATTAAGAGTATTTAATTATAAATTTCTGTTGATTCAAACAATTATGTAGTAAAAAGATGCTTGTGACTTATCAGTTGTAAATCTGGCAATGTGCTGGTAACAGACTCGTCTCGTGTTGCCTACGGCCATTGAGAAAAAATCTAGTTGTTTTATTTATTCTGTGGTTTTACTAGTACACTGTGTTTTATTGCATTTCTAGCAAGTATACACTTTAACCCAGAAATTTCCCCAACATATCAAATTGTAACGTAAGAACATTAAACGAAGAAAGAATTTTGAATGTAGAGTGTGAATTGGGTGTTTTCTTTATTTCTGTTAAAGATAAAATGACGTGTTTGTTGTGCAATGCAATTAAAACTACTTTGAGAGAAGAAAAAAAGGAATGCAAATAAACACTTCGACTTATAAAGAACAAAAACATTCAATTTAGAAAGTGAATCTCAAAAATGAAAAATATGAAGATTTTCAGATTTTGACGAGCACTCTTCTATGAAACTGGTATTTGAATCACATTTCGTGGATATATCCACGCCTCGTACAGAGCTACAAACGCGGTTATTTGAATTGGGAATGAAAGTATCCTGAAAGCCCTTTTTGACTCTAGGGATCCAATAGAAATTTGGAAAAATGCTGCACAAAATCCACGACTACGAGAGCATGTAAAAAACCCTAATTAACGAATAATACACCCCGAATTAACGAATTATTTTGACAGCAAAATTTTTTTTTCAAATAAAATTTGTCCGAAATAGAAAAAAAAAAATTTGCAAGCAGCAAATTTTGACGAAAAAGGGTTAAGACCATCATTAGACTTTACAGGAGCAGATGAGTCATGATTGTAACCTATCGTGTGACTTTTAAATAAGACAGGAAATTTTTTTTTCTCATCTCATCCCATTCCACAACTTGGGAGATATTTTAAGATTTTAACGACTGATTCATTTGATGACGGATTGCTAATCTGTGCAACTGAAGTTCAGGAAATTAATTTGTCAGGGCCTATGAAAACGATTCTAATGCAGAAATTGTTGATTTTGGCATCTAGAAAATTTATCAACTCCAGCCGGAATCGAACCTGCAATCTTAGGCGTACGAAGCGGGCAAGCTACCTCCAAGCCAACAGAGTATACTTACACTAATTAATGCATTAATATACATGCGTGAATAAAAAGTTTTTTTCTTACTTTTTATGTCAAATAATAAACAAATAAGGATTTAATAATTTAATTTTTGTTTTTGTAATATTTCTATATAATGCACCAAATTTTTAAAACTGTACAAAAATTATAATAATTTCAAAGGTCACATTTTTTTTAAAGTACATCATTCTATGTAGTCTCCTTTATTACTATCCAATTCACGTGGAAAAAGATGGTAAAAAGGTTCTACACCTCTGGTATAAGCAATACTTTATACATAGATATAGAAATATAGTTAATATAAGAAAAATTAGTCTCCATTTTTTTTAGAAGTAGAAAAAAGTTATTAAAAGTATCAAATCGTATGCTTCATGTTGAACAGATTTCTTTGAAGAGTCATTCATTAAAACATTACATTAACCATCAAGGCAAACTTTTGATTTTTTCATTATTAAATCATGTATATAATATTTGATGCTTGAAGGAATGATATTCTCAATTATACCCTTCTGTAAACTAATTTCAATAGTAATTTTCTTTTAAAAAATATCTAATGTGATATATTGCGGGAAGATATTAGGAAAGGAAGTAATACGAAATTTTGAAACAACCTGAAACAAAAAGGCCGAAATGCAAAAAATTTTCATGTTATCATTTTCTTACATTAATGAACAAAGAATTATTTCACAAAAGAAAGGATATATTATAAACAAAGACTTAAACTACTGATAATCATTTGTAATATAGTTTTAAAAAATAAGAGGACGTATAGTGTTCCATACAGACATTGTAAAATTATTTAACTAAAAAATTACAATGTTCTAACCAAAAGTGCAGAGTTGACATAATCGATGATCGATCATCCCATGCAAAAGTACAGCTTCAGTTTAATTCGCTATCTAGCGTTTTGAATACCTGTATAAATTTTAGCTTGTATTAAAGTTTTTTTTTTTATTTTTAGAAAAAGACTAATTATACATTTAAAATTTTGATGAATCAGTTAAATAATTTTAACTAAATAAATCAATTTATATGAAAGAGAAAATATTTGGAAATAAAAATTACAATTATCCATATAATTTAATTTAGTTGTACTGCAACTTTATTTTTATAATTAAAAATTCAGAATTTTCGAAATATGAAATAGTTTTTAACATGCGTTAATTATTGAAATACTCAAGAAAGCTGCAAACTTTTACAGAATCAAAAAAACAATTTTAAATTTTTAAGTTATTACTTTAATTATATATTTTTTTAAAAAAATATGTTTGAATACAGTGTATAAATTATTCCAAGTAAACTATAGTTTAACTTTAACAAATGTTTATTTTTTAGCTATAAAATTTTCATTTATGTAAACATAATTTTTTAACGAAACTAGAAAATGCAAAGAATTTTACAATTTCGTCTTTTATATAAATCAGGAATTAAAAATAAACAATTTGCTTTCTAATCTCGGCAATAGATGGCAGCACGATCTTTTTCTGAAACCTTCTCAAACTTTCAAGATTATTCTCACAATTTCTTTTCTAGATGGCAGCACTATCTACATGATTTTTCTGGAAACATCACGCATATTCGCAAATGCTTATAAATACTGCTTTCTGTGCAGACTGAGCAAGAATTAATTCGAGAAAACGTTTGAACGCATTGAGAAAGTGACTCTTTAGAAAACTGTGGATTATATTTCTGATAAAAGGGAGACTGTTGATTTATTTGAATAGCTTCCGAGATTATCCAGAGACAAAAACGAGCATAGTGTCGAAGAGACTTGAAAGAGTTTATTTCATCTATATTAAACTGTCTTCAAAGACTTCGTCTAAAATGCCATCGGGGAAAGCACCAGCGATCGGAATCGACCTGGGGACTACTTATTCCTGCGTCGCAGTTTTCCAACACGGAAATGTTGAAATAATTGCCAACGATCAAGGTAACCGAACTACTCCCAGTTACGTAGCTTTCACTGACACAGAGCGACTCATTGGAGATGCAGCAAAATCTCAAGTGGCTCTCAATCCTCAAAATACTGTCTTTGATGCAAAAAGACTCATTGGTAGAAAACACGATGATCCCAAAATCCAACAAGATCTAAAGAATTGGCCTTTTAAAGTCATCAATCATGGAGGTAAACCCAAGATCTCTGTAGAATTTAAAGGCGAACCCAAGCTGTTTAATCCTGAAGAAATCAGTGCAATGGTTTTAACTAAAATGAAAGAGACTGCTGAAATGTACCTGGGAGAGAAAGTAACTGATGCTGTCATTACTGTCCCTGCTTACTTCAATGATTCTCAGAGACAAGCAACTAAAGACGCTGGAAAGATAGCAGGACTGAATGTTTTGAGAATCATCAATGAGCCCACTGCAGCTGCTTTAGCATATGGACTTGATAAAAACCTGCGAGGAGAGAAAAATGTCCTCATTTTCGATTTAGGGGGTGGAACTTTTGATGTATCTGTGCTAACCATTGACGAAGGTTCCTTATTTGAAGTGAGATCAACCGCTGGGGATACTCACCTGGGCGGTGAGGACTTTGATACTAGAATGGTAGATCATTTTGTGGAAGAATTTAAACGTAAACACAAGAAAGATTTGAGATCTAATCCTAGAGCTTTGAGGAGATTAAGGACAGCTTGTGAAAGAGCTAAAAGAACCCTGTCCAGCAGTGCTGAAGCAAGTATTGAAATAGATGCCTTGTATGAAGGAATTGACTTTTATTCAAAAATTAGCAGAGCAAGATTTGAAGAACTGTGCATGGATCTTTTCCGTTCTACTCTTCAGCCTGTGGAGAGTTCTCTCAGTGATGCCAAGTTGGACAAAAACAGCATTCATGATGTTGTGCTTGTGGGTGGTTCTACTCGCATCCCTAAGATTCAAAAGATGCTGAGAGATTTCTTCAATGGTAAAGAACTGTGCATGTCAATTAATCCAGACGAAGCAGTAGCCTATGGTGCAGCAGTCCAAGCTGCTGTTCTGACAGGAAGCACTGATGAAAAGATTAAAGATGTGCTTTTGGTGGATGTTGCTCCATTATCTCTTGGAATTGAAACAGCAGGTGGAGTCATGACTAAAATAGTAGAAAGAAATTCTCGTATTCCATGCAAAACATCGCAAATTTTCACCACCTATTCTGATAACCAGCCTGTAGTAGATATCAAAGTATATGAAGGGGAGAGGGCCATGACAAAAGACAACCACCTCTTAGGCAAGTTCCTGCTTTCTGGAATACCTCCAGTTCCCAGAGGAATCCCCCAAATTGAAGTCACTTTTAATCTGGACGCGAATGGTATTTTGAATGTCTCAGCCACAGATCAGAGCTCTGGTAAGTCTCGTAGCATCACAATCACAAACGACAAAGGTCGCCTATCAAGGGAGGATATTGAGAGGATGCTGAATGAAGCAAAGCAGTACGAGCGAGAAGATCAAGAACAGCGTGAAAAAGTGGCTGCCAGGAATTCTCTGGAAAGTTATGTATACTCAGTAAAACAAGCTGCAGAAACTGCTAGTGATGACCGTCTATCTTCCACTGATAAAACAAAAGTGAAACAGGCCTGTGATGAAATCATCCGGTGGTTAGATAACAACACCTTGGCTGAAAAGGACGAAATTGAACATAAAATGAAAGAACTGCAATCTGAAGTGTCACCTATTATGACTAAATTACATCAAGGACAAAATATGGGACATGGCCAAGGTACCAGCGCTGGTGCAACTGGGCCAACAATAGAAGAAGTTGATTAGAATTGGTAAGCTGGTCTTAAGTTTTATATAAATATTTTATTTAATGTCAAATATTATCAACATTAATAGAACAAACTTTTTGTATAGTGCTTAAATTTTTAATAAATTGTGTGTGTAATGTTGCAACTATTTCTGTATTGTGTTTAAAATATATTAAATTGTATATTATCTGTGATATTTGTTAATAAAAGTGTTTATCATTCAGCATTGTTTATTTTCACTTAAATAAAATTTTTCTTCTACATCAAGATGCAATACAATCCATTTTCTACTATTTTTTAAATGTTTTAATGCCTAGAAAACTCTTAAATTATTTAGTAATAAGTATATTTAGTAAAATATTAGTAACAAATGATCCTTTAAGTTCTACCTTTAAGTTCCTTAATGACTGCCTTTTTACATTTCATTTAATAAGAAAAGTTTTCAGTAAATATTTCCCTCTATACTATACATTGGACTAAATTTTAATTGGATTTAATATAATCAGTGTTAATTAAATTATAGCCAATGTTAAAATTTTTCATAAATGATTCTGTAGCTCTTGTAGAACATTTTTAAAATAACGACAAATTTTTTTTTGATACACATTATTCATACAGGTATTTAAAGTACAATGTGAAAAATATTTTCATGTATCAATCGGATAAAAACAAGAATTTTGTTGTATTAGCATTTATGATTATATATGCCATCTTTAAAATAAAGTGAACAGTATGAATTTTAAATGTTTGCCATTTTTTTCTTCTCATCAAAATATAAATTATAAAATGGGGGATTCCTAGGACTTGGCAATGTTTATCTAAATGCCAGACTGAATTACACTCTTCATTACTTCAGCGTCACTTCATTACCATTGGAAGTTTGACAACTGATTCTGGATGCCAAAAAATTGGCTCCCCCAAGTTGACTCCTATTCTACCCTTTAAAAGAAAAAAATTAGTAATTTTCTAAATACATTTTGGGTATTTTTTAATGAATTTCTGGAGCTTAAAATTGTTAGTCCATTCTGCTTCATTATTATATAGAAATAGTTCAGAATTTTTCTTTCACCATTATCGCAATTTTTTTTATACACTCTATTCAAATGAAATTCTATTTTTCAACTTTCATTGATATACATGTTGAGTTCCCTAAATTTAATAAAAACGAAACTCTCCTACTTAAATATTTAAGAGTTGAGACTTTGACTGTTTTCAGATATAAAAATTATTATATTCTGTAGAGAATCGCTCATTTTTATCAGAGTTGACACTTTTCCTATATCGTAATGCTAAATGAGCCACCCCTTTACATATTAAAAGGGAAAACTAATTATTTATGCAATATTTTGAAAGTGTAAAAAAATTATAAACAAATGCATGAGTTACAATGTCACAAATTTTTATAAAAATCGAAGCATTTCTGTTGAAAATGTGCTTTGTGTTAAGTTCACACTTTTGTGCATATGGCAAAAATATACCTTGTATTATAAATAATAGTAAAAGCAATGGAATTAATTCTAAGATTTTATTTTTTCTTATAAAATATTTCAAATAAATAAATAAATGATTCACTATGGGATATAAATATATATTTCAGAGAAAAGAAAATTGTTCAACATAAGTCCATTTGGGTTCTGTGGAAACATCAGTCCTATAAAAGAAAAGAAGCTTTTCATGCTACAGGTCATGGTTTTATTAAATGATTTGAAGGGTGATATAGATACACAATCAAAGTAGTACAATTCTCTAATATAAATAAAGTGTTTAGTTAAAATTTTCTTTCTAAT
Source organism: Trichonephila clavata (assembly GCA_019973975.1). Taxonomy (NCBI): domain Eukaryota; kingdom Metazoa; phylum Arthropoda; class Arachnida; order Araneae; family Nephilidae; genus Trichonephila; species Trichonephila clavata. Next base: position 150,385 of record BMAO01012292.1, read on the forward strand.
AATGATGATCACAAATATTACTCAAATAATGCACAAATACAAATTATATCATACACTCTGGGTTGTTAATACATTTTTAAAATGTCTTTTAAATCTCCATCCCCAGAGAAATCAAATTCAGTAGCAAACACATTGACACTATAAAAAACTTTCAAATATTAATACTATTAATACTATTTGTTATTATATTGTAAACCAAAAAAAAAGTATGAATTGTAATATATGTTTCACAAAATTTTGTAAAAATAACACTTTTGAAATAATTATATCCATTTAATAGTTTCAAGCACTTGTTCATAAAATTGAGCTTAGATTTTTCTCTTCCAAGAGCTTTGAACAAATTAATTATATTATGAAGCATTTAAATTAGAAGATTTAACAGAAATGTGTCAAATATGCAGAAAAAAAAAAATCTTGAATGTTATTTTAACACAAAATTAAAAATTTCTTCAAGAATATTTTTTTTGGTCACACTTAACCTAATTAAAGATTATCAGTCTTTTAGAAAACTATTAAGGGGTGTAACTATTGCAGTAAATAGGTGCATTAATTTTTTTACCATTTAATTAATTTTTCTTACACACATGTATTACTATTATAGTATTTTTTAAAAAAATATATCTCTATAAAGTTAAGAAACTAGCATTTTTGCTTAAGTATTTCAATGCATTGTCATTTTCAAAGACCTATAAATGCCTATTCTTAAAATTTTTCTACGTAAAAATAATCTTTATAGGTTATCTCTCTTGCACCAGTAATGCATAAAAACATGTGAATTTCAGTTCTGAAGGTGAAATAAGGAATGTAAAAACTAATTCATTACATAATTATATCTTCATTAATATATTTACATACCTATTAACTTTAGCAAATAACATGTGATAAACATTCTAAGCAAATTCTTAAAATAACACAAATATTTAAAATTGAAATAATGTATATATGTAAATATTTTGATCAGAAAATTAGAGAAAACTATTTTTGTATATATATGTATTATTCAGGTAAATTTAAAGCTACATATATAATTATACATAAGATAAAAAACTTTTTTAAAAAAAGCCTTTTTAAAAATAGTGAAATAACTCAACCTTTAAATTATATTTAAAAAAAAATATTACACATAGAAGTTAATGACAAGACTATGCCAAGCGATAATTATCGAGTATATGAATGAATGAGAGAATATACCCATGAGCATCTTATAAACCTTTACAGGTGAAGAATCAGCCACTTTTTCTGATGCCAAATGTTTTACATGAAAAAAGCAATCCATAATTAAGTCTTTTTTTCTTCCTTGTAAATAGGTAACAACTCTTATTTTCCCCCATCCTTGCATTACTGCAGCATATCTGCCATCAATGAAACTAAATGTGCAAAAAGTATTTCCAATTTTTTAAATTCATCCATACTGATTTGGCTAATATTTCCACCAGAGGAATTTTTAATCAAAATTAAAAAGAGGTCTTTTTGAAATAAGATATTTTGTATAATAAAAATGGTTATTTTAGTATCAAGTAATGGTCAAATTTATAGTTTCATTGTCATCGGATGCTGCTGCAGAAGGACCTCGCTTCATGCATTTAATCATACGCTCATTTTGATTAATTCATTAACGTGTTCAAATATTTTAGCCTTTGGAAATATTTTCTAAAAAGAGGACACGTATGATCAGCTGCAGTCAAAGGTACATCATGTTTTCTACAAAAGATATTAACAGTGCTTTGTCCCTTATTAGATTTGACTGAACATCATTCTAGAAAAATGATCCAATTTTGAGCAAATGTTTTGAAATTTCTTATTGGCAACGTGCTTTGGAATTTTCACATGATGAGCAATATCATATGAGCCACTGTGAGAAGTGCATACTTTTTCCCTTTTAGGATGTGGTAATACACCAAATTCCTTTTTATAGCATTCTTAATATGTATGAAACTATATACTGTCTGTCAGACAACACAGTAAACAAAATAATCACCAAAACCAAATGGTTTAGCTATATGAAGCATAACAAATACAAAAACATTCAAAGCACACAATGAGTTTTCTGGAAAATTGCTTCAAAAGGGAAGGGGGGAGGGGGAATGTTTCTCTTAAGAAAACTATGCCTTTAAATCAATTAAAAACCAATAGCCAACAAAACAGTAATATGCAAAAAGGGAAAACTTCGAGAATTTTTTAAAAACTTAAAGGCAACGAGTCCCACAGTTTGTCAATATATTTTTTGGTCATTGTGAATACAAAATTGCTGAAGGGGAGAAAATAGCTGGCAAATGACATATTTACAAAAATGCATAAAAAGGAATGATTCAGTCATAAAAGCATGATGAAAGGCTTTCACAAAATAAATATTATAAAATTGGTAATGCACAAGAGTTCCACTTTACTAAACTACGAACTTAATAAGCATATTTATTTAAATCCAGAAAAAACTATAGAAAATTTATTGCCTTTTCTTTTTTATTCAATTCCAATTAGTCTGCTCTTCCCGATATATATATTTATTAATATACATATCCTGTTCAAATTTTCAATTGTTAATAAAATACTTTTTATTCATCCACTGAAATTCAAATACATTTTTTAAACTTGTAGTGGATAACACTTAATGTTGATACAGTTTTTTCAAATATTAATTCATTAATTGAATTTTATTTTTTAATTTTAAATTTATTCTGCATTTTTTCTGATGAAATTAGATTTATCAGCAACAGATGGTGCCAGTTCTTCTAATGAAGTAGGAATTGACTAAAAAAAATTATATTCCTTGTTTTATTAAACAGACTGAAGATATTTGAAATAATTCAAAATTTAACTTATCTAAAAACAATAATAATAATTATCCTATTTTATCTATTAAAACAATCTACTTAAACTAAATATTATTACTTCTTAGTAATAATATACATTTTTATTACTAAGAATTTTTTGCATTCTTATAATTAAAAATGTATGAAGAAGAAAAAAAAGTAAAAAAAGAAAGAAAATTAAGTCTAAATTATCATTGTTTTGAAGAAATAATAAAAAAATTCTTACATTATTGTATTATTTTCTTTTTTAACTGGAGGTAGATCAACAATGCTTTTAGTTAACTCAACATTTCTGACACTTCCAAAGAAATCTGTTAGTAACACTTGTTCAGGTTTTGCTGGGAAAAGATCTTTTCGAGAAGTTACTGTAGATATACAGACTCGTTTAGGACATACTTGCAGCTGGAATAAAATGCTAATTTTAAATCACAGCAAAATACAAAGAGCTTTTGTGGCGATAAAGAATTCTTTTAACTTTGGATCTTTCAAAAGTAAATAAATTATTTAATAATTCAACAAATGATTGCATTTTTAGTTAACCCCTTCACTTCAACTGTCATGTATGTGTGTGCCAGTACAAAACACATCATTCCTGACTGTCATGCATGCATATAAGAGCATTATTTACTTATTTTTTTTCATCCCCAGCTTCCAGATATATGTGCCAGTAGTTCAGAATATTTGAAAATCTGAAGTTCCTTTTCAGATGGCATCGTACATCTACAGTATTTGAAATACATGTAGAATTGACCTTCTATTTGAAATTAGAGAAATATTACTCCCATGCATATTGATTTTGCTATATAAACATCAGAGGAATGTTTCTGAATTGCATACATTATGATGGCTCTTTAAATAAGCACATTTGTTTATAGCAAGCAAAAGAGTTTTATTTTCGCTAGAATTGGGTTTGCAAGGGTTAATTAGATCTTGAAGAGGAAATTTTTCATTTTTTACCGTTACAATGTCAAAGTGTCAAACATGTTTTACTGAACTTCGAATAACAGAAATGATGCAAAATATTTCAGATATTGATTCTGAAAAAGACTCTGATTGCAGTGAAAAATAATATACTCTTAATCTTTTATTCTTTATCAATCTAATGATGATGACATTATGAACATTTGTATGCCAAGCACATCAAAAGAAAATACTTCTCCACAATAATTCTCTATAAAAAATTTAGTTTTTGTTGTTTCACTTGCACACAAAAATCCTCCAAAATAGCAAATTATTTATTGTCTTCAAGGATTGTAATGTAGGACTGTGTGTAGATACTTGTATTCAAAATTTTCAAATGCATAACATTAGGTGGAAAACAAAAATGTGTAAAAAGAACATTAAAAAAAATAACTTGCATAAATGAAGTATATAAAGCATATACCATTTATATATTCTGTTGTTGTTTCTAATGTCACCTGTCTGACGGCGTCAGATCGAGGCTCACAAAATTCATCGTGGCAAGGGACTAGGCGTACACCTGTTGTTAGCTTTGAGCACCATGCAGGTGACAGCACAAATTGGCTTGGATCTTACATGATCTATGGCGACACCACCTATCTCTACCTCCACAATTTAGGCATGGAACTGGAGGGGAGGGAAATATTCTCCAGCCCCCTGCACCCATAGTTTCTGCTGTGACAGCCCACAAGACTTTTGGACCCACTGATTTAACGAGTATGTACTCTGTTTGTACTCGAAGGGTATTTGGTGGCATCAGGCATCGAACTTAGGCCTTCCGTAGTCCAATGCTCTAACCACTAGGCTACCCACAGCCCATTTATATATTCTACAAGCATTATTAAACAATATATTTCAATATTTTCAAAGATTTAAGATTTCACAGGAAAAAATCCCTCTGGGACACTAGTGAAAGAAACCTCCAGTCCTAGTGATACACACATGTTAGCGCCTTTCTTTCTAAACAAGTTAAAGAGAATGGGAATAAATCTAAACAACTCAAATATAAAAATTCACAAAATATTTTGAAAATTCTTAATTTAAAAAACACAAAATTGTCAATAAATTAAATTTTTAAAAATTCCTTTCACTGTAGTATCGTAATTCTTTTACATATACAATTGACTCTTGATAATTCGAAGTTGGAGGCACCAATGAAAAACTTCGAATTATTAAGAGAGTAGGAAAAAACTCCTAAAATACACAACGAGAAATTTTTTCTAACACATTTAAATTTGAAACGATGTTATGAAACAACAATTGTACGTATGTATAAAATTATTTCAAAGTATTTTTAATAGAATTTTTACAATACAATATAAATATTATACAGAAGATAAAAATCCTGTATTAAAAAAAATACATTCATACACAATCCTACGCATCTCTTCTTCACAATAGTGGACTAGCCTTTCTGAACACATGTGTAGCAAGGCCACATGTTAAATGAAAGATATGGACGGTTGACAATAGATGCGGTCCACTTGAAGAAGGAAAGCAATAAAAGTGTATAAAAGCAATGAACCGGATAACACTAAGAAGGGAATAGAAAACAGGTGGTCATTAAAGAAGCTATGTTACAGAGAAGACAAGCAGAGAAAATACAACACAAAACTTGTAAGCTCCAACCTGTTTGCTACAGGACTAAACATGATAGTAAGTGTTCGAATTGTCGAGAATTTTGTAAGATAACTTTGAATTATTGCATGTTGTAGTCTGGCCAGCCACAAATTTTACTTTGAATTATTGAGTGTACCAAAACGTTTTGTTTTATTTCGAAATATCAAGAGTTTCTCTAGGGACTGAGCATATACTTTCGAATTAGCGAGAGGTTCGTATTATTGAAGGTTTGAATTATCGAGAATCGACTGTATATCAAAATACACAAAAACAAGTCCCCCCAAAAATATAGTGATATTTTAATTTAATATATATTTATTAAATACTGAATTATTCACTGAAAAGGTAAAAAATTTCATAAGACATGAAGATAATTAATACTCTTTTTAGTTAGATTTTTGGATGAGTTTTTAAATGTAATAATAAGTGATACCAAATTACTTCACAAAACTGCACACATGATAAAATGTTATTAGAAAATTAAATGTGTGAAGTAAACCATAGATAATTTTAGCTACTGACAAATATGTGATACAACAAATTTATTTCTCCAGTTTTTAAGCAAGCCCAAAAGAATTTTGCAAAAAATATATTCTGATCATATTAAAGGATCACTTAATTCACAGTAGGATATTACTCAAAGCCCTTAAACTAAATCATAATTAAATTTTTAACACAATATTTCCCTTTTATAATATTGTTTTTATCTTATATTATAACTAATGAAATTAGTTATAAGATAGTTGAATGCAAATTTAGGATGATGTACAAAGAAAACATTTACATATAAACATTCTCTTAACTGATAACTAAGGACATACATAAAATATATCAATGAAAAATATAAATGTAGAATAATAAACAAGTTAGGTCATAATTGAAAAAAATATAAAGAGACAAAGTTCGTACTAAATAAAAAAATAAAATAGGTAATTTATTTGGTAATCAGTATACACAATTTAATGTTAAGTTTTCAATGTCTAAATTTCAAAATTTACATAAAGACTTAAAACTGTTATCATCCCCCCCCCCCCAAGAGCAAAATCAAGTAAATCTGTTAATTTAAAAAAAAAATTATCAGCTAAATATTTATTTCGCTTCAGTGGAATTGGAACATCATTTAAAAAAAACCTATAATATATGTTCTATGCACTTATAAAAAAAAGATTGATCAAGAAAGCACATAATTATAAAAAAATAAAGTAATCTACAGTTTGTTTAATGTCCGAACACTTAAAACCAACTTGTAAATTATTATTTATAATTTCCAAGCATCTAGTCATTTTTCATACATTACAAACTTAACAACTATCAATTTAAGGCTTTAATTTTGAAATACGGAATAAAAAGAACTAGAATTTTATTTCAAAAACAAATCTGATCCTTTAATTAACAAAATGTTGATATGTGCATTAAAATTCAAAAACTTTATAATCCAACTGCAAGCTCAGAAATATAATATACTATAAACATAAAACAAAAATAACATATTTAAGAATGTAAGTATTTTTAAATATTAAATATATTTCTCATAATATTCTTACTTATCTACTAAAGTTATAACAATTGATAATTACTTACAGTATATATTTATATAATTCCTTTAACTTTTTTCTAAAAGAAAGCTAAAAATCAGTAAAAAAAAGATGAAGTTTTACTATAACTATAAAATTGAAATACTTACAAATTGACCCATTGTTTTTGTACTGCCCTTACTGATTTTTTCTAAAAAGTCTAAGGCATAATATGTGTATCTGTCTATAACATAAACACCAATAGTTGGATCCCCATGATGCTAAAAGTAAAAGAAAAAAAAATATTAGAAAGTTAATTATATTATTTTAATCAGTAGAATTAATTAATAGGAGCAGGAAAAAATAGATAACTAATACATAAATTTGAGCCTTTAAACTAATAAAAAATTTTAAACAATCAAATTCAAACAATGATACAATTATAATAATCCATGTTATTTGCAATGCTAATTAGGCTGAAGTATAAACGGTTTAAATTAGAGATTTGGATTAAAACAAAAAAGGAAAGTTTTTAGCATAGCAATGCTTTTGTGTGAAATTTTTAACTTTTATTAGACTTTTTCAAAACAAATATATATAATGAATACCTGTTTTTTTTTCCATTTATTTTATTCTCTTTCTTTGATGATTAACAGTAATTTAAGAGTAAACTATTTTATTACTCTTTTTAAAGTATATAGTATACAATAATCATAGCTTAGTAACATTTAAGAAAAAAATTATGCAAAATATTTAACATTTTTAAGCAGGATAAATATATAAGAATCTTCTTGATAAAACAAGTGGGTTGCCCAAAGTATAGAATCCAAAAATATCAAGAAGATTAAAGGATAGGTCATATGTATTTATATAGTTCTATATTTAAAACAAAATATCACACCAAAAAAATTTAACTAAGAATTATAATCAATGAGAATCAGTTAAAGAAATGTATCACAGTCTTTTAATCCAGTTGAAACCATATGTTGACATTATATTAACCTCAATAATGACTTATTCTTTAATCTGAGAGAATATAGTAAATTTTATATTTTTCCCATAGTTATGTTTTAAAAAATGAACACATAATAATAAAATACATAAAAATATATCTTTCAGTTGGCTACTTACAATACAACAATAAGAATATAGATGCTCAATATACAAAAATGAATGAATCAGGATACATGATTCTACTTCATCAGTTAAAATATATTGCATATTGATGGTGATATTCACATTAAAACCCATTACAAATTATAGCACAAATATTTACAAATTAGATCCTAACTCCTTTAAAGATAATATTAGACCAATACAGTTTATACTCACTGATAGAGAATCTTCTCCAATTTTGCTGCTTGCTACAGCTAGTATGTTAGGTGAGTAAAACCGCAAGAACATCGATTCTGCTTGGCAAGTATCAATCATAAAGAATATATTGCGGTACCTATAACATAAAATTATGGAATAAGAAAAAGCATATTTTTAAACAATAATTTAAAAGGCATAACATTAATAAAATTTATGCTTAAGCACTTAAAGACATATTCACATAGAATTTGCATAAGAGAAATAATAGGAACAAATATTAATAAAAAAAAGAGAAATAAATATTAATTATGAAGCATATTTGTGTATGTATAGTTTGCATTTTTCCAAACAGCATATAATTTCAAAATGATTCTTTTAGATGAAAAAAGTTCTACACTCTTTTTCATATTTTTGATGTTTTATTCCAGTCTTCATTTAATAAACATAACTTGGGACCAGTGCCGATTTAAGCTTATTTCGGGCTATAGGCGCAGAAGATCTACAGGCCCCCTTTGCACTGGTGGATCGTAATTTATAACCAGAAAATCTGGTTAGGTTCAGCTTATTCAGCTGGGCACCAGCCTCAAATGCCCAATGGATAAACTAGCACTGCTTGTGACCAAACCCCTTAACTTAGTAGATAATACTTGAGTGTCCTTTTAAATTCATTAAGAACATTAACTACTAAAGAAGGAAGCACTGCATATTTTTGTACAAAGAAAATGTTTTTTAAATCTATTCGCTTTCCCCCCATATTGATAATTAAAATTTGCTTACTTTTTATTGAAGCATATTATTAAAACAACTTCTGCATGGTTGAAATATAAAATAGTATCAATAAACTAAACAAAAAAATAAATTGAGGAAAAAGTAAAATAGAACAGAAACATCAATTGCAAAGCCTTCCAAGTCATAAGTCTGTTCATTTATTTATGCCAATGAATGCATTTATAAATCTTTTTAAATATTTATATTTTACATAAGATTATAAAGTATTACTGTAATCTTGTAAATTCTGTTGCTTCTCCTACTTCTTTAACCAATATGTTTCACACATAAAAAAAAAAACATTTATTGAATAATATATCAGGAACATATACAAACAGTACTTTTCATTAACTGCTAAAAATCAAATTTACTTTTTGTTTATTTTTACACTATTTAAAGCTCTCAAACATTTAAGTGAAATAATTTAGGATTATTTTAATGTAAAGAATTGAACTAATTACTAATAGACAGTTGATATATATATATATATATAAGGGACGTGGGTAGCCTTGTGGTTAGAGCATCGGACTACAGAACGGAAGGCCTGAGTTCGATGCCACCAAATATCCGGCGAGTACAAAACGGAGAACGTGCTCGTTAAATCAGTGGGTCCAAATGGTGTCGCCATCTATCGTGTTGTGTGAGCAAAAACGTACTGTCACCTTCATGGAGGTTCAAAGCTTAGGCTAACGACAGGCGTACAATATAGCCCAATGCCACGATGAATTTTGTGGGCCTAGATCTGACTACGTCAGACAGGTGGCATTAGTAACAACAACATATATATATAACTTAAGATATTTTAAAATAACTATATAGATGAATAAAGAAAATAAAAACATTATACTAATCTCTTATTTTTTTTATTCAAGAATATATATGATTATTTTCAAAATGAACCCTAATTTTTAAAAAATAAATACTTCTTTCAAATTCAAATTATAAAAATCAATTTCAGAAAATCATATAAATAAAAATCATTCATATCGGATGCATGAAACTTATTCATGCATCCATCAAAAGACTCCCCACATTAAGGAATTTGAAGTCTACAACTTTACAGCAATATTGAAAATAACATACTTCTGTGCCTTTAACATGGAAATAACAATCAAAAAATATTTGAAACTTTAGAAATTTTTACATCTTAATTATTAAGTATCTTAATTTTATGCACATAGTGCAATCATATTGCAACAAAACAAGTATAGCAAACTTATTTTTATATCTGTAAGAATATTCAGCTTATCACAAATGTTTTTTCCCCCATACATTAAGTACTTGTACATTAATTTTTTTTACCATAATTAAGGTTAAAAGATTGAAAATACTTTTAATTATAAAATTCAGATTTAAAACTTTGAATTTAGTCCTTCATTTATATATTATCATTCATATAATAACCAAGATATAAATGTTTTATTTCATTTATTACTTCATAAACAATATGACATAAAGTAAAATTAAACATAGAATAGAATTATATCTATAAAATTATTGTAAAATTAATTACTAGCCTTCTTTTCTGCCACATTTGTTCAAAGGCATCAGCTAATTCTACATTTGTTATTTCTTCTGAATCTTGAAATTTCAAGAATCCTTCACCCCCATGTCCTACAATGGAGGGGGAAAAAGCTATACTTATTTTAAAATAAATTTATTAATTTAATTCTGAGAGTAACATAGGATGTAATCTCAATTAATATTTCATTGAGAACACCAATTTCTCATTAGAATCGCAAACATAATTTCTAATTTAAAATAACATAATTCATATATTTATAAATTATAAAAGGAATTATCTTTAATTTTACAAGCTAACAGACTAAATTATCAATAAAAATTTTTTTTTTTACTTAGAAATATTTTTCTATAATTTAATTTAAATAAATGAAGAAATCATTTTTATACAAAGTTATTTTTCAATTTTGTGTAATTTAATTTAAATAAATGAAGAAATCATTTTTATACAAAGTTATTTTTCAATTTTGTGTAATTTAATCATAAGTAAAATTAAATCATAAAAAACAATTAAATTTTAATTTTAATGAGATACTTATTGACATATTAAAATGTTTGACTTCTTTTACAGATTTTTTGATCTTATGTACTGCTTCACAATTTTTAGTTCTTTTGTATATTAGCTTTGTAAAGAGATTAAATCAATATATTTTTAACAACAACAACAAAAATTAATAATAATATGCAAACTACTGATGAACTTTTTGAACAACACGATTTTGTAGTTATACCTTGTTTCAGTTCAACACAACATTGCATATATTTCACTTAAAATCATTCTTTGGTTTTCTAAATGTTTGTATTTTGGAAATTTGTTTAAGCAAACTAACATAAAAAATAAATGTTTATGAAATAAAATATTTGTAGTATTCTTATATGTGATAAATTATGCTTCAGTAAACATACTTCCCATATATGTATACAGAAAATCTAAAAAATAATCAACGGACATCATGTCTCTTTTGTATGAGCTCTTAACAGCTTGTTTAATTTTTATTGCTGGAAACATATATAAAATTTTCACTGATTTATATCATATTTTATTGTTATTATTTAACATGCAAGTTGTATAAGCTTTGCTATTATTTTTATAAAATTTGACTTAAATTTAAGTATCAGACAACTATATTAAAATGCTTCTTAAATAGTTTGAACATTACTATAATAAAACCTTTTTACATTTCATATTTCAACATCAAATTTTTAAAACTTGGCCTATTTTAACAAAACTACCTCAATATAACAAATATAAAAAGATAATTTGAAAAGGAAGCTGACCTGTCATGTAGATCAAAATATTGCTATGCTCATCCGATAATAATCGTTTGGATCTGGGAGTACTGGGTGCAAGACGACCAGTTAAGAGGCGAATGAAATTTTCAACAGTTACCTGGAATCACACAAAACACTAGGTGATATTACAAGAAAGCTATAAATTACATAAATAGTAAATTTTGTTTCATACCACATGTTTAAAAAAAAACTAAAAAAAAAAAAAAAACCTAAATATTTTTATTGTTATGTTTACTTAAAAATGAAATATGTGTAATGTTGTTTGGATTATGTCAAGCCTCTAAATTAGTACATAAGCTAGTTTAATGAACTGCAGTACTTTGACTTTAAATAACTGCTAATTAGACATAATTTTTTACATAAAACAAGCTAAATCACTTAAATCAATTACTTTCTAAGCCTACTGCCTTGGAAAAGGTTAATGAAACAACACAATAGATCAGCCAGGAAATTAATATAAACATCAGTACTGCACACAAAAAATTTTCAAGGGGGGGGGGAGTCCATGGTCGAAAGTCCCCCAACTCGTATCATGCCTCAAGACAACACCAATTGATTCTTCTGATTATGTCAATTTTGTTAATAAAAAATAGTAAAAAATAAATTATTGAATTAATAATTAATGTTAATTAATCAAATAAATTGTTGTTGTTGTGTCCTTCCCGCAGGGAAGGAATGAAAGTTGCCATTGCCTGATAAATAAATTGTTTATTACAAGTGCTTGATTAAATTTTACATTATATATATATAGGATTATCCTCAAATGAAGAAAACTCAAGGGATTGGGGGGGGGGGGTCCAGACCTCCAAGACACCTCCCTTGTGTGCGAAACTGATAAACACATATATATATATATATAAATATGTTATATATATGAATAGCAATATTGTCTAGTTGTTTCAACAGCTGTCATGGTGTTTTGTTAAATTTTAAATCAATCATTAACATAACAAAAAAAGATGCAAACTAAAGACTTTTCTTGTAAAGATAAATATTTTTCTTTTATTAAAACTCTTTCCATTTACATTATTGATATAATTGATGTTAAATGAATTATTTGTCGATAAAGATGACAAAATATGCTTGATCTTAAAATTTTAACTAAGATTAATGTATGGATGGATGTAATTTGTTATTTTTTATAGTCCTTGATTATTTTAGAGAATCTCAGAATATCTATATATATTGCTCACATGAAATTCTTACTACAGGTAAGCCTCCTTTAACGCGATACTTGTGCAACGTGATTTCGCTGCAACGCGTTTCAGATATTGAGTATTTTTTTCCATAACGCAGTTTAAATTTTCCTACAATGCGTTTGTTGTTACATATTCTATTATGCTTCAAATGAAAAAAATTACATAAAGTGGCATCACTGTAGATTTTTTTCAACACTGGCAACCCTTGACTTCTGGAATTATCGAAAAAAATCAATCAAGTAAACTACGCATTTCACAATTCACTTTTTTCTGTTTATAACTACACGTCACTTGCAATTTGCTTTATGTGGTGTTCATATCTCCTACAATACAATTTCTTATAATGCAGCTTTTTTGCGGAACGTATCTACCGTGTTGTAGGAGGCTTACCTGTATAATAAAATTTTTATGCATTTGAATATTTTTTAAAAATATGATGATAACTTACATCATAGCCTCTATAATCTACTTCTACATCATCCCCATAGACATTAATATGATGATGTGCGTTGTTAAAAACTGTGGCTGCTTTTGGATTACGCGGATTACATGCCATGTCATCAGCAAGCATGAGAATTATGTGACTGAAAACAGAAATATCCAAACAATAAGGTAACTCAATACTTTTTTAATAGAAAAAAAAATAATTTGGAAAAATATAAATTCAAATAATGCAGAAAGTAATATTTTATGTATCAAAAAATAATTATTTGCACTCTATTTTATTATTTTTAAGAATATTCTAAGCCAGTGAAGAGGAAACATTTTGTAGAAAATCAAGAAAGAAAGAAAATCGACAAGCAAAAATAATTTATGATAAAGCACAATGAAGACTAAAAAAGTAGTATAATTTGAAAATTTGTTAATGGGATAAATGAAGTAATGGCTGTATACTTGTTATCTCTCTCCTTTTTTTAAACTTATTTATAAAAGTAAATCAGCAGATTTAATTTTTTGTTTGTTTATTTATTAGATATGGATTCCCTTTTTTGTAGATGCAGAAATTTTTTAAACAAATTTTTCCTGAAATTCTCACAACTATATATTTGTGTGTAAATATATATATATATAAATGTAGGAATTTTCCCATATATAAAAACTGATGCGCAATTAACTTTTTAAAACACTGAAATTCAGGATTTTTATACTATTGATTTAAAATCAGTAATAAGCCAAGTGAGTGAGTGGATTTTACCATTGCACTGTTCAGCTACTCGAAGGTTTTTGGCGATGGAGACCTCGTAATTTTTAACCATGGTCAAGTGTCAAGGATAATACCTGAGCTGGAAAACCCTTCTCCTAACTACCACACCAACAGGAGGACATTTGAGCTCTTGACAGATTTAACGTGCATCACTCTCCTACACGGTGGATCTTTAGTTGTACCAGGCTCAAACTCATGACACGCCAGTCAGGAGTCCATTACCTCAACGACTAGGCTGTTGCAGCCATAGCAGTAAGCCAAATAGAATTTCTAAGTAGACCACAGGTTGCCTATCACTGTAATAGACAACAGAAAATCCATAATTAATGATGTACTCTAAAGAAAGGTGAGGGCTAGTGGTGCTGAAACTCATAATTTGAACCTCCCACTAGTAATTAGGATGATACCTGAGATGGCCTTCCACTCTCCAAACTTCCCCACCATACCAACATGAGGAATTTGAGCCATGACAGATTTAAGGTGCATTGGCCCCAAAACATGGTAAGTCTTCAGTGATAGCGCAATTCAAACTCCTGAATCCCTGGCCATGAGATTGTGACCATAACCATTTGGCTACCACAACGATCAGAATATGGCTCGGCTATTAGTATTGATGAACCACATACACATGAAAGAATGTTTCACATTTAACCATCATTATTTTGACTCTTATTTCTCTTTCCAAAAATTTCTTTACAGAATTTGGATGAGAGGGGAAAAAAAGATATTTCTTGAAAATTATGATGATGATGTCCAAGATAGAAAATAAGAAATTTTTTATTCTATTCTCTGAAATTGCTCAGTAGCCAAATTTTGTGAAATTATGTTAAGAAATGCATGTCATATCAAGTATTTCACATTATCACTTCCTAGATTCTGAGTTTAGATAGAGGAAAACACTTGGGAAACAAATATAAAAAGAATATTTTGAAGTTTTTTTAAAGTTTAACTGCACACTATTTACAGGCTATAAAATTATAAATGATCATTATGTGATATTTTCATCTTTTCTCATTAAACTCATTGAAGAAGAATTTAATATTGGTAAAAATGCTAATAACAAAGTAGTACAAAAGAGAATGTGTAAAGGCTTCAAAATGGGAAAAGGTTAATGCAGTAAAAGTTTTTCCTGGCATTAAACAGTAGCAAATAAATATTGGGAAGAAAATGGATCCCTTTTGGAAAATAAGAACTGTAAATATGATTAATGAAATTTTGAAATACACAAACATATAGATTAGATATTGGTTGTATGTGTGCATTAATGCTAAATCTTAATCTTCACAAAAGATGCACATTTTTTTTTATAACTTCCCTGCTTTTTATTATTATAAAGAAATTTTTCTCATTTGCAAAACATTTACCGTAGCACAAACAATTGAGAATTCACCTTACTTTTACTTGATAAATTCAAGTTTCTAAATAAATAACATATTGCCGACAAGTATAAGCATATTTTTATTTTTTCACATCATAAATGGTTTAATTTAGAGTAAAAATTAAAGAACAAAAAACGTCTAAATTGGAAGGTTTCTAAAGCATTTTAAATAAACAGAAGCAGATTATTGTCTAAAAAAAATTGAGAATACACTTATGAAAAATATATTTAACTACTGCTAAATACTTTTTACTTGACTTCTGTTTTAATCTAATTTTGCATAATCTTATCTAAAACTTTTTCAATTATCACTTTTGTGTGAATAAGTTTGTTAGATGAACTTAAAGCCACACTTTTAATTGGAAAACGGCTCCTTGAAGAGATATCAGTATTGATGTAAGGAAATTCGTATCAAGATTACTTCCAGAAAATCATTATGAAATTTTTTAAAAATTAATTGATAGGAAAAAATTTAGAAGAGGAAGGAAAAATATTCTGAGTGATGTTGCAAAAAGAACATTTTTGAAAGAAATCAAGATTGATCATAAAGTATGTGCAGTCAAACTTGCTGCAAAAACTTCTTAAACCATAAACAAAAATGTAACAGCTAAAATTGTGCAAAATGTAGTTAGACCATTTGGATATAAAAGTAGAGTTGCAAGAAAGAAACAGTTCATGAGCTTGCAAAATCAGAAAAAGTCTTAGGAGTTTGTAAAAACTTGTCAATTGAAGACTAATAACTTTTAAAAGGAAGATATATTTAGTGATGAAAGTAAGTTCACAACATTTTTGGCAGTGACAGATACCGCACTGTATGGGAAAAAAACCAATACCCCTTTGTATCTAAAAAATTTACGTTCTACAGTTAAACATGACAGTAGTTTCATTATGGTTTGGGGTTGTATGGCTTCATCTACAATAGGAAATTTATTTTTTATAGATTGCATTATGAACCATATGGTTTACCTGAATATTCTTCACAACTATCTAAAGGAAAGTATGAAAATTTTGGGTTCAAATAGAAATTTCATTTTCAAGCAGGACAATAACCCTAAGCTCATGGCACATAGCATCAAAATCAGATGTCTTTTTCATTGTAAACAGCAGTCACACACACCACCACAGTTCATTGATGTCAATGTCATTGAAAATCTGTGGGCCACATCCGAAACAGTGGTCCAAAAACATAAAATTAGAAACAAAATCAATTTAAAACAAGTGTTACAAGAAGAATTGGGTAAAATACCTGCAGATACCACCAAAAAGAAAGGAATTGGTGACAGGTCATTATAAAAGAAAAAGGAATGCAACTAAATATTGCCACTTTCTTTGTATGTAAGATATTACAAAAATTTCTCTGGTGTATTCTAAATTTTTTGAGATAAAAATCTACACGTGTTTACTTAAAATACTTCTGAAATTTTTCGTTTTGAAAGTTTCCTATGTTGATTGTTCTTTATTTTTATTTTAAATTAAATTATTTGTTGTGCGTAAAAATAAAAACATGTCAGCATTTCTTGATAATGTAAAGCTTATATTGACAGTTAAATTAATCTAGTAAAAGTAAGGTGTACTCTCAAATGTTCGAGTAACTGTATGTCTTAAGAAGTACATTACATGCCTACTTATGCAAAAACTAAGACCCTTGAATAAATTCAATATAACAAATCAATACAATAAATATTTTGAAAAACCAAGTAATGATAGGGAAAAAAATTAAAAATAAATTGTTTTACTTCTTTTATCAACAGTAACTTAAAAAATTTTTACTATATATTTTTCAAACAATTTTTTAAACTTAAGCAAAAAGATTTAATTAATTCATAAAGATGAACAATCACAAAACTTTATCTCAGTTTATCTAAATAGAATAAATTACACATGATTTCTTAAGAATTTAATGTATAATGATGCTTTGAACAATTTTAAATACAATACATTTCTAAAGAGTAAGAAGTCTTAAAATTAAATAAGAGCTTCTAAGATAAGCCATCTAAATGATTAAATTGTCAACTATAATACTGATCCAATATAGAACATTAGTTTAATACAAATGATATTTTATTTGGCAATCGTTTGATATATACACTTGCCTCCGAAAGTCTGCGTACAGGCGATCATCTTTCATATTCATGCAAAAATGGCTAATTAAATGAAGTCTTTCAGAATCAATACTATTTATTATTGATACATCTAACGTTGTTAATTCAAATAGTATAAGCAACAATCATCTGAATATTATATAAAATAATACAAACATTTATAACTTCAGAACAACACAAATCGTGAGCGTCAAAAGTCTGCGAACACTAGAAAAAAAACCTTTATAATTATGGATTGAAACTAAAAGTTAATACTTTTTAAGCTATTCCGTTCTTTCTATAACTCTCTCATCATATTTGGCAGGGAATTTAACTAGCATAGTTGCCTCATCTGTGGATATTTTGTTTCATTCTTCTACTATGTCAGATTTGAGCATTTCCATGGATGTTATTACGTTTTCCATGATTATTCACTCAAGTAAATTCCATAAATGCTGTATTGGGCTCAGGTCTGGGGACTAGGATGGCTTGCGGCATTGGTTTGGAACATGTCAGAACAGCCACGGCTTCAAAATGGGAGTCATTTGCTCGATACCTTTGTGCCACTGAAAGTAAAATTCATCACTCACCACAAGTTTCTCGACACTTTCCTTGATATTTTACTTCAATAAGTTAAAGTAATCAATTTTGTGCATTGCTGATTCAATAAATACCGGATTACTAGCCGAAAGACTTCCAAACATTATGCCTCCGAAACATTATGATAGTCGAAAAAGGATTCTCTTTCTTAAGACCTGTCCAGGAATTTTTGCAGGCATATTTTTTATTCTTTTTGATGCCAAGTTACAAAAAAATACTTTCAATTGAATATTTTACATTTTTTGAATAATTATGTGTCCTATTTAGATGTTTTTTGGCAAAGATCAAAACAAAGTTTTTGGCAAAGGTTCTCTTAGCTCTTTTCACTCAAGAGATGAATGATTTCTTGAGTGCAACTCAACCATGATAGTCATCCTTTTACAGTTCCCTTCAAATTGTGGTTAAAGTCATATTTTTGGACTATCTCAGCCACACTTTTAGCTATTTGTGAAGCTTATAGTCTTGTATTCTTTTTATAGAGCGCATTACAAAGCAAGATTCTCGAGGTGACACTGTAGACAGGCAACCGGATCTTGGCGTGGAGGTTAAAATTTGAGTTAATTTGTAGTTTATGAGTACTTTTTAAATCAGTGAATGTCTTCTATTAACAGTTTCAGCAATTTCTTTAAAAATTTCCCCCATTTCTGAAGATTTTTCTTTCAATAATATATCGGTCTCTATTCTGTCGCCTGCCATGGAACCACAAAAGTTTTCAAATCTCAAATCCTAAGTAAACCGTAAAATACGCTTATAATTACTTACAAACATGATTTAGTGCAATTATTTTACACTGAAAGGTCTTTAAAAGCTCTATTTTGTAAGTGTACGCAGACTTTTGGCGCGGATGGTTGGTGATTATTTGGTGGTCATCATTGTTTTTTCTTGTTAAGGTGAAATTTGTTGCTGCTGTTTGAATAAGGAAATTTTGAAGAGTCCCTGACAGCAATGTTGATTTTCTAAAGCGAGATTTTAATAGTAATTATAGCATAAACACGTAAGATCATTGCCTGTACGCAGACTTTCGGAGGCAAGTGTATGTGTATATGTACAATAAGTAACAATTCGAAAATTTCATAAATTAAAAACAGCACCCTAGAAAAAATAAACAAGGAGGCAATTATTACACGTAAAATTCGGTATGATTTCAACCTTTAGTAATTAATTATTATAAAAGAAATTAGATAAATACCTATCAGGAATTCCTAGTCGCTTAACACTACGATAAATGGAAAGTACATTTGCAACATGCCGGTAATTAAACCAAAACCTGGAGGTACAAACTAAAACCGCCCAGTTATTAGTATGACCACTTTGAAAAAAGTCCCCAATTTGTTCATCTGTAGAAGCCTGAAATTAGAAATAAAATACAATTGCAAGAAATGACATGGATAAATTGAGCGCATTTTATAAAAAATAAATAGAATTATGCAAAAAAAAAACCTCTTACGAGCGTAACATATATTAATATTGCACACAAAACTGAAAAAAAGAGAGATTTGTGAATATTCGAAGAAATATTCATGATTTAAAATTTTAAAAACATGAAATTTTACAAAAAATTAATATTTTTCCGGAGAATTTGTTTACTATTTACAAATGATGTACAGCGCCATGTTGAGTCTCAAAGCAAAGTAGAAGTACTTTTTATTAAAAGCGAAAGTTCTTTTTTAAATGTTTATATATAAGGCCATTAAAATTAAAGAAAAAAGGGGAATGTAATTTATATAAATTAAATCACTAAATAATCTGATGCGAAATTTAATGCAAACATAAGATCAAATGTATTTTCTTTGTGAGGAAAAATGAATTCAAATTTTATCATGTGCCATTTTGTATTAGCGCCATCTAGTTATTGAAAATGTGTTTAAATTTAAATGTGAAAAGTTTCAAGTTTTAGTGAGTGTTCATCAGGGTCTTCAAACTTAATTGAATCATGGAACCCCCTTATAGCTATTAGGTGTTTTGGGGGAATCCTATGGTACACTTAGAAGAATATATCTAAAAAATACTTAAAGTAGATCTGCATGTTTTACATGCCTTTTATATATAAAAGAAAATTACAGTATGTACATTTAACAAAAGAATTTTAGCTTAAACTTTATGAATGTAGTCGATTATAATGTTGTTTCGTGTTCTAGGTGCCTACTTCCCTTTCATATTTTCTAAAAAAATATTTTTATGTATATATATCCTTGCATTTTTTTTTTAACTAAATGGCAAATTCTAGCTCAGTTAAAGTTGTCTGCTGTCATATTTCATATTCTGCATTCAATTTTATTCCATATAAAAACATATTTTTTTTACAACATACGTTAAAAGATTTTTCATGAAAATATTTGTTCCAAAAGACTTTTGAATGCTATGGCTTAGTGCAGGGAAATCTTAAGGCATGGGCCAAATGGGCCCTGGCCCAGGACCTCGACCAAAAAGAAGGGGGGGGGGACTCATCTCATTTTCGACTAGACCTTAATAAGATCATGATTCGAATAATTTCAGCGGTCAAATGTTCTTCCAGGTTTTATTCTTCGAAAGACTGGGAAATTAGACAATATGTCAATTGGCTACATGTGATGACCATCGTCCATGTATAAACCTATGCCTACCACCCTACGCCATCATTACTTATTCAGTCAAAAGGCGGCTGTAGGTCGAGCCGGTTTGGGCGACAGTAAGTCATGGGCATTTATTTGTTTCGGGTTATTGTTTGTGCGAGTTTTTGACAACGTGTGCCATGTACCGTCTACTTTTAAGGATCATAGATGGGGTCTACCTTTGTGTAAGGGCCCAGAGCCTACATTTGTGTAAGGACCCAGGGCCTACATTTGTGTAAGGGCCCAAGGCCTACATTTGTAGAAGGACCCAAGGCCAACATTTGTGTAAAAGTTCAGGGCCTACATTTGTGTAAAGGTCCAGGGCCTAAATTTATGTAAGGGCCCAGGGCCTAAATTTATGTAAGGGTCCAGGGCCTACTTCTGAGTAGGAGCCCAGGGCTTCAAGAAGTCTTAAGACGTCCCTGGCTGAGTGGCATAATTGGTTAGGTGCTGGTCTTCTGCGTCCAAGTTGGCGGGCTCGACTCCGGCCCAAGTCGGTGGATTTTCGTGATGCGAAAAATGGACAGACATAGGTTCCCAAACTTTTTTTCTCATATACCTCTTGTCATGTTTTTCGGTCATAGGTAGATCCTACCTACCTAATATTGAATTTTTGTAAACTTATCAACTTAAATGTTTTTTTTGACAGCTCGTATAGAGCTATTCACTTGTTTCAAAATTTCTAACTATAGTGAAGTATGTTTGAAACTTAAGAAACGTGTCAAAACTAAATTAAAATTTAAAACAACAAATCAACAGCAATCAAATTAACAAAACAACTGATCAACCAACAAATGCTTATAATGGGAGGGATGAATCTTGTGTTAGAATAACAAATTTTCAACATTTGTCACCAATCTTGTCAGGTTTAACATTAAATCTCCTGGATTATTAGTGTCCAATATTTTTATTTTTTTTAATTTTTATTTTTGAAATTGGAAACCACCGCAATGGAATTCTCTCTAGAAAAAGCAATTAAAAACTTTATCACAATATTCCAGAATTCGGGATAAATAACAGATATATCTTTTTAAAGTCAAAAATTGCTGACATGCGTTTCTAAACTTTACTTTGGGATCGTTACTGCCGATTCTGATCAGTTCCCCCATAAATCCTTTTTGGACTATATATAGTAAAAACGTTCTCAAATCTAGTTTCAAAATCTGAATAAAGAGCATTTAAATGTTAAACGTAGGTTGAAACGTCATTTTCCGGGTAGATTGTCTGTGGTCAATTGAGAAACTGGGAAAATTTGTGACTTCCAATACCATACCCCTTTAGCTTAATTCCGGCAAAAAAAGAAAAAAAGAAAGAAAAAAAAACATTTAAATGTTTATAAAACTGTGTGAAGTATAAGCCTTCTGATTTATATAATAATACTCAAAAGTTTTTTTATTCATCCATGCTTAGTTTTCTCTCCTGGGAAATATTCTCTTATAGTTTTTAATTGAAATTGTGATCCATTATTTACGTTTGAACACTGCACTGTCCTTTAAATTCAATTTATTTACATTTAAATTCATTCATTAGAAAATTGTTCCTTTACAAAACATTGCCCATCATCCTGTTTGAGATACAAATTGCTGTCAATTCTTAACACCAATACATTCATTTTTTTCCTTCATTTTTGAAGTGAAACTTCTTTGCGGACGGGAGTGAATGGGAAATTTACCTAGTTTTGCATAACAGTGAAAAAGCGAACGGTAGTAGTTATTAGCACTCTTTTCTCTTCTTCTGCAGTATCTCCCAAAAAAGTTCTTACAATTGCAATTTTCTAAAAAAATTTATGTTTTCAGCTCATAAAAATTAATGTATTGGAATTGTAATTTTTAAATAACATCTGCAACTTGCTCTTATTGTAATGATACTATCAATTTTTAAAACATAGTATAAATATTATTTTGAAAGATTAATAATAAAAACTACTAAAAGATTAAGACACGAAATTCTTTGTAAACTTTATAAAAAAATCTGAACATAGTTTTAACTATTGTATTTTTTCTTAATTTAGAACTTAATAGGATATCTTTTAGCGTCCAAATCTACTTTTAAATGTTTTGGTACAGATTTCATCCGTTTTTTGTAATTTCTGCATCGATGTTCCTCCCTTCTTCTGTGATTATTCTTTTTAGGGAACATTTTGTTTTTATATGTCATGTTTTCTTTTTTTTTTTTAAATAAAATTCTCATAAAATATGTTTTAATGGTTTTAAATCAGGTAATTTAGAAGGTGGTTTCAGAATTTGGGGACAGTTATAGAGACAACAGAGATGTATTTCGAGAGCAGTACAATGAGGGTCATCATCCCATTAAAAATGAATCAGTTTCCAATACCCAAAATTTGAGCGGATAATTTCAAATTGCTCTTTAAAATATTTAAATCAAGCTCATGATTCACAATACCATCAAAAATACCAAAATACCAAACCTTGAAGTTGATATATACACCCGCCCTCATATACACAAGAACACTTTCACCACCATGTTTCACTATTCCTACTAAATTCTTTGGATAAAGAGTTCCTCATTTTTTCTTCTTCGAACTCTTATACTCCTGTATGAATCAAAAATGTTGATTTTGCTGTCATCTCAACCAATTTTCTGCCAATGTTGAATTTTCTTAAATTTAGTTCCGGTATATTAATTTTTATTAGTTGAAAATATTAAATTTTTTAGAAAATTGCAGGTGTACGAACATTTTGAGAGTCACTGTATGTATTTTTATTTTTAGTGAACTTTAATAATAAAAAAAAATAGGTTTTACTATAAGGATTTAAATGGGGTTTTATAGGCGAAAATGTTGATATTTCCCTTTAAGTAAAATTTTGAAAATTAGCTACAGGATTTTTCTTACAAATTTTTGAAGCATCTGATCAATTTTAAGAGCCTTCATATGAGTATAATTTCAAGCATTTTGTATATAAGATGTTTTTTTATGCAGTTTTTAAAATGACTTTTGTTCTCTACATTGATTCTGAGCATGAACAATCTTTGATACATAAAAATATCCGGTATTAAATTTATGTAATTAAAGTTTCAAATTATAGTCCACCAGTAAAAGTTTTTCGATCAAATTATTTTAAAAAATTCAAAAATGAAGAAATTTTTACTGGAATTAATAACATATCTGTTTTTAGAAATATTAAAGTTGCTTTTAAAATTGAAGGGGAAAAATGTACTTTAAAATAATTTTACTCTAGATATTTCTTAAAGATAATATTTTGATGAAATACATATATTTTTTAATAAGAAAATTAATTCTTAATTAGTAAATTATTATATGAAAGTATTTTAAATTTTAAAAAAATTGGAAAATTAGAAGACACTAACACTAAGATCTTTCTATCAAATGTGGTTAGTTCAGAGAATCCTTACATTTTATTTATTGAAAGATATAATATGAGCATATTTTTTTATTAATAAAATGAGCACAAAATAATTGAGTAATTCATTTGCAAACGATATCCGAAGACAAAGTAATGTGATGTCGATGCAATAAAAACATCAGCTTCTTAAGCAAAAACGGTGGCCGAAGGCAGGGTAATATTATGTGGACACAATAAAAACATAAGCTTTCTAAATGAAGACGGTGCCCGAAGACAGGGTAAAGTTATGTGGACACGATAAAAACGTCAGTTTCCTAAATGAAGACTGTGTTTGTTGACAAGGTAAAGCTATGCATTAGCATCCTAAGCATGGACGATTTCCTAAGACAGGGTAAAGGTGTGCGTCAGCATCCTAAGCAAGGGCGATTTCCTAAGACCGGGTAAAGCTATGTGTCAGCATCCTAAGTGAGTACGACGTCCAAAGGCAGGGTAAAGATAAATGGATGCAATGAAAACGTGAGCTTCCAAAGTGAAGACGGTTTCCTAAGGCAAGGTAAAAAGCTATGTTAATAAAATAAAAACGTCAGATTTCACCGTTTTTTCTCAGAAAGGCTTTGATGACATATCGGTACGCAATCGTACAGTATTGGTGAGTTTGAAATTGTTTTTCTTAAAATTATTTCACTGTATTTCAGCAGTAGTATATATTTTATGATTTTATCAACATATTTTTAAGTAAAAGTATTGAAGGCTGCATATACGCTGTATTAACTTTCTTTAACTAAATAGAAACGAAATACTTCAGTCCATACAATCTCGGATGTTATTTCAAATCTTCAATCTTTTAAGAGTTCTTGGGCATATTAGAAATAGTAATATACAAAAATTTAGACTCCGCTTTTGTGATATATATTTTTAATATTTCTAAAAGAGCTTACAATTTTTGTTGTCTGTAATAATAATACTTTAGTTGTTACTCTCCAGAACTACTACTCTTTAGCTCAAAAGTTTTTTCCTTTCTTTTTAGTTGCTCATGGATAAATTTTAGTATCTCGTAATATACATATTTTCATTTAGATACCCTTTTTTTAATAACATTACTTAAATATATAAAAGATTTTACACACACACTTATATAAAATGATACACAAAACACACACATAGTTTATGAGTTATTTAAGGAAAATCACTGTATAATTTCTTTGAAAAAAATTATAGAACAATTTTTTTTAAATTCTATTTTATTTTTTTATTATGCAAAATTATTTTTAAAATATTGGGTATTATTTGGAGGGAAAAAAATGTTTTGGTTCATCATATGCACAGGCATCTTTTACAAAAGTATGACAAACTTAGAAGAATATAGTGCAATTCACAATTGTGAACGAAAAAGGTGCTAATTTAATATTAGGTCGTTTCCTACGAAATTTGATTCTAATTTTCTCCAAGAGGAGGGATAACATTACAATATAGTTACATTGATTTTTATCGTTTGGTAATATGTTTGCTAACAATTTTATGAATATTATCCTTACTTTTTTGGTTTATTTTTATTGTGGTAACCCTATTAATTTCAAGCAATTAAATTTTTTTAATATTGGACGCTATTTTGTTGGAGTATTTTATTTTTGTAATTTCCTTTGAACAATAAATACCTCAGAAATTACAGGCGAGTACCAGGATTATTTTTTAAAAAGAGTTTGAGAGTTCTGTGTTAAATTATTACGGATTAATAGGTTTACCAAATTCGCTTTTTTTCCCCGCCAATTTTTGAAGGGATTTAATTTTTTTTTTTTTTTTTACATCCTTAGTTAAGATTTTACTGACTTCGCTCATTAGGGGAAATGGGAATGGAGGTTTCCTAAATTCTTATCAAACCTATGCTAAGAATACTACAATTGATTAAGAAGCAAAATTATCGTCTCATACTGGTATTTATGCAAAGTTAGTTCATTGATGAACAGATCTCCAATTATACCTTCCTGAATAATACTGGTACATAATTACGAGATTCATTGCCAATAGCTCCTATGTTGCTTCAAAGAGCGACCTTAATAAATAATTAATGAATCAAAAATAATTCGAACGATCACGCTTACATTTGAAAATTGGCAGCACTGTTTCAATTAATGAACTGGGAAGTAAGGGAAACAGATGATTTATTTCCAAACGTCAAAAAGCATTTTAATCCACCAGCTGCTCATGATGGGTGGATATCAGTAAAGAACGTCCCTCCCTCCTCTCATTTATATTACACAGGGTGGGGCGTGCATATTGCAATCTGGCATTTAAAAACAAATTAGTGGAACCAAATGAGGCACGAGTGGAATGTAATTGCGTGAAGGGCAAAACACATGCTCGTCTCCCGCTTTTTGTGTGTATTTTCATGACCAGAGATAACTTTGCTCTTCATATGGTTGGTGAATAACAGAAAGCACGTAGAGTGGAATTTGAAAATAAACCTTAGAAATGATTTTTTTTATGTATATAGTTCAAATCAGACGTCGGTAAACAGCGACTATCGAGCCGCATGTAGCTCTTTGTACACACAGATCAGTGATTCTCAACCATTGTGCCGCAGCACTTTTGTGCACCACCAAATTTTTTTTTAAAATTATTCATTATATATAGGCTGAGGAAAAAATAACTTATAGTTTTAACAAAACTAAAAAACACGTTTTTATACTGAATCGAACTAAAAAGTAAAAAAAAATAATTCTAAAAAAGAATAAAATGATGCACGAGAAAATTAATGCCATTGGGTGTACAAACGTGGGGTGTTCCATAAATATATCAATTGTTATAGTTTCTAACTTCTATTCCGAAATGCTGAGTTAGAGTAAAAATGTAGCACAAAGCACCCCGCGCTTTCACCCCAATGTCATTAATTTTCTCGTTCATCATTTTATTCTTATATTAAGAATTATTTGTTTTTACCTTTTAGTTCAATTAGCGGTAAAAGCGTGTTTTTTAGTTTTGTTAAAACTATAATTTATTTTTTATTTTCATTTTCCTAAAAACTAGACAATTATGGTAAGTAATTGCTGACGCAAACGGTTTTGCTTTTATATGTTTGTAACTTAATCTTTTAGTCACCAAATCTGGAAATGGGATCTGGAATTAATCGCCAAATCTGGAAATGGTATATACAATTAGTCGCCAAATCTTAAAAAAATATATGAAATTAGTCGCCAAATCTGGAAACGGTATAATGAATTAGTCGCCAAATCTAAAAATTGTTATTCCTGTTGTCCTAATCAGGACAATGGAACAAAATAAAAAAAATTAAAATATTGTCATCGATCCTTGACAAGTGTACAAAATTTCGAATTAATTTGACCTTTTAAATCGGCCAAAAATCGAGTTCCAAGATTCCGTTACATACAAGTGAAACTTATAAAAGCGTGTTAAAAATCCGATACCGAAACATTCGACAGTTTTGTAGAAATAAACTAAGGGTTATTCATGGTATCTTTTCGTGGATAGTGGATACATCTGTATATGAATAAACTTTGAACGAAGAGGGAAAAATAATATCGCTCTGTATAATCGATATTTAATTTCAAAACATTCGGAAGTGTCAATTCATTTTGGATTGAAATAAGAGGCGATTATCTCATAATAGCAAAAAGAGCTTTAACCCCTTCCTGGCTTTTCCCGAGTCGATCTCGGGCAAGCGAAACATACCATTCTGGCTCGTTTTGAGTGTAGCTCGGGACCTGTGAAAATGTACACTGTGCAATCGGTCTTTCCCGAATTATTTCACGCGTGCTTTTTATGGTTTTGAATAATTAAAAAATACCACTGGGTGTGGAATTTTTTGCAAAAAGAGGACGTTCTTCTGCTGAGCACAACCACATTCACACTTGTCTGAAATATGTATACACTGATTAACTACATTTCCACAACGGAGAAGGAAACTAATCCATCAGGATAGTGTATTATTTGCTGCTCAAATAAAGTCAGAATAAAGGGAAGAAGGAAAGAAGAGAAACAAGGTTCTCTACTGTCTAGATTGCGATGTTGGGCTATGCGCAGTA
This sequence comes from Trichonephila clavata, assembly GCA_019973975.1. Lineage (NCBI taxonomy): Eukaryota > Metazoa > Arthropoda > Arachnida > Araneae > Nephilidae > Trichonephila > Trichonephila clavata. The sequence goes on from BMAO01012292.1 coordinate 178,604, forward strand.
CTGTGTTTTCGAATTTATCATACACGAGATCAAATTTTAATTAATAATTCCATAATCATTTATGTAAATGCAAAAGATGTAAATCAAATTCGTAAATCAAGAAAAAAAGCTAGTTATTCTAAGCTTTATATTTATAGATGGTGTGAATTGATTCCAAAGTCTAATGATTTCTGCCATACAGAAAGCCAACTTTACAGGTGAATTACTCATTCATACAAATAGATTTGTTTACATTGATTTTTAGGAAATTTTGCATGCGGATGGGGCTATTACGTTTAAAAAGATATATATGTTTGAAAACAAGCATACAAAATTGGCAATTTTTAATCCATAATTCAGAAATAAAATGAACCTGGAAGGGGTTAAGATATTGTTACAATTTTCTACGTCGTATTTGCGTGGATTTAGATTTTCAGCATTAACAAACATAAAAATGAAAGAAAGATCGAGACTTTTAAATGTAGATGACGAAATGAAAATGGCATTATCATCCTCATAATCCAATGTAAACAAACTATCAAAAATCCTCAATCTGAAATTTCGCATTAAATGTATTATAATTAATTTGTAATTAAGTACTCAATCAATATTTTGTCTTTGTCTTACTTATTATTTTATTAGACATTGACAATTATTATCTTAAATTATTTATATATATAGTGTATTTACAGATATAAGTAAAATTTTCTTAAACTTATTTTATTGTTAGAGAACCGTCAAATTTTGAAATTGTTTAAAGTGTACCCGAATAAAAAAAAAAAGTTGAGTATCACTGGCATAGATAAATGGTTGTGGTTCTTCAATCTTTTGCCTCTATAAATTATTTTTAAAAAATTAAAGTAAAAAATTATCAGAGCAAGATTCCTATACTTTATGACTTATGAGGTCTCGTGTTACAGAAAAGCTGTTCTTTCTCCATCCAAAATTTCCTAAACACTACCTCTTACAACATATATAATCATATAATTAATGTAAAAAAAAAAATAACATAAATAAAAAGAGACTTTTTTCAGAAAATTCTTTTTATAATCTTAATTGATTACGAGTAGGCAAACCTTAATTAGCACTAGAACGTGCGAATAATGATGATAAATGAAAGAAGGTAAATACGTACATCACATAAATTGTAATTTAACATTAAAAAATATTAAGAAAGAACTAATCTCTTATCTCTACGCGCATGAGATTTTATTAAAACTATTGTTGGGAAAACAATTGTTTACCTCTTTGCCAACTAATGACTGCACGAGCCAAGTGATTTTAATAAACAAGGGGAAAAAAGGCAAAAAAACTTTAGGACATATTTTGAAAAGTAATTAATTTTTAAGATGAATTCCATAATTTTATAATTAGGCATTTGTAATTTACTATACTTTGTATTTTATGTAAACCAACTGTATTTATTTTTATACTTGTAAATCTGGAAGCAATTTCTTTGTTATTTTCTCCCTTTTATCGGATTGGCAACAGTCCGTTTTCTGACATCAGACTAGTAGCAACGTTTTAACTAGGCCTAATAAATAAAAGTGTTTTTTTAAATTTTTAAGCCAATTTTCTATACTTTAACGTTATAGAACCAAATGTTCATAACACTATTTTCTGTGAATTAGCTGTCAGAGAACTGTTACACATCACACATCGAAAAACATAGCGTATAAATTCTTTGAGTGTGGTACGTTTAATTGGCGCTGTTCGAAATATGATCATATGTAATTCATTTGAAGATCCACTACGCTCTGCAATAATTCTTGAGAGGTTTTTTAAATCCCTAAAATTATTTCAAGAAAAAAATCGATTTATAATCAGTGCTTGTAGATATTAATGATGTGTTTCAAACAATTTTTAATCATCTTCATTCAACGTTTGTAAGCTTTTTTATCATTTAGACTGCGTGTTCGATATGCAATGAGTGAGAGTAAAATTAACGTCACACTACAAAAGCTATTGGCGACGGATCTCGCAATTTTAAACCTCATTCAAGTGACGAGGACGACACCTGAGTTGTCACCCCTCCAAACTACCATACTACGCCAACGGAAGGACTATGAGCCTGGACAGACAAATTAAACGTACATCATTCCCTCGACACGGCAAATCTTAGGGGCACGAGGGCTGGAACTCATGACACCCCGGCCACGAGTTCGTGGCCGCTAGACTACCATGGCCACCATTCGATATGCAATATCATCTTTTGTAAAGGTAGAATGTTCTCTCGATTTCTTTTTCCGATTCATTATTTAGATATTATAGACCAAATACCATTTCAGAAATTGGAATATGAAACACATCATCATTACAGTCAAAAATTTGAATTTGATACAGGTATTCAAGTGAGAATAGGCCATCCATCCAGTATAGTGGTTAGTGACGCTGACTGTTGTGCCGTAGGGTCTGGGTTCAAATCCCGGAGCAGGATGGAAGTTTGCAAATGAATAGTGCCTTTGCGGCATGGGGGTACTCTACATGGCCTTCGAACCTTAAGACCTCTCGTGAGGTTGGTGGAAGGAGAAGAGAGGTGGGGGCCTCTGACACCCCCCAGGGTGTTCTGCCTCAAAATTGGGATGGAACTTAGCCAAATCGTAGTGTCATCTGTATGGTTCTCAAAACTATGGCTAACGACAGGCGTACAATCTAGCCTTTGCCACGATGAATTTCGTGGGCCTTGATTTGATGCTATTGTCGATCAGGCGGGATAAGTAACAACAAGTAATAAAAGGTAATAGTATTCAAGCTAATAATTTTAACGAAGAATTTATCCTTAAATTCGCAATAATCCTATGAATTTCAACTTTAAATTCTGAGCCTCTTAACATCAAAGGAAACACATAAAGCTGGGTGTCATGGCAAATATTGATTACCACTGCTAAATTGTGCATTTTTTTTGTTGCAATTCTAAACTAAAGTATTTTTATATTTGTTTTAAATGTGAAAGCAAATAAACAATAAGAACTTTATTTTTGGAGTATTCCCCCTCCCATATCATCCGAAGTTCGTTTGAAATTTTCCGAAGATTGAAGCTTCATTTTAGTGTTCAGTACTCAAAATCATAAAATTTGATGTTTATCTCAAATATATAAACTGCTTAATCACATTAAAGATGTTTTCTGATATTTTTTAAAGAAAATGTATTGTGTGTCTGTGTGTGAGAAAAGAAAAATTCTATGATATTGTTCATAACTTTGGGTTTTATTTGTTTATTTTTTTATAAACTAACTTGGCTTTGCTTTTTTGTTGAAATATATTCTTTTAGATTTTTTAAAATTTAGTATTAGCTCAGGCAATCCAGATGAATTTAAGAGTCGCGTTAGTCTAATTTTTTGATAATGTAACTAAAAAACAGTGAGTTCTGATTCCATCCTTCAAGGATTTTTGTGTTGCCAAACAACTGAATGTAAAAACTGAAGTCAAAGTCCTTACATAGGCTTAGTTAGGAATGCAAAAATGGAACATCAGCTCACACACACACACACACACAGATGTCATCCTTATCACTTAATAGCAGTTTTAAATTACAAGCGGAATTGTAAACTGTTTCGGTTTGGCGATCAAAAGAGATAAGGCGCATTTCGCTGCAAGTATTCGGATACTTATCTTGTCAATCGGCTTCTTAAACGTATTCAAGTTTCCATAAAAATCATCTGACGTGATTCTTAAAAAGTCGCCAAGGGGAAACAATATGATCCCTGAGTCAAGAATGTAGCACATTAAAAATTCTTCAAGACTTGTGATTCATAGGCCTTATCCGATTGAAAATTATTTAACTTTAGAACATATACAGTAGAACGTCGTTTATCTGAACGTTTATTATCCGGAGCGTCAAATATCCGAATCAAAGTCCGGATACGTTTTCGAACAGTACAATGTTCACCAGTTGTTTCCTGTTAGGCCAAAATTGACGGGAAAACCCAAGGTGAGGTATATTTGGAAGATTTTAACCTTGTGTGATTTGGTAAACATCTGCGCGGAATATTATGTCAGATTGATTCCAAGTGAGGGGGTGTATACGTGCTCTTATGTTGAGCTTTGTTGATGTAGAAACCTGGATGGCATGAGATGCAGACGACTGTAGATTTCAAATACTAAATGATGACGAGACTGTGACTTCCATGCAAGAAGAACCCGACCTTGCCGACAATGAAACGGATGAAGACGAGGTAGGACAACAACAACGAAAGTAGCAAGGGCCACCAAATGCTGACGCGTTTCTGAGTTGGAGAATGCTATGGAGTGGTACGAACATCAATCAGAGTGCTGTCCTACTCAATTACTACTGCTCAAGAGAATCAGAAACCTTGCAGCGAAAAAACGAAGGTGTACAATGGGTACAGCAAAAACAAGTGATCATTTTCCAGAATGAAAGTAAAATTGCGACATTTTGCAACTATTTTGCTTTTTCTTCAAGCACGTTTCCGGCATGTGATGATTGCAATAGTCGTATAGTGTCCGGTTTCATATACTGCATGGATCGCATTCGATTTTCGGTTATCCGGACAATCGCGTATCCGTACGGTGTCCGGTCCAATTGATTCGGATAAACGACGTTCTACTGTACATTGTAATATCCTAGGATTTTCAATCGATGACTCTTGAATTATTTTTTTAATAGTTTATTGGTTCACGATCACCAACATAAAATTATATACACTTTGTACACATTTTAAGTGAAAATCATAAATTTCCCGAGTTTGTTGATAATTTTAGAGAAAATAAAGCCAATTATTTGCCAGGGTGGTATCCAACACATCTACTTCGGGCAGATACAAAAATCTTTAATACAAAGGTCACTGGTGGAGCACACAGGAATCTCTCTTCAAAAGAAAATCACTGAATTTTTACAGTCTCCTCGCAAAGCTCGCTGGAGGGACTGACCGACCTCTCTCATTGAGAGACAATCATCTAAAAATCAAATATCTACACTATCTCGCTGGTGGAGCTAAAGCAACCTATCTCGTCGAGAGGTAATCACCGAATCTCTTGGCGTGGCACCCGCGCAGGCGCAGTACCTCGAATCAGTCCACTTTGCCACCTAGAATTTCAGCATGGGTCTAGAGTTCGTTACAACATATATGTGAAGAACGAGAATTTTGTATCTCTCAGATCTCAAAAGATATTCTGTTATCTCTAAAAATAATAATTCAGTGGTGGTCATTGTGATAACCAAGTAGCCAAGTTGCTCGTGGACGTGGTAGCCTAGAAGTCATGGTCACTGACTGGTGGACCATGATGGCAGACGTTTTCGACACGTGGTTCGAATCCTGATGACACTGAAGACCAGTCGTATAGAGGGACCGATGCACCTTAAATATGTCGTGGCTCAAAGTCCTCCCTTTAGCGTGATCTGGAAAAGAAAGTGGGATACCAATTCAGTTGTCGTACTCGTCACTTGACCACAGTTCAAAATTACGAGGTCCGTCACCAGTAGCCCTTATGTTACTTTAGAGTGTGATGCTGATAAACACTCACTAACTCACCAAAATACTCCATATTTCCTTTCAGTTAAGAAAGTTATGGAGACCCAGTGGCTGAGTGGTAGTGTATCGCGCTCCCACGCCACAGGTCCGGGGTTCGAATCCCGGGCTAGGCAAGGTCGACTCACCCTTCATCCCTTCAGTGGGTCGATAAATGAGTACCAAGCTTGCTTGAGAACTGAACACTAGGGGCTTTATGTCAGATTAACTACTTGACCGATACATCTGCATATGCACCCCAGCGCCTAAGGTCACGTAAACTGAGATAGGCACAGTAGGCCTTGGTCTTCATGAGCTGTTGCGCCACTAAGTTCAGTTGTAGAGTGAGTGAGTGAGTGAGTGAGTGAATATTAACATCCTACTGTTCAGCAACACGAGGGCTTTTGGGGACGGTCCGCGTAATTTTGAGCCATGGTCAAATGACGCGGACGACACCTGAGGTGGTACCCCTCTCTCCTAACTACCACACTACACCAACGGGAGGACGTTTGAGCTCTCGACAGATTTAACGTGCATCGCTTCCCTACACGGCGGGTCTTCAGTGGTACTGGGATCGAACTCATGAAACGCTAGCCACGATCCGATGCCTAGACCACTTGGCTACCGCGGCCGCAGTTCAGTTGTAGAAAGATATAAATTGGGGCTTCAGCTCAAAACTGTTCTCTCAACTGTACTGCCCTGCTGTACCGTGACTGTTAAGTGGACTACAGTTGCTCTGAAGTCCTGTTGCAGTTCTTCAATGAAGACGCTCGGATTCATGAGCTTGCTCTAGATCAGGGGTGGCCAACCCATAGCCCGCCTTGAATAATTGTGCGACTCACGAGATTAATTACAACTTTACAAAATACGATTATTTCCTGCAATATTTTTGTTTTTAGTGTAGTGTTGTGTAACAAATATATCCCATAACTGTTTCTATTTTATCACACATTTTGCTTCTGTTTTATGTACATACTTAAAAGGGAGCAAGCAGTATTGCATTGCAACGACCCCCCCCCCCGAAGCATCACGTTTGACTCCCGTAACTTTATCGGGCTGCTTATTGCCAGAGCGAGACATATTTGATAATTGCATTATTATTAAATTATCTATGTTTGTATACATGGAAAATAACAAAAAGAATAATAACAATATCCATTCCTTTTTAAATTTTCACTCCAATACAATTTTCACTCCGTATGAACCTTAAAGTACAGTACATAGCATACGTTGTAAAATGTACAAGCCATAGTCCGAACCAAATAAATGAACATGACTTACAATCGCACAAACTGACTCGACTGACTGCCATCTTTTGACTGAAGGAGTAATGATAGTGTATGGTGGTACGGCCTAGGTCTATACATGGACGACGGTCCTCACAATGTAGCCAGTTGATATATCGTCCGAAATTTCCAGTATTCGAAGAGTATGACAGGAAAAAACATTTGACCGTTGAAATTATTCGAATCATTATCTTATAAAGGGTGAGTTGAGAGCGAGACGAGGCCCCCATTGTGGTTGAAGCCCTGGGCCCGGGCGGCCCTTGCCTTAAGAAATCCCTGGTCATGGTGAGGAAAGTGGGGTGTCAGTTTTTGACCTCGTCATCGGACTTTAGTGAATTTCTTCCCCAATAGCCTTATGGTTGCTTTTTGAATGCAACGTAAATAAACAATTAGAATCCTTTATGTCATAATAATTTTTCTGTAGGCGTCTTTTTTTCCCCCTGTTAGATTTAAATGTGATGTTTTAAAAAAAAGCCTTAAAAAAAATCTTTTTTTTAATGCTCGTTGATGATTTGAAAAAGGAATAGTCTACCAGTAATTCTGGATTTTATAGGCTTTGGATTAAAGCTCTTCAATTTGGTATTATATTTTAGCTGTGCTGTTTCGGGAAAGATTTTATTTGACTATCCGCAAACGAGGGAGTTTTTAATCAAGCCCTTTTTAAGATCATTTCGCTTTATAGAGGCTTTATAGAGGGGAAGGTGATACCAAATTCATTAAAATAATACTAATTACCCATACAGTCCATTTGTTAATCCATCTCAGCTAATTCTAATAGCAGTTCTGGAACAATATTATGCAAATTTTACAGCATAAAGTAATCATATATCAAGATTTAAAAGATACTTTATGCAATACCCAGATACACGAAGATTACATGTGTGGATAGTTTTTGTCAAACCCTTTGAAATCAATTCATTGTCAAAAGGACTTGAAACCATTGCGAATATTATATTCCCTAAATATTTTCCAGGTATTAGAAGATTAATACTTGGTTATTTTTGTTACCTTTATCTCGTGATTGGGAGACTATAATAAGCCTCTTCAAAATAAACGTGGCCTTATTTCATCGAATATGTTGTATTAAATTATGTTAGAAATGGTAAATTTTTTACTTAAAAAAACTCTTTGTGTAGAGGTTTCGATTTACAATGTTTAAGGCCGGTTTCACTCGGGGCAATTTTGAGCCAGTCAACGCGTTTCCTTTGTGCAGATGGGAGAAAATTCCCTTCACACGCGGAAATAAAGTTGACTGAAAAGGGAATGCTGTAAGGGAAAAGGGAGTGCCGGACTCATAAATACAATGATAGAGTCCCAAAGAAGAAATAAAAAGCTTTCATTTTCAATACACCAGTAGCCACATGTGAACAGGGCAGCTTCCACGATATTCTTTTGGTAGAGTCAATTAAAGGGGAGGAGAGCGTTGTTTTCAAGAGCTACATAGCAGAGAATCCCAGTTAATCATGTGTGAAGGGACATGGGTGATTTCTATTCAAAACTAGCTCCCTACTATCTGCTCTTTCTATTATGTGCAGCACAAGTTGAAGGGGCCCTAACACTCATATGCTTTTATTACCTTTGTCTCGCTAACAGAGAAGCTAAAAGCAAGCTTCTTTATCATAAGCCGGCCTTACTTCTTTTTAATTACGTATTAAATTATAGTAACTTGTCGGGTGGAGGGTTTGATGCAAAATGGCTAAGTCTATTCAAGGCTCAAATTCTTCATGATGATGCGGCGTTGCATGGATGAGAAAAGATGAGTGCGAATTCATGCGTCAATCGTGTCATCTGATGGTGGTTCCGAATCACGAAAGATATTGACTGCAGTTAGCGGATCCTCGCGTCGGGCGGAAATAAGTCACCGGAAGTATTTCATACGTAAAAAAATTAAGAAAAGACTTATTTACAATTTTACTAGTCAAAGAACCAAGCTATATCGGGATTAATGGTGGCATTAGAACTTCGTTATGTCTGGACAGGAATGTGTTGGTAGTAACTTTAAATTCGTTTGGGAAATAAAAGATTTCGTGAGAAATCTTCAAACAATACCATTCAACTTGGATTGTCATCAGTTTAGTCTAAAGTGCATTGAACCTACAACATGGTCTTTGAAATTAATGCCACTACTTCTTATAGAAAATGACTATCAAGTATCGTGCTGTGTGGCACGGTTATCTGGTGGCGACGAACTTTATAAACTTTCAGTAACTTTAACAATTAGGGTTGAAGACGAAGAAGGAAACCACCATTTCCAAAAAAATTTTCCACCGATCACAATGGAAAAAAGGGGTGAAGATGTGATCGTACTAAATGTAATCGCAAGTAAAACAGATTTGGAAAATTTTCACTATCCTGGTAGTGTTTTGTTACGTTTCAACTTTCAAGTCTCCGCGAATCGAATACAGACATCTAATTTCAACTTTAGTCCGGGACTGCAGATGTTATCAGCTGATATGGAGAAATTGTATTTGAGTAATGATCTAAAGGAAGCTACAATAATGGTAAAACATTCTTTGTTTTATGTGCATCTTGCTGTACTGCACGCTCGATGGCCAAACTTTTCTGATTACCTAAAGCAGTTTCCCGATCTTATCATAAAAAAGGATTATCTGGACTACCATCGTATCCAGCTGGAAATACTCATAAAAGCAGCTGTACAGGAAAGTCTAGACATCGATTCGACTGAAAATTTATATGAAGAGGAAGCTTGTAAGGTAACACTGATTCTTAATCCCGAAATTTTTAACTACTTACTTTATTTTACTTACACGGGTCGATGTAACAGTTTAGAAGACAGCGTAAAACCAAATCTTGTTAAATTATGCCAATATTTTGAATTTCACAAACTGTTGGAGAAATACCAAGAAATTCCGGCTTCTTCTTCGTGTTGTACCAAGGCTTCCAAGAGCCACTATGTTTTAGACTGGAATCAAGAGGATGGACACTTTTGGGAGAGCACTTGTTTTCAACCATTTGTTCAAATAATAGAACCCCGTAAACGGGATGATTCTGGATTACTCGAAGTGAAATTTATGATTCTAGGTGATGATTTTATTATTATTTTCAAGAGTTTAGAGGAAGACGAGGCAGTTTCCATAAGCTGTGTGATAAAGTTAAAATATGGAAATAGTTTCGCATTTGATCGAACTTTCAGTGGTACTTGGATTGGATTAAAGAATGAGAGCTTCCCAGTGAAAGTCGGAGTGACGAAATCTGAGGTTCTATCGATGATGTTATCGATTGATTTAACTCTTTGTTACTGTTACAACTCCCGGCATGTGAAGAACGAGTTTTATTTAACATCTGAAAAAACTGTCTGCCCTCAGTCTTTACATTTTTATAGCCTTGATTTGAAAGAACTTTACTCTTTCGGTATAAAGCCCGATATGTCTATTATTGCTAAAGGAAGGGTCTTAGATGCCCACAAATATATCCTCAGTGCACGCTCGCCTCAATTCCAAACAGAGCTAAGAACAAAATTGTCTCATGATCATAAGTTTATACATCTCGTAAGCGGTATAAGTTATGATATATTAAAAACAATGCTAACCTACGTCTATTCAGGTGAAGTGGGAAGAGATGAGATTGGGGACGTAAATGGTTTGTTAAAAGCCGCTAGTAGATACAAACTGAAACACCTAATAAAGATATGTGAAAACTATTTAGCTGAAGAACGTGATAAGAATAAGGAAGAATAATAGGTATTACTGGAAATATTGTCTGTATAAAGCATCTATTTTAAGAATATTTAAAATGTAAGTGAATTTTGACAAGCTTGCTTGTAGTATCTTGGGAAAATTTTATTTATGGCACTGTTTCTATATCATGTTTTTATAAAATTAAATATAAATATATATAAAGTTTTTCGTGATGTAATAATTTTCTCACACACGAGAACAATGACAGTTAGTCCTGTTCAATATTATGGTTACAAATTATTGTAGCGTGAAATTTTATCAGGAGATAAGAAAGAGGAAATTAGAACTACATATAATACATGTAAATTACAGGTTTACAATTTGAGTAGTCGGTATTAACAGTTGTATAATTTGTAAAATGGAGGCTGGTCCACCGTTAGGAGGGACAGGGGGTACCTCCCCCTAGAATAGTTTCATATTTCTAATGTCAAGTTTATACTATTTATTTTTAATGCCTAATTCACCTAATCATTATTCATATTTATTGTGTTTGCTTAAAATTTCATGTCGTATATATTTAAAATAAACATAAAATTGGGTTAGCCCAATGTATTGCCGTGATTATAAAAATTCATTACAAAATAACCATTTAATATTCTTGGAATATTTTTAAGGAAGACATAATTCTCTGCCGAAATGGCGTCGATTCAAGAGAAAGCCCAGCGTGTGCTTTGGTTGCACAAAACGAATATTCTTATTAATGTTTAGCGGAAATCTCAACATTGTTATGGACGTCCTGGTGCAAAACCAGCAAAGCAAGGGCGCCGCTACCACCGTTTCAATAAATAATACGCCCCCAAGCTAAAGGAGCCCCAACATGTGTCAGCAAAACAATTCTAAAAAGTTAAGAGGCCTTAGAAAGGGCCCCCAAGGAATTTTGATTCAGGGTCCACTCAATATTAGCTACGCCAGTACTGCAAAGCTATGGTATGAAATGTTGAAAGAAATAGATAACGTTATAGAAGATACGTTAAAGAACACTTAATGGGAACTAGAATACCGCTTAAACATTAAACGAGTAACCAAGATGGCCCAGTAAGTAAATGGTCTTTTAAAAAAATTCAAAACGGTACTTGCAATCGATCCAAACAAACATATGTCTAATTATAATAGTTTGAGCACTATATGTACATTTATAATAGGAGCTAGACCGGAGGTTCCCAAATTTTTGTCTCGTAGACCCCTTGCCATATTTTTCGTCTTTGGGTAGACCCTTGCTTGCCTAATTGCCTAATCCTAAATATTTTGCACATTTGTCAACTTAAATGTCCTTTTGATAGCTGGTATAGAGTAAATACATTAAAATATTTAAATTTTTCTAATAAAAGTAGAGTTTAAAACTTTAGAAACACATATTAATTTTGAATTAAAATTTGACTCCACATAAAATAACTGAGAAACAAACAAAAACGATTTTAATGGGAGGGAAGAGAATTAGGTGCTTCAGTAACATATTTTCAACATTTAGCATCAATCTTGTCGAGTGTAACCCTCAATTTCCTCAGTTAGAATTGTCCAATCTCACCCTATCCCGAGACTTAAAACCACAGTGAAACACTTGCTTATACTAGGAAAAGCAATTAAAAAAAAATTTCTCAAGAAATTCCATAATTTGGGGTAGATAACACGCATGTCTTTTTAAAGCCAAAAATGCTGGCATACATTTCTAAATTTTACTTTAAGATTTTCGTTAGTGCTTATTTCGATTTTCTTGTATTATCATATTTATTTTCTTCAATGTAACCATATGAATTCCTTGTCTACTGTGGCATTACTATATAGAGTCAAAGCATTCTCAAACCTAGTTTCAAAATCTGAATAGAAGGCCTTTAAATGTTGAACGTATATTTAACATCTTTATTCTTGGCAGATTGTCTGTGAGAAACTGGGAAAATTCGTGACGTTCAATATTATACTCATTTAGCTTAGTTCTGGCAACAAAAAAAAACTGAAATGATAGTTTTTTTAAAAATAAAATATATGTTGCCACTTACCCCTGCAAATTAACTTCATTAAATTTAGTAAATAAATTTGTTAAATAGGTAAAATCTTGTTTCTACTTGATTATATTTGCTTTTAAAATTAAAGTCACGATCTGGTTTAATGAGAGCCACTATCATAGACCCCTATTTTCACCTCATAGACCGAAATTATTTTTCACTGACATGGACCTCTTGTATGGCATCATAGACCTTTGGGGTCCATATAGACCACTTTGGGAATCATTGAGTTAGACTTTGGATTCCCCCTATGTAAGTTAAATATAAGGTGAACCCAAAGTCTACCTTGACAAAGTTGCTAAAGGATTATTTATTTATTTATTAAGTATTGAATGTTCACTGCATTTAGAAATAGTAAAATTTCTCGGTAAATTTTTATCTCAGGAATAAGATTTCCCCCCACAAAATAAGACAAGAACTCAGATTGATCAAATAAAACATCAGTTTAAAACATGCGCACTCGATTTAATACACATCTAAGATCACTTTGAAGCTGATATATATTTTCATCTGAGATCTTACAGTAATTTCGATAAAATTCTTCAAAGTGAGGCTGTGGTAATTCAGAGGTTATGGTTACAAACTCGAGCTTCCCAATAGGGTTTGCAGCTCCGGGATCCCGACATTAAAATAGCTAATCCCAAAATTTAATTTTTGTCTGAATTTTATTTTGAAATTTTTTTTCTTATCAAAATTTTCCAAGAATTTAATTATAAGAAATTAATATATTTTTAGTTGGATTGTCGAATCGGTCACTTATCTTGCCAAACCGATAAGTGCGCCAAACCTGGTAACCCTTTTTTTTGTATTAGTGAGGGAAAAGTCGGATCGTGTTGTGGTAGGATTGCTACTCCAAAACACAACATGCAAAAACGCGCCAAATTATCGATTTTTCAAAATTTGGCGAACCAGTGGCCAATTTGACTATTTCACCATTTTTTTTTTTTTTTTGAAATATGTAGGTACATAGAATTTTTTTGTGTGCAATTTTAGTGCTAAAAGAAATAAAATTAGATGCAGCTCTTATTTCTCGTATGGGGAGAACGCTGCACAAATCTAAGAGCTTTACTGCAATATATACATGTGACCGCGGTAGCCTAGTGGTCAAGGAAACGGACTCGTGGCTGGCGTGTCATGAGTTCGAGCCCAGTACCACAGAAGACCCACCGTGTAGGTGAGCAATGCTCGTTAAATCTGTCGAGAGCTCAAACGTCCTCCCGTTGGTGTGGTGTGGTTGGGAAGTTAGGAGAGGGGATGCCAGCTCAGGTGTCCGGCTCAGTCTCATTACTTGACCATAGTTCAAAATTACGAGGACCGTCACCAAAAGCCCTCGTGTAGTTGAACAGTGTGACGTAAATATTCAGTCCACTCACGCAATATATACACAATAATATAAGCAACATTACAAGAATAGATTTTGTCACAGTTCCTTCTTCAATTAAATGCCGTTTAGCGGACCTGCTTGGAAGACTAGAGACACTTTAAATCCCATCGCATTACTAACAGCTCATGCAACTGGATCTTCTATTTCAAATGAGGTAACACTTGAAATTGACTCCAATTCTGATTCAATAACTGAATGAATTAGTACACAGAGAAACCATTAAGTGTAGCAGAAGAACTAGATAACGTTATCAAAGAGGGATATGCAGCAATACTGCCAATTAGATATGAGGCACTGTCATAAAAATTCAAAAAGAATTGTCTCTTTTTGAAAATGGCGGAATACGTGGTGACTACCTGGAAAGAACATAATCCTATTTTAATGACGATAAAGCGTACTAGTGTAGAGTCTGAACGAGCATTATCTTCGGCAGGACAATTTCTAACAGAAATAAAAAGCCGTTTGACTTATGAAACGCTGAACAAGCTGTGTTTTTTTTAAAAGCTTAATTACAGAAAAATACAAGAAATTCTATTTTTTAAATTTCATTATGTATTATTCTTATTTGTTTTTTAATGATGCATTAAGTTTTGTTTTGATTTAATTAAACCAATTTTTTAGTTATGTTTTCAATTTTACTATGTAATTTCACCTATGCTAACGTTTAAGTATTTTTCATAAATAATCCAATCCCAATCCTGAACCCGGGATTTGGATAATTTAATCCCAAAATCCCGGGATTTGAAAATATAACATAGAATTGCAAACCCTACTTCCCAATCGGAAATGTTCAATTCCAATTAGATTGGTATTGAGTTTCTCGATTTCACTAGCAACACGTCGTGTGGAATACTGGGATTTTGATTTGACTCTATTAACTCGATAGCCCTTTGAAGCTGCACGAAAGCTATATAGGCGACGGACTTCGTAATTTAGAGCCTTGGTCACGTGATGAGGCCAACCCCTGACTTGGCATTATACTTCTCAAACTTCTACACCACACCAAAGTGAGGACTGTGAGTCTAAGCAGACTGAACTGCATTAGCCCCCTTTACACGGTAGGTCTTCAGAAATAATTTGATTTCATATTTTATTAACATCGCATTTCAAGTAAAGTGGCGCACGTAGGAATTTTTTTAAGGAAAGGGGGGGGGTCCGGTACCGGAAGTCCACCATTCTCGTATCATGCTCCAACACGCCGTCCAACATATTCTTTTGATTTGATCGATTTTCGGAAACAAAAACAGTAAAAAACTTATTACTGAGTAAATAATTAGCATTAATTAATAAAATTAATTATTAATAACAAAAATTTGAATTTTACGTACAATATATATATAGGATTATAATTAACCGAAAAAAAATATTAAGAGCTTTGAAGGGGGGAGGGTCCGGACCCGGGGACCCCCATCCCCTTGTGTACGCCACTGGTATGAATTATTAACCGTGATTATCGTAATTTTGAACCTAGATCAGGTGACGAAGACTACACCTGAGCTGGCACCCAATAGATATTCAGTAGCACCAGCATTTAAATCATAGGTTCTCAACCTTTTTTTGAACTGGCGCTCCCTTTTCTAGTAAATATTTCGATACCGCCCCCTCCCACTCTAGAGAAATAAGAGTGTACATAATATACATGGTGAAAACAAGAGCTAAATTTTAAAAAATAATCTCTTCAGTAGAATATATTTTTTAATTTAATTTTTTTTCTAAAGTCCCAATTATTTTACTTGCGAATCGGATATAGATATTGCCACAAATATATTTAAATGTGTAATATTTTAGTCATAGGTAGAATATTGTAGGAATTGAAAAGCTACTGTGTGAATTTCTTTTGTATTTAAAAGAGTGGAATAAAAGTTTTAACTAATTTGTTAAGACAGGCAGGAGTTTTGATGATGTGAAGTAAATCACAATAAACATAGCTTTCAAAATAAATATAAATGGACAGTTTCAGCTTTTAAAGAAACGTGTTAATTCCTGGTTAATATATTTAAATGTTTCTTGGATAATATACGTAATGAAATGCAGTGGACGAAACATGTTTCATATTGCTCTCAGACAAAGGCAACACGTACACTACAGAAATTAAAATGCACTACAAAAGTAGGCCCTAAAGTAATCTAAGTTTTTCATCCACTTCCCGAACTACCGAAATATGTGAATTTTCGTACATGTGATATAAAAATGATTTTAAAATACATACAATCAACATAAGTAAACAGTATTAAAGTTTACTTTTGTTCTTTTGTTAGTACATAATCAGTGTGTTTTTTTGGAGGGGGGGGGTAATCTGCCCAAGCCCCTCCAGGCTATCTCATCACCCCCTAATTTTCTCTAGATCTTTTACTGCCACCTGAAAGCCTCAAACGCCCACAAGGGCGTTATCGCCCACGTTGAGAACCTGTGATTTAAATACATGACTCGCAGGAGTGAGTGAGTGAATATTAACGTCGCACTGTTCAGCTACACGAGGATTTTAGCAACGGATCTCGTCATTTTGAACCATGGTCAAGTGACGCGGACGACACCTGAGATGGAACCCCCTTTTCTAACTGCCACACTACATCAATGGGTGGACGTTTGAGCTCTCGACAGATTTAGCGTGCATCGCTCCCCTATACGGTAGGTCTTTAGTGGTACCGGGCTTGAAATTACGCGAGAGATTTTCTTTATCCCATGGTATTTAACGCTTGCGGTAAATAGGGACGATGCTCCCCCGGGGTACCTTAGAGATCTATCCCCTTTTTAGATTGTTTGTAACGCAATATTTATCTTTTCCCCGCCTTTTTTTCGACAGAGTCTAGACCCGCTGTGCAGAGGATGCCGATGTGTGTTAAATATGTCGAGGTTCAAACGTACTCCCGTAGGTGTGGTATGGAAGTTAGGAAAGGTGGTGCCAGTTCAGGTGTCACGTCACTTGACCATGGTTCAAAATTACGAGGTTCGTCGCCAAAAGCTAGGGCGACGTTAATATTCACTCACTCGACGAAGTCTGGGTTACAGATGTATCTCTTGTGATTTATTTATTTATTTTGCACGAGTGACTTTTGAGTTGCCTCTCGAATGGCATAGTGTCCGCAGTAGCCAGTGGTCATTGCCTGTCTTTTCAGGAATGCAATAAGGGTGAAGAAGACACAGCATTTCAAACAACAAAGAGAAAAAGGAAATCCTACTAATTGCTGTTTGGCTGGAAAAGCATGGAGTTATTCACCCCCTCTCCTATTGATGAAACTGGACACTGAAATATGTGACAATGAGAGAGAGAGATGTGATCTTCAGATACTCTTAGCCCGAGATGGGCATTACATCGATCGCGATCGACCAGTGGACCGCCAAGACATTTTGGGATGACCGCCTAAAAATTTTACTAGTTAGTAATAAAACGGAAAATTCAAGATTGGCTGACAATACGCAGACTGAGCCTTCTACTGACTACAACAACAAAAACGTTTCCTTTTTTTTAAATGTATTTTGAATTGTTTCATAATAAATGTATCATTTGATATAATTATACTTATGGCTATTATTTTATTTCGTTCGTATGTTGCGTTTTGCTTTAAACGCGCGTTTATAAGTGTTGCTTTTTTATTTTAGTTCTGTAGGTATATATATATAAGTACATATTCCGTACTTATTATTAAGTTATAATAATAACCTTTTCCTTATCTCACCCCACCTACGACATTGGGTAGTAGCATACAGAAGAATTTTTAAAGGGAATGGGGTCGAGGTTTGAAGGTCTACCATCTCTCGTATCATACCCCAATACGCAGCCAAAAGTATTTTTTTGATTTTATCAGTTGTCGGGAACAAAAAACAGCAAAAAATATAGTACTGAATAAATAATTAACATTAATAAATAAAAAAATTACTAATATCAAATATTTAATTACATTTTATGTACAAAATACATGGGATTGTAATGAATCGGTGAAAAAATGAAGGGTTATTGGGGAGGGTCCGGACCCGTGAACCCCTCTCCCGCCCTTGTATGCGCCACCTACACAGGGTGGACAGCAACTCCTTGAATGAATTAGAAGTATCCCGCACCCTGGAAAAGTCTGCCCACCCCTGCTCTTAGCGATGAAGGCAAATAAGTAGTGCCGGTTTATGCACTGGGAGCTTGGGGCGGGTGCCTAGGGGCCCGGGGGGGATACAAAAGGGCCCGGATAAGCTTGACAATCAGATTTCCAGGTTATAAATCGATCCTCCAGTGCCAAAGGGGGCCTGTAGATCTTCTGCGCCCAGGGCCTGAAATGAACTTAAATCGGCACTGCATATTAGAACTTTTAGGGTATACATAATAGTTTATATTAATTGTTAGTAAATTGTGTTATTGCAATGTTTGTTTTCAAAAAACAAAGCCGGATGTTAAAAAATTTAAATAGTCCAACTAAATTAGATGCAGTGAACTTTCGGTTAGACTGAATGTTTTAATGAGTCCGTAGGTGGCTCTCAAAAAGGGAATTATAAAATCCAAAACAAAAAATTGTATTAGAAAATATGTTATATATCACCAAAAAAATCATATCACTTATTTAAACGTGGCACCGATACTGTATTACAAAAATGTTTTGTATTTAGGTTCATTTCTTTAATTGCTACATTTCATCTAGCCGAGAATTAATGTGACTATAATTTAAAAAAAATTTTTAGAATAAGCAAAAGTTTATGAAAACAGAAAATACTTTTTTTGAACAAATTTCGTTGATTATTAATTTTTTTTTAAATAATTGTTTTTGGAATTTTTCAATACTCGTTGTAAATTCATATGTTTCTAAAAATAATACAAGAAATTGACATTCGAAACCAAAACACAGAATAAAACACCGCAAGTTCATTTTTTCTGATTCAACGAATTAAAATTTCAAATTTAACTGATTTTTTTCCTTGCCCGAGTTTGAACAAAGCCAATTTCACCCTTTCTCACATTATCTTTACTTAAGTGTTTTGGAATAACTTTTATCAGATGGAGAAAAAAAAAATGAGGCTATTTTGAAAGAATTCTCACTGAAGGACAAAGATAATTCTTCTAACCTATTTTTTCTTTTTCTTCTTTTAGAAAAAACCTTTTCATTTCATCTCCAGCAGTCCACTAACATATTTTTGAAATATTCTAAAAACAGAATCATCTCCTGTCGAGTCGGTCAGTGTATCTCAAAAGCATTCACTGTATCGTCTGCGTAGGCCGAGCATGCGCGGCCGACCATGATCGATATAATGCGGTCTCTATGACGACGAATACCGCTATCCGTCATGGCCGCGATGGAAACGAATTTCAGGGCTATTTTTTTTCTTCATTCATCTGTTATTACCGGAATAATTTAAAGAAACAAAAGCAGTTTTTTTCACAAATTCCACAAAAAATATTCTAAATACCAGATCCGACTTTCTGAATGGTTATCTTATAGTGCCAGCTGTTATCCATAACGCGCTTGCTCACAGCTACTTGGAAGAACACGTGAAATAGAACGTCCTTTGCATGTGCTGACGCTGCGGAACTATAATTTGCCTTCGACTTTTACCCTTCGCGTTCGATTTTGTTAAAAACTTCCCGAAAAGAAGCTAATTTTCTGTCTGGAGAGGGAGTTTCTTCTGAAAGTAGTGCAGTAATAGTGTACCGGAAGTCACATGATTACACCGGAAGGAGTATTCTAAAAGCAGTTCATGAAAAGGTATTTTTATTTATTTATTTATTTCCAATAATCCTCGGATCTACTTTCCTGATCCATCAAGTGGTTTGCTTATTATGAAATAGAAATCCTAAAAACCTCAGAAAAATTTTTTTATCTTTTTTTTCTATTTTGTGTTGCAAAATCTTAAAAGATTCATATAATCTGGTATTGCATATGCTTGGATTATCTGATCAAGTTTAGTACACAAGGCCTTTACGAATTTTAATCGGAACCGTTCCGGTTCTAAAAAGAAAAAAAAAAGTCGGATTAGAATCTCGGTCAAAGGTACTAGAAAGGAAAGCAAAATAAAATCTAAGTATTTCCCTAAAAAATAGTTGAAATCTTTCAAATGTATTAAAAATGTTAAATTATAAATTATAAGATTGCTTTTAATGTAAAAATTTATGAAGTTCAATTTATTTGTTAAATACATAACCAAATATATATTGATGGATATTAACGCGGCGTGGAACTCTCTAAAATCTGTTTTTGTTTGAAAATGGAAATTTATTGTAAGAGAAAGTAAAAAAAAAAATTAAAAAAAATTAAAAAAGAGAGAGAGAGAGAAATCTACTATCATGTAAATGTATCCTAAATCAATTATTCTTTTGTCTTAAAAATTATCACTACTGCTCTTTTTAAAATGAAGCTCAATCGTTTTTAATCGTATTCGAAATAATCTAGAATCTTTATTTTTATGGGAATTTGAAATATATTATATAAGTTTCGTTTATATATAATTTTTATCTTGGAGTAAAACAATATTATATTAATTTCAAATCGAGCCAGGATAGTGTTGAAAATATTTTGTTACTTTATTTACATTTAAAGTGAAAGAGAGAGTTATAATTAGATGAATTTAATGATTTTTGCTTCATTACAATTCTTATCCTTATTCTTATTGTATTGTGTTCTTAAATTCTGTATCGTTTGGAATAATTAATTGCGAATAATCCTATTCGAAAAATCGATTCTCTAACTTTGTAATTTTTGTTAATTCTGAATTTTAAATCTTTATAGGGAAATAAAAAAAAAATTAATTCAAATTTGTTCTGTTTCATTTGTTTTCAAAGAAAGAGTGAAGACAACTTACTGGTGTGTGTGATAAAGTGTTTTTAAAATATTTGTTATTATAAATAGTGTACTGAAAAAAAAAACATACAATATTTAGAAGCAGAAGAATATTTTTATCATGTGAAAATAAATGACTACAATGTTTTATTTCATAGCAAAACAATTTCTAATAATTTTTATTGTTATCTTAAATTGATGTATGAGATACGAAGAGTAATGTATCGCGTACTGTAAAACGTGAAAAATAGTAGTTTTAACTATAAACATTAAATAAATTAATAAACACTTTTTATCATATAATATGAAATGTAGATAGTTGCTATATATTCTAAATGATAGTAAAGAGGAATTGATTTTATTACTGAAGCTAAGTCATCAAATGATTAACTATAAAGGTTACTAAATGTTATAAAATATAAGAGAAAAGTGATTGTATTATATATTATTGCACAGAAAATGCTCTACGAAAATCTAAAAATAAGACGAAAATTTCGGAAAATTTTTCAACTCTTTTCCTTTTTTTATAATTATTTTTATACTTAAAAATAAAATCTTTTATTATTTTAACAAAACAGTTGAGTTTTAAGTAATCATATTTAATTTTTCTCAAACTGTATATTTTACGCTTTACTTTTAGCTACTAATTTTAATTGTAGAAAAGATTTTATTTCGAATTTTTTCCGTTTCATTGCATAACTTTAAAAAGGTAGAAATGGTATTCTACTTTTAAAAAAAATGTCTTTTTACGTTTTTTTTTTGAAGATTTATTACAGAATATAATTGAAATTTTATTCTGTATATATTACAACAGGGAACAAATTTTTGTAAAACAAGGTATTTTCATTTGATTTCCCCAAATGGCGTTGAATCAAAAGGTTTAAAAACAGAATTATTTTGTATGATTAGGAGAAATACGGTAATGGTAAAGCAGATTCAGCTACTTTGCGTAGTATAATTCTATAATATAAATAAATACAAATAAAGGTAAAAAACTTAAATGAGATTAAAGTTAATATAAATAAAATTTGATTAATGAGAAGAAAATGATATTTTAAATAGATTGATTGGACACTAAAAAAATTATTATTCGCCGTTTATTATTAGGTCCTTTCCTGAGATTTAGACTTAATTATACGAGAATCAATATATCTCCCCCCTTCCTTTAAAGTTACTTATGTATAATGATTTTTTTCAAATTTCAAATGCATAGTTTATTTTTTATGTTCTGTATTTTAACCTCAAATTTTTGCATTGTCAACACCTGGGGTGGGCAATTGTTTTGGCTTGGGGGCCACATTGTGGTAGCGGAAAATACCGAAGGTCCGCACTTTTTTAAAATGATTGCATTCACTTGTTAGCTTTGTATCTCAGAAAAGAAAAACATTGTATTATAAAAATCAATAAATTTTAGTAAATAGTTATAAATATTTATGCTAACTTGCATCTATATCTATTCTTGTCGAGGACTGTGTGTAGCCTAGTGGTTACGGCATCGGTCTCCAGACCGGAAGGCCGGAGTTCGATGCCCGATGCCATCAAATATCCACCGAGTGCACACGGAGTACGTGCTCGTTAAATCAGTGCGTCCGAATGGTGTCGCCATCTATAGTGTTGTACCGAGCAAAATCGTGCTGTCACCTTAATGGGGCTCAAAGCTTAAGCTAACGACAGGCGTAAAATTCTAGCCCTTAGCCGCGATGAATTTCGTGGACCTTGATCTGATGTTACTGCCGATCAGGTGGCATAAGCAGCACACACACTCTTGTCGAACTTAATGTAAGAAAAATGTGGCTCACGCAAAAAAAAGTCGATCGAAATATGGAGAACATTTTCTGGTTTTTTGATTTTCTTATTATCTAAGGCGGGTCTCAAATAAGCTCTTTGAGGGCCGCATGTAACCCGTGGGGGCTATATTTGCCATACCCTTGTCTACACCGATTAATATTTTGAAGAACTGTGTATTTCCAGTAGTGAAATACAACTACTTGAGATTCACGAAATGTTTTACATAAAATTAGATTTAACTATATATAATGGGTTTTAATAAAAAAAACACATTAACACATTGATAAGTAGTCAGGAATTAAAATTTGCTGAAATAGACGAGGAAGTATGAAAAGAAATAAAAGTAACTAAATCTCCCAGACCAATCAAAAGAAATAAATTTTTTGGATGTAATTCTCCTCTTCCTTACTTATTCTCATACATGATAATAATAGGTCAGTGCCTTCCCAGAAAAAAAGAAAGGGGAAGAAAAAAAAAAAATTCATCTACATTACGAAAATAAATTTTGTGCATATCATTCTATACCACTTTATAAATATGGTATCTGAACTCTCTGGAATTTTCTTCTTTAATTTATACACAATCGATAATCATTTGAAACCAGTTCTTAACTGAAGGATGGAAATAAAATATTTGATAATTTCTTTCTTCAGAATGGCACCACGTGCGATTGGAAATGTCCGTTAAAAAAGCAATGAAAATTTGACTTTCGTCTTCACGCTTCATTTCTTGCATGCTTTGTTATGTTTGTCTTCTCACACACATATATACTTTCTCTCCCTCTCTCTTTCTATACAAAATATTCTTTTCTGAGATATAAATGTATTTATCATATCGCATATTATCGTTTTCTGTGTGTTTTGAAGGTTGATGGCCATTTATTTTTGTTTTAATTCAGTTCATTTAAAAAAAAACCAAGCTTCGTTTTCTATTGTTATAACATGAAATGGGAATATTATTGCTTATTTATGTTCTACACTTCGAAGAAAAAAATATCTTCTATCTAAAGCTTTTTTTTTTTTTTTTTTTGCTTTTGTTGAATGTTTGAATTTTCAATGGAATTGATTTAAATCGAAACATGTGAATAAAAAAAAATGTTAAATATCCCACATAAAATAAGTATTTCTTACCTTTATTTGCAATTTTCGTGTAAACATCCATGGAATTTAACGAAAAAATAAAAAAATAAGCCTTTTTTTCCCCAAAAATTCTTAATTTTTTTCTCTTTTTCTTTACTGGTTTTGTGGAATGTTATAGATGGGTTTAGCGTTTTACACACTTTTTCCTTTTCCACAACCTTTTAGTTTATGTTATTTCAATAATGTAAACTATAAAGGAATATTAAATTGAGGTCATAATAATGATTTTTGAACATTTTGATATATCTCAAGAAATATATTCAAATGGCCATAATTGTTTTACTCCCTTAGGTACTCAATAGATGTATTTGATGGATACAAACAGAAGAATACAAATGTTGTAAATCACATTATTTTTGTTCTGTTTAAGAAAAAGTTTAGAATAGCTTTAATGATGAATTAAACTATTGTTGTTTTATATAAAATAAGAACAATAGATACAAACAATTTTAGCACTTTTTTTAGGAAAAAAAGATTTATGTACCGTATGTCTCACGCTATTCATTGTGTGAATGTAAATCGCCATCTGATATATGATTAAAAATAAACACGGATATTCCTATACCTAATTTTTACTTTGATTTACTTTTAATACAAATTATTTTTCTCAAAAGAAATTATTTACTATGGATTAGAAGATATGTGAACAATAATGAAAGAATATAGTTGTTTTCTATTTCTCTCTCCCAACGAATCATGGAATTTCAATGAAATTCTTAATAAGATATTCCCACGTTTAAACGCATTATTAAATTATAAATCTGGTTAAATCTCTGTAGTTACAGAGGGTGTTCACATATCATTAGACTGTGTTCTTTTTTAAAAACATTTTTAGGAAAAGTGAAATATTTTATCAACTTTGTATTTATAGTAAAAGATTCATTAAAAAAGGGAACGTCGTCTGCTTTTTTTTAGAATTGTAACCCCCCTCCTCACATATAAACAGCAGAAAGACTCACGCCCTCTAGCGGCTTGAACTATCTCCAGTGATGGCCTAGCTTCGAAACTGTACGGACGTATGAGCATGCGTTCCGATCCCTTTAATTGTAATCAGTCCTCTCTCTAGTTATGTATATTAATGTTTGTTTTGTCCAATAAATGTGTTTAATTAAATAGTGGACTTATTTAAAACCCATTCCCCGCGTGTCCCTTTATTACATTGGGTCACACTTCTTATAATTTGGCGCACAACGTGCTTATTTTATTAACAATATTTGTCAAGTTTAATTTTGAATTTTATATATAAAATGTTAAATTCAAAGTATAAATTTGTTATTAATTCTGTGTGGAAAAAGTTTGAAACACGTTTCCAACCAGGGGGAGTGCCCCCACCATTTTTGGATCATCTCATCCATTAGCAACGACTCCCATAGAAAAGTATATTGACCACTCTGGTCATGAAAGAAGTGCCGCCCTGGCAGTCAAAAATTTCCTGTCGTAGGAAAAGTATATAGACCACCCTGGTCTCGTATGAAGTGCCGCCCCGGCAATAAAAATTTCCTGTGACAGGAAATGTCTATAGACCACCCTGGTCTCGGAAGAAGTGCCACCCTGGCAATCAAAATTCCTGTCATAGGAAAAATGTATAGACCACCCTGGTCTTAAAAGAAGCACCGACCACAAAAAAATTGCGTTCACATTGGATACACAAAATAAACATATTCCAAGTCCGTCAACTGCTTCAACAGCCATTCCCAGCAAAAACATCCATCCCTCAACAAGAGCTACTACTACAACAGCTCATTCTGATTCTGTCTCCTTGCCGGGATGTCGTCGGATCCAGAGGGGGAGATTGTAACCCCCTCCTCACATATAAACAGCAGAAAGACTCACGCCCTCTAGCGGCCTGAACTAGTATCTCCAGTGATGGCCTAGCTTCGAAACTGTACGGACGTATGAGCATGCTTTCCGATCCCTTTAATTGTAATCAGTCCTCTCTCTAGTTATGTATATTAATGTTTGTTTTGTCCAATAAATGTGTTTAATTAAATAGTTGACTTATTTAAAACCCATTCCCCGCGTGTCCCTTTATTGCATTGGGTCACACTTCTTATAGAATTATTTTTCTCTTTTAATGTGCGTAAAAAAAATGGAGTTTTATGAAATTTTTTTTGAAAGAGGAGCATTGTTTTTATCTGACCCAGCAATACTCAATCTGCGGCCCACCGAGCCTTTTTAAGTGGCCCGGTCATGACCCATTGCTCTGAGAAACTCTTTTATTTAATACGATGTGTTAAAAATTTGGTGGAAAAGTTCTTCGACAAAAAATTAAATGTATCAGTTTTGCTTTTATGCTGTCGATGTCATATGGCTGCAAATTGATATTCTTTTTCTATTTGTTACGGTTAGTGATAACAGACAATAGTGGAGTAGCAACAATTTTATGGGTGGAACTAATTTTGAACGATCTTTCATAGCTCGAAAGCGAAAAATATTCGAACGATTTGGACGTTGACTGTTTTGTAGTGAAAAACAAACATGGGTCAGTAATTGTTTGATTTGTCTCGAAAGTGCTGTATTTAAAAAATACCAATTAACAGGAACCATTCAATGACACTTTTCCTCTTTTAGGAGGTGATAAACAGGTTTTATTGAATATATTCTTTGCAAAGCAGCAAAGTGTTTTGTTAGTTGTAATGTCACAGCAGTAACAAAGACATCCTAAGAAGTTTGTTGTATTATTGCTAATCTTATGAAAACCGTTTATGCAAAAATTATGAAGAAGTGTTTCTTAAATTCTTTTAATTTAGTGTTGGTGACAAAAATAAAAAGAATATAAAAAATAATAATTAAAAAAAGCAAAACAGGTGTAATAATATTTGATCAATTTCCCATATTTTAAATTTCCAACGTTATCTTGGTCTTAAAGCACCCCCCCCCCCTTCCTCCGTTTAACCTTATGTTGAGACCTGCGTGAAATAGCTAACATATGCATACGGCCCAGCAGAAAAAAAGGGTTAGTACCCCTGATCTAACCTATGGAACAAACATCTATTAGTAAGCGTATAACTCAAATGTCAAAGGGATATAAAAACAAGAATATGGACAATATATAGCTCGAAATTATTCCCGTTGAATCATAAATTTCAATCATATACTAATAATATTTAAATAGATTAAAAAGGGAAAATCTCTTTTTCACATACCTTTTGAAATTTTTTTTTTCTGTGGGGCTCCATATAAGCAACTTAGCCTTTGCAGACACGGTAAGTCCCTAAATGTGAGAGCCATTTCATGGTGGCACCCTCTAGTGGCGACCTCGTTACCTATTTTGTACGCTCGAGTTTGTTTTTTTAGTTCAAGATCTCGTCGGATGCTAAATATTACCGATACTACCAAACCCTAGTTGATACTCAAGGGATCTTTTACATGCAGTTGCGTAACGGAGAATATTAGTGGGGGTTGAATCTTATTTTTACTCTCACCGTTATTTATCGCCAACTTGGCGAATTATTTTACTCATAATGGGCAGAAGTTCAACACAGAAAAATGAGCTACTGGCGCTATTTAGCTCAGCTTGGTTTTCTTCTTTGTCAAAGAGATGTGGGCTAAAATATATACTTTGTGAGTATTTTAAGATTGTGAAATTAACTGAAAGCAGAACAAAATGTCAAAACCAATTTATCACAATAACAGGCAAATGTTTTAATCTAGATATTTACAAAATGAGATAAATTCCGTTTATTTATTTATTCTTGTTATTTATTTTTTGTCTCAAAGGTTAATAAAGGTAAAGAATAATAATAATAATAAAAAATACCGGATACTAATGTTTAGTGCCCCACCTTCTCAGTGGTTAATCTTTTAGAGGGTAGGAAATTCATAATCTCAGGGCACTGGTATGATCTTCCCTTTTTCTTGTTAGGTTTACTATGTTTGATAAAAATGGGCGTTGTACTTCCGGGATGCTCTAGGGATCTTCTGTAGTCGCCAGACTTTTTATTATTCCATCTTCCACCTTTTTAACATTCAAAATTCTTGTTTAGATTACTGATATGCATCTTTTAATAAACTAATGAGAGTTTGGCGCGGCAAGCCCCTACACCAATAAAATAAACCAGTCAACCAAAACTACCTATCATACTTCGAGATCTATCGCACAGCTATTTGAAAAATTTAAGACTTAAATACATGCATTATTAAGACGCTTTTATAAGTCTCACTTGTTTGTAACGGAATCTTTCAACTCGATTTGTACCCACTTTAAAAGGTTAGATTAATTCGAAATTTTGCACACTTATCATGGACCGATGGGAATACTTAAATTTCATAATTTTGTTCCATTGTCCTGACCAGGACATCAGGAATAACGGTTATTCATATTTGGTGACTAATTTCATATAACAATTCCAGATTTGGCGACTTATTGCATATACCATTTTCATATTTGGCGACTAATTCTATTTACCATTTCCAAATTTAGCGACTAAAAGATTTAGATGCAACCTTAAAAAACGAATACACTTGTGGTTAATAGAAATGAAACAAACAAACAAACAAACAAAAAAAGTGTTCTTTATGTGAGAACGGGGAAGGGTAATTGTGCGTCTTTACCATAATATAAACAATTGTCTAGTTTTTCCAAAAATGGAAATAAAAAAAAGACTTATGCATGTGAACAAAAAACAGTTTATGTTCTAACTGCTAAATATATTTTATTTTTATAAAGCAGTACGTTTAGAAGTGATGATATGAACTAACATTATAGTATTACGTTTAAAAGCCCCCTAGTGTAGCAATATTAATACTTAATATTTCTTCTTAACACACTTTTATTATTTTGTCCTGTATCTATAGAGACGGGAGCTTTGAAATATAATAATACGGGACTGATCCGAGGCCCCGTAAACGGAGAGAATAAATACTCTTCAGACCCGTTAATTAATATCCAAGACTAATCCCAGCAGCTACGTAATTCCGGCTCCAATTATCAAACTCAAGGATAAATTCAACAATGAGTAAATGATAGTTTGAAAACTTAAAAAACACGTTTTTATTGTAGATCGAACTAAAAAAAAAAAGTAAACTATAGTTTAAAAAAAACTAAAAAACACGCTTCTATAGTGAATGGAACCAAAAAGTAAAAAAATAATTCTTAATATAAGAATAAAATGATTAACGAGAAAATTAATGTCATTCGGGGAAAAGCGGGAGTGTTCTATATTAATTGTTACAATTTCTTACTAGTTCTATTCCACACAAATGCTGAGTTAGTATAAAAATATAGTATCCCACGCTTTTACCCCAATGACATTAATTTTCTTTTCAATCATTATATTCTTATATTGAGAATTATTTTTTTACTTTTTAGTTCGATGCACTATAGAAGCACGTTTTTTTAGTTTTTTTTAAACTATAATTTTTTTATATACTTCTTTTGAGTATGTTTCTAATTAGTCTCTGGGCATTTCATCTTTTAAAAAGACTTCTTTCAAAAACATTTAATCTTAGTGTCTTGAGAAAGTTGTGATGGAATATTATAAAGCACTCGTGAGTGTTTATAAATGGTGCACTATAAAGCGACACGAAAACTATTGGCGACAGACATCACAATCTTGAATTACGATAAAGCTATCGTGGTAAAGTATGTAATTTTCAGTAAAATGTCTGAACGTTAGTAGATAAGAAATGCCGATATTGTCGTTGGAAGTTCTACAAAAAAACCCCTTTAATTTGAAAATTGAAATGCAAATGTATATTACATAGATATTGCAACATTAAATTTTTTGAACTAAAGCGTAAAAATGAATAATTATTTTTTATATTTAGGGTCAGTTGAATTAATATATATATATATATATATATATCAAATTGTTTTAAGAATATTATGATAAGGAAAATTTGTTTATCCCTTTACCTACCGCATTATGATTTACTGCAGTTTTTTTCATGTAATATTTTTTTTTTTGAATCAGAACATTGAAAATTAAGGGATATTATACATAAAAAAATACTTAACTTTGGGAAATATAATCCGTTAGAGCTAATTAATTAATTAAAGATAATCAACTGTAAAAGTATATTCACTGTTCACTTAAAATAAATGGTCAAATCGTTTTCCAAGGTCTTCATCAACATACAAAAAAAAAAAAAAAGATAAGTAAGGCACTTACCTTTTGACATTAACAACTTTTTCGGAACAAAAATGACAATTTTCGCAATCCGATCAAATTGTCAGCTGAAAACGCAATTTCTGCTATAAAACTATTCGCCTTTCCCGCTAAAATACTCATCATAGAACCCGTGCTGCTATATATATCTTGTGAGAGTGGATTTAAAACAATATTCCTGCTAAGTATCGTCAGAGTATTCATAAAAATGGTTATTCTATGTAATTTTAAAAGTACCGTCGGTAGAGATAAATGGTTAAATGATATTTTTTGACAAAAAAGAAGAAAGAATGACATAGTTTCAAAACATTCGCTTTTTATGAAAAATGCTTCTATAATAATAGCATTTTGTGCCTATGTATAACTAAGACACCTATACCGAGATTGAACTGTAATTTTTGAAAAATTCGCGTCATTTTAAAAATTACAATCAGTTGAAATAATAACTGATATTTTAAAAAATTTCTCTACTCTAATTTAATAAATTATGAATTAATCCACTTCTAAATTATATATTTCAGAAATTTTAGTTCACTCCTGGTATAGAAGTCCTAGCTATATCTATTATTGTTATAAGCATTTTCCATAAAGGGAGAATGTTTTGAAAATATGTCATCCTTTTACATTTTTTGCCAAACAATTGTACTGAATAATTTTTTCTAATCATATTATTCGTGAAACGATTTTATATGTGTTTCTTCTTATTCAACTAACTCTAAATATCAAAAAAGTTATCTATTTATACATTGTTTTCAAAATCCCGGTTTCGAACGTAGTCAGTCACCTTAAATGGCACTAAAATTATTTAAGATATTTATAGTAACATCTATATTGTAACGTCGGGCTCATTAGCAGAACATCTTCTGACAATTTTTGTCATGATTGACGTACGGAGTGATCAAGATGTCCAAGTGGGACATTGAATCGTCCAAAAAAGACCGGGTATTTTTTTTCTCATGCCAGGGGGATAACAGATGTGAGCCGATTTGAAAAATGGCTTTGATGTCGCCACACCTTTTCTTTCTCCAACATCCAGACGATTTTGAGTCACAACGTTCTTTTGGAAGGAAGCTCCAGTGAACAGTGTTTATGATGTTGGGTTCCCCTCGCACATGTGGGCTGCGAACGACTTGAATAAAGAGAAGTGTCAGCCTGTCGTGACAAAGACATACCCTCAGTGTCAATGTGACAGTGCGATTTATAGCCCTCCAGATGATGACCTTGATATGGATTGGATATGGGATCAAACGTACCGGTCTATTGTCTCTTAGCATTAATGGAATGGGACTTAAGTGAGGAGAGCCGTGTGAGAAGATCTGTTACCTCGCCAATCAAAAGCGATTGGGGGCGTGAAAGTGGCCCCCCAGGTGTTTAAAAGGTCAGCTTGTAAATTGACGGGTGGCTCTCGATCTCCTTCATTCTTGGGAATTACTTCACTCTTCAGTATTGTTTCTCTTTGAAGACGCTCGATAGAGTTGCGGAGGCAACCGCACCTCAAGGAGCAAGCGATATGAACATGGCAGACTTTTGAAAGGCATAATGCCAGAGTCGGCGGAAATACGCCTGGAATGAACTGGTGTTGAACTAGAATTTTTCTACAGCGAAAGGCTGTGAACTTTATCAATTTAATGAGGAATATACTGTTTTGTTTATTTAATTTGGACTAAAATGCCCTTTTGGCAAATAGTTGTGTAATCCCTTACGCTAGCATGTTATGAAGTAATTTGAAGGGATCACGCGCCACAATATTTAATTTTTTTAAAACAAATTTAGAATAGAGCTGTATAATTTTAATGTTATGTTTTGAAATAACTTGCCTTTTCTAAACAATATTTCAATATCAATCTTCGAAGTTTTTCTTTGAAATTCCCGATTTATACCTCTATATTTCATGAAATTGAAATTTACTTCAAACCGATTTTAATCTTAATTTCTCAATAAAATCAAAAGTATTCAAAAACTATAAATATGTGGTAAAACGCGTTTTATTTTCTCTTTCACACACTCGAAATTTAAAGCTGTTTTGATATAAACATTTCAGAATTTTTTATCACTAAAATTTTTAACTGGAACATTTGAACTGTATTTTACTTGAAAATCAAAACTTTTTAGGACCAATAATAAGGTATATTAATAACTAAAATTATTTCTTTGAAAGCAAGTTGAATTGATGAGTGAGTAGCTTAACATACAAAGATATTTTACTCAAAATTACATACCCTTCAAGATATAATGATGATAAATCACTAAATATACTTCTTGTAAGTCACTTCCATTTGATGAAAATTAATGTTTGGACTTTGATAAAATGAGATGTGAATTGCTTTTAGAAAATAAGCTTTTTGAAGATGATGAAATGCTTTGGTTTGTTTCTTACCAAATGTCTGACTGAATCTAATGTAGAATATATAAGTATTACTTAAAATGATGAATGCATTTTAAACAGCGCATAATTACTAAACTCTTTACGAAGACTTTCATTTTAACGGCATTACTGTGCGAGAGCTAGGCTGCCTTTCAGATCTACTCATGACAGCAAATGTTTTTTTTTTAAAGTTTGTATGTGTTTGTGGAGAATTGAGCAAGTTTTCAAGTATAAAGAAATTAAATGCTCATTTTTTTTTTAAATGAACATTTTAGATAGCCGTTCTTTTGGTAAACTTAAAAATTAAAGGATAAAAAAAAAATTAAATTCACCAGTTTAAATCATTTTTCTAAAATTAATCAATAGAGGAATACAATTTTTTTTTTATAATTTACACTGCTGGCCAACGTAAATGCAACACCCTGAAGGAAGCACGCAAATAACATGAAATTTACAACATGCATTAGCGGAGGTGAGATATGCAAATGATTAGAATTTCAGCGCAGACACACATCACGCACGCCTGTGGCGCCACCTCAAAGCGCTATTTAAGGCTTGGAGATTTCGACGATTTCAAGTTCGGCAATTGTGTTTTTCTTGTGGTTTTTTTCAAAAAATGATCAGTTATGTCTCTCAGAAAACAGCGATCAGCTTTTGATCAAGTATCCGAGTTCGACAGAGGAAGGATTGTGGCCTACGGAGATTGTGGATTGTCTTTCAGGGAAATCGGTAGTCGTGTTGGACGAAACCAAACAACTGTAATGCGGATATGTGACCGTTGGATGCAGGAGGGTACGACGGACTGACGTGGTCGATCGCATCCACCTCAGTGCACCACTTCACGTGAGGACAGGCAAATTGTGCGCATGGCAGTGACGGATCACTCAGTCACATCACGAACCATAGCACAGCACATTGAGTCTGTAACGCATCATTCAGTGTCTGCGCGTACCATTCGACGCCGTTTACAGCAGAGTGGTCTGTCCGCAAGACGTCCATTGCTTGGTCTACCCTTGACGCAGAACCACAGACGTCTCCGCCGCCAATGGTGCGATGAAAGAAAGATGTGGGCGGCAGAATGGAATGAAGTTGTCTTTACTGACGAGTCACGCATCTGTCTGCAACACCACGATGGTCGGATTCGAGTCTGGAGACACCGTGGAGAGAGGATGCTGAACAGCTGCGTTATGCACCGTCACACTGGTCCTGCACTGGGTATTATGTTATGGGTGGTATTGGATATCACTCTCGCACTCCTCTAGTACGCATTGCCGGTACTTTAAACAGCCAGCGCTACATTTCCGGGTGTTGGAGCCAGTTGTCCTTCTTTACCTTCAGGGCTTGGCCACAGCCATATTTCAACAGGATAATGCTCGACCACACGTGGCACGTAATTTCAAAGGTTCTTCGTCAATCACCAGATGAATTGTTTCCCTGGCCGGCTCGCTCTCCGGATCTTTCACCGATAGAAAACATGTGGTCCATGGTTGCTCAACGATTGACCCAGATTTCACCCCCAGCTGCCACACCAGATCAACTTTGGCAACGTGTGGAAGCTGCTTGGTCTGCTGTACC
The DNA here is from genome assembly GCA_019973975.1 of Trichonephila clavata. Taxonomy (NCBI): domain Eukaryota; kingdom Metazoa; phylum Arthropoda; class Arachnida; order Araneae; family Nephilidae; genus Trichonephila; species Trichonephila clavata. Next base: position 212,148 of record BMAO01012292.1, read on the forward strand.
CAAGAACACATCCAAAGTCTCTTTGAATCAATGCCGAGGCGTGTGCAGCGGTCAACTCCAACAATGCGGCTACTCTGGCTACTGATTCTAGCAGGAACCACACTTCACAGAAGTCTATAAATTTAATCATTTGATACTTGGTCAGCATGTTATCTACAAAATAAATTTTGTTGTGCTATCTCTTGTCATTCTTGTTGGTGCATTTACGGTGGCCAGCAGTGTATATAACTTAATAAAATAGGATATTTAATAAAAATGACTGTTTACCTAATAAAATTGAGTATAATTAAAACGAAAATGATTAGAAATGGGATGAACACAGTGTAAAAAATCGAATTATTATACAATTATTGTATAATATTTATTAATTAATAATATTTATTAATATAATTAATATTAGTATTAATAGATTTATATATATATATATATAATTAATTGGTATATGATTAATTAATATCATTCGTTGAATAAAAGTAGTAAATTATTTCATTAAATATTTTCATAATAAAATATCGTCTGGTGATTTACATTAAACTTTAAATAATCAAAATTGCCATTAATATATATTTTATTGCATAATATATTGTTATTGTTGTAATTACGAAATATGTTATTAATAGATTCAGAAAACGTTAATTAGAAAGGATCCAACAATTTAAAACTGCCTTTCTCTTCCATGGATGAAGAATAATTTTCTTTTTAAATCCAAGAATTGTTCTAAAAGTGTTCTTATTCATTCTCCCCTTCCGTACACCTTTTTATTTCCTTCTTTTTGATAGTAAAATAGGAAATTGAATAAGGTTTTATTAATTAAGATCTCTTTTTGTAAGAATTTTCTTTCCCAAATTAAAACGAAGAAAGGAAGAAAGTTTTTAAAAAACTATTTAATTTAAATTAATAAAAGATAATACCGTTCTTACTTACCAATAGAACAACGAATTTCTTTAAAATTTTTCCTCTTTACTATGCTTGCAATATTTTTTTAAAATTGTTATACAAACTTTTCACTTTTTTATTCTTGCTTAAGAATTTATACATATATATATATATATATTTCAAAGCAAATTTTAAAAAGAAAACTGAATTAAGTGTATCAAGATTCTTGTTAAAATTTGAGGAATGTACCTGGTATATTTAAGGGTAGAAATGGGATGAGAAGAGTTTGCACTTTTTATTAATTGCTTAATTTCACAAATTATATGGATCATAAGTTCTTTTTTTTAAAAAAAAAGTACCAAAGTTATGATAAAAGGTTTTTTAACTGGAAAAATAATAATAGTTATATTTATCATTAGAAACAAAAAGTATATGCAAAATTAACCTTTTTGTAGTCATGTGGTATTTGTTTTTCTGGAATTGATATTTTTTGGTACCTTTTCATTTTAATATCATTCCTTTTTCTAAAAATGTTTTCAGCTATTGTAGGGCTATTGTTTTATTTGCATTGGATAAAGTTAAACTCAAACAAAAATAATATATAAGCGTTTTTTTATCAATTAAATGATGCATTATAGTAACTTATACGTAATAATGAATTGAAAAGAAGGAATAGAAATATAATAATAATATGAAACATTTTGCAATTAATTTTAATGCTATATTTAAATATAAACAAATTGTTGTGTCTAAAACGTTCTTAAAATATTTTAATTCAAAGAAGCATTTTAAATATTTGCGACAGAAAAAAACACCATTGAACAATTTCAAGAATTCAAAATTCGTGCATTTTTTTTTTCCTGTTAATTTTTTGTTGAAGTAGGCACACAGTACGAATTATTCGTACTGATTTTCATAAAGATGAAGCAAACATTGTTAAGATATTAAGATCTTCATTTTATCATCTAAAATTCTATGGAATTTTTTAGACCATTTTTTTCGCAAACAGTACTTTTCTCGCAACTGTTCGGCTTATTGAACGTAAAGTATTCATTCATTATTATTCACAAAAGAATAAAAACTGCTATTATCCTTCACCTTGACTGAAGCATTTGAAACGCGTTACTGGTGTTTCAATATTTTGATTGATTTAATGGCAGCTGAACTATTATGTCAAACTGGTTCATACATATAAGTACGTAAAAATATTTCTTGGTAAAAAGCTTATTGTACCAAATATATCATTCCGAATATCCTGGCAGTTAGTTCATTGGAACACATGTAATTTTTTTTATTCCAGTGTAGCCGATATTTAACGTGACATATCTCATGTTTTTTAAAATATTTTTTATTTGGCACTATTTTGACAATCGACCCCGATTTGTCTCCAAGCTGCCAATTTAACATATGGCCTTCGAAATATGCTTTAAAAGAGCCAAACGATATCTGTGAGAGGAGGCAGGTGACGATATTGTTGTTTTGGGCGTGTGGTATTCATGATGGATCATCGAATCTGTTTTGCGATTGGTAAGTCAGTCGCAAAAATTATTGTTTTTGTGCAGTTATTGTATTGATCATTAAACATTGATCACAATCACATTAATTTGTTGTTGTTGTTGTTGAAACTGGTTTCTATTTAAAGCTTTATAGAGGTTATAAATTTGTATTGAAGGAGATTTAAAAATAGTTTTGTAAATGTTTGAAAGTTTTTATTTATTGATTTTTTTAAAAATTGAATTCAGAAGAAGACACATTTTTGAATTATTATGAATTGAAATTCTAAAGTTCCCGATCGTTTCAAGTAATCCATTAACAATTTGTTTAATCATGGAGTTCTGGTTGTTTTGTGAATTAATGAAATATTAATAAAAGATAGTTGTGTATGTTATTTAAAACTGTAATAAGATAAGTTTTTCGGACAGAATATGAGTCAGTGTTAATCTTTTTTATCAAAAATTATTATTAACAAAGAGCTGGTAAATTTAATGTTACATTATACAGTGGCGTACACAGGCTACTTTATGTGGGAGGGTTTTACATTAAAAAAAACCAGTGGACGCGCGTGCGAAAGCGCTTAGGCGCAACTTTTTTGCTAAAAATTAAAAATCTTTTGGTGTATGGGAGGAGTTTGAACCCTCCAACACCACTTTTGTGTACACCACAGTTAATACAGCATTTAAATAAAATGAACAACAAAAATTATACTTAGAAATTGGGGTGACATATTTTTTGAAATCAGATTTGTACCCTTGCATTCATCACAGCGAAGTATTTGTTTTTGAATTATGCATGTACTTAAGGGGTAGTTCTGTGGGGATTTTAATACCTTACATGACATCTAGATAGCGTTGGCTATTGTGAGGTTTTTGGCACAAATATTTGCCTAAAGATTTCCAAAAATAGGCTATAAATCTCTCTCTATCACTGCTTTCAATAGAATCCTTCCGTTTATATGAAGGAGAAGCATGCTTTTTTTATATATTATTTAATTCTACTCGGAAAAAATCAATTATTTCTGTTCAAACGTGTATGGCGTTTTCACCTCCTATACTTTAACAGAGAAAGTTCAAATTTAATTTTGCCATAAGGCTATAAACTGCATATTTTTTTCAAAATTCAAGTAACACTATCCTTTAAACAATTATTTGCTTTATATCCATCAAAAGTTTCAAGTACGCTGTTCATCCGGAAAACTGAAGGCGAGGCTATTGAAATTAATTAACAATAATTCTGCAAGCTTCTTGTTAGAATGGATTTTTTTTAATTTTAGGTTTTGAACTGTTTTCAAAGCCATTAATTGCTTATAGATATTGTGCATTAAGTCCTTTTTTTTTGCAACCTGCTTTTTTATGATTTTGTTTGAGCAGGATATGAGTTTATCCGGCTGTAAGATTTCGAAAAATATCACAAAGATCATATACAGACACCGAAATCTTTAACTTTATATTGTTTAAGTTATTATTTGCATTAAAATTACTTTATATTCTGAGCCATCAGCCAATCTACAAATAACCATTTGAATCCATTTAAATTTCTAATTGTTTATCGTTGAAATTTAGCCATTGTAGGAAATTAAGTTTTGAGGTTTGATAAATTTGTATTTGAAATTGCGAATATCCTAACTTGCACAAATATTGTAATTAATATTTCTGTTACAGGAAATAATAATTTGATACGAGGAATATTGTAATTTGTCATCAGGGAAAAATGAAAATAGCTCTGAGTAATAAATATGTACGAGATCCTTCTATATATTATGTATATATATATATATATTTAAAAAAAACCAATATATATAAAAATTGGTTTTTTTTTTAAAAAAAATCATTGAAACACTCGTTACTTTCTTCATACGCGTATGATAGCAAACGAAAGATTTTGAGCAATGAAATATGAAAGTACACCATTTTTTTTACATGGTCCTATTTTTTTAATAGAATTTTAAAATAACACGATCCGCGTTTTTCTTTTCGATTAATTTACTTCAACACGGCTTAGAATCGTTTTTAAAAAAAAGAGAACGAAATTCACATGTTTACTAATAGTTTAACTTCCGAGATCAATTTTGTCCAAATCTAGCTCATAATTTTTAAAATGTTGATCAAAACGTGGACTATAATTTAACATTATCATGTGATAAACAATTATGACATGATATGGATATTTGTTTAGTGCGATACTTAAAATTATATGAACTTGAAAAACCAAAACAGTTGTATAAATTTTAAAAAAAGTTAATCTAATTAAGAAGTTTAATCCACGATTTATTTCTAAAGGTAGTTCAACTTCTCAAAACGTTATTACTAGGTGAGAATCTGTATTAGATTTCAGCATAGCAGGTATGATAAGTCTTTTTATTAAAAATAACAATTTCTATTTATCTCGGCATTAACAAATGCGTTATATACAAGTAGTGGTGAATAATTTAATATTATTTTAAATAGTATTCATTTATTGTCCTATGATTTAGCAATATGTATGCGTTCTTCATTTTATTTTAATTATGAACTGAAACATGCCTAAATATAAGATTAAGATTTTAAAATTCGTTCCTTTATTTCATATACATGGCTTACGAGATCGTAGAAAGTAAATATTTTTTACTATTAAAATATACAGTATATATTTTGCAAAGGTTTTACACGGTGTTTCAAAAACTGGTCAACCAGCTAAAAATAAAATGGGATGTATTATGATCTCTATTATTCAGTGTAAGGAAATAATGAAATAAAACATTCTTATCATTACAATTCAAATGAACCAGACTTGTTCATTGTAGAAGAAGAAAAAAATTACATTTTTGGTAATTTCTTTGCGATATTTCCTTTATTTTTCTTAATTTTATTTTTAAAAGCAGCACGGGGGTGGTATATTTTCGCGCGCATTTACAAAGTTCACTGTGAAAACAATTACAATATAATAAATGCAATATACAGATTGAGATGAATCAAACTTTAAAACAGCTTATCAGTAGGTTGTTAGAATGATTACTTGTAGAAAGTGTCCTATTTCGGACAAAGAATTGCTCACCATAAGTTTAGCAGCTGTTATATTGGGCGGGTAACAAACGGTAGGGAGGGCAGCAGAGGACTTCTGGTTTATGGTCCTATCTTTTCTCAGAAGGGGAGGAAACCTTCCGAATCCTTGCTGGCCATGAATGCACATTCGGTCTTTTGTATGTTATACAAATAAAAAAGAATAGAGAAGCAAAATCTATTATTCATTTTTATTAGACCACCTCTAAACAGATTTCGAACTAAGGGCCAAACCTGTGTGTAGCTTCTAAGTGCGGCGTTTATTTATAGTCAATCAATCAGCAAAAGAAGGAACGTTGTCATTTACGAGCACAAATAGTATTTCCAATAGATTTTTCTCATTCTGAATGTTATCTGTGTGAATTCCTAGTAGGATTGCGCATTGTCAGAGCTCAGGTGCCTTCCTTCTGGGGAGGAAACGGGGCTTCAAAATTGCATTCCGGTGATTATATGGTACCACACTAAGCTCCTGGGGAACGTATTAGAGGTCTGCATGGTAAAATATCGAACCGCAGTTCCATTTGGAAAAAAAATCTCGTTATCTGTGTTTAACTTCAAACGATTTTACGAACAAGCCGTGTTGAACAGGAATTTTTTCGATTCCTTTTCTTGCCTAAAACACCCCTCGTCTTCTGATTATTTTGAGTTAAACGATATCTGATTTAAATGTTTCTAATCGTGGGAACAGCGATGTTGAGTTAGTTCATGGATAAATTCTAACCATTTGAAGCCTGAGATAGACCATTTTTTAAAAATAAATGGGAACTCTCTATTACCAAGACTATTGGTAGAATTTTGTGATTTTTCGCTTACACATGTTAGAGGTTGGAGACCCCGTATCATTAATACGGCGGTAGCTACGCCCCTGTGCTTGAAATAGAAAATATGTTAGTGGAACCCCCAAAGTGGTCATCGTTTTCTAAGTCTGTCCATTGACTTAATTTTCGTAGTTTTAATCTTTATTGCTATTCAGTTGAAGATCAATCTCCCTACAATAATCACCAGTGGCGTAGCGTACACCCCCGCATTGCGGGGGGGGGGCAGAGTTCTAGGGGGCCCAAAGCCTGACTGCCGCCAAGTGCCCACCCATTGTAAAATCCAACTTGGGGGCCCCAAACCTGACTTTGCAGGGGGCTCAAATGTTTTGCCACTGATGGTCACCCCACTAAGATGTGAGTTGATCTGGTACATTGAGATATATAGTATTAATTCATCCTGTAGCATATACCGATCGCTCTTATAGAAAAAAGGGGAAGAGGCGGAACCTAGTGTCGTAACGGAGAATATCAGGGCCCCCTGCAAAGTTAGGTTTTGGGCCCAGTAGAATCCTGGGTTCCCCACGATGCAGGGGAAGTAAGTTACGCCACTGGTGGATTCCCCCAACCCCACCCTGGTATATGGCCCCTGAATACTTCTGTGATTTAATTAACTGAATATTAAATGAAAGAAAAGCTGTAGATCATGCAATTTTATTGTATTATTTTATTCTTTTCTACAATTCTAAAACGTAATTTTTAAAAAAATAGAATTAAAAATATAAAATTTCATGAGAATCCCGTATTTTAATTTGTATTTGTTTTTATTATTTATTATAGCTTTGTTGCAGCTTTAAAAAGAGAAAATAAATCGTTTTAACTTAGAATTTATATTGAAACGTTCCATTAAGTGACTTATTACAGAACATAAACGAAACAAATAGAACTTTTTTTCTTAAGATTTAGAAATATAAATTTTTATAAAAAAAAATAAATGCAAAATTTATATAAGATTTAAGAATAAAGAGTAACTATGAAGAGATTTATTTTTACTGAAATGTATAAGCGAAATTATTTAGCGATGACTTTTAAATGTAATGCAGAATCTGAAAATTAATTGTTAAACCTAACAAAAATTCGAATGAAGATTTCATTATCACTTCAAATTTTAGTTCATTTATACAATATCTATAGCTTTACAGTAAATTTTATTTAATTTACTATTCGAAAGACTTTTCTTTGAAAATATTATTATTATTATTTTCTCATTGTAATTTTATGTATAATTATTTTGTATTTGCTTTTCTTCTCATCATTATAAATATTCTATTACATTCTTGAAAACTAAAAGCACATTCTTTTTTATTATTAAATTTGCTGAAAAATCACAAATTGTGATATGTCCACTTTAAAATAAATGTTAACTGAAAAATCGAAGACATCCAAAGCAATAAAAGCAATAATAAATTCAGTAGTTTTTCCCTTTGAAGTAAAATAAATGTTCTTTCAATTATCTTTCTTGACCATCTTCATGTGCAGTCACCTTTCCGATCACAATCAGATTGACTGTCTTCTTTCGGAGTCCATTCTCCGAATTCCCCCCCCCCCTCCCCTGCTCCAAGGGAAATCCTACAGACAGGGCTTGGGGGTAAATCAACCAACATCCATTACTGTTCCGTGAGGAGTGTTTAATTATACGGGCTTTTACTCTGCAAAACTATTGACGATCGTTTTATTGCGTCAGATCATTATCTGCCGCTAGATGGCGACATAAAGCTCATTAAGTCTAATGCTTTTCCTGAGTGTGACGTACTCGATTGGATCTTTTCCCCTTACATCATTCTCAGAAGCTCTTCTGTTGATGTAATGAATAATTATTATTTTATTTTTATGTTTATTTCAATAACACATAAAGGAAGTGGAAAAAAAAAATACGGTTTTAGTATGGAGAAATAATTTTTTGGTGTCTTTAATATGATAGAAAATTTTAGCATGCATGCTATGGTTAATACGACAAAGAGATGGTATTGAAATAAGAATTGAATAAGGAATTTGAAACTTGTGTTTCCAGTTGGAAAATAAAAAAGAAACTAATATGTTTTTTCCACGTGATGCAATTTTTAAAGAATTATTTATTTGCATTACAGAGAAAAATGTGCCAAAGATATATTACGAATTAAACGCGTTATGTTTAAAAACGTAGAAATGAAAAAAAATTTTAAAAAAAACGATTGAAAAATATTTAAATTTGTATGAAACTTTAAAAAAAAAAAATGAAATATTCGAAAAGCATCCATTATTTTATAATCAAGAGTAAAATCAAGTATAAAAATATAACAAAAGCATTAATATTATTATGTAATACTGTTATTATTCTAATAATAAAAAAATAATATTTATCATAAAAAATTGTAATTTACAATTTTTTCAGGAGAAAGTGCATACATATAAGAAAAGCCAAAAACAATGTTGAAATTTTTTTTCAATTTTACTAGATACAGTTCTTTTATAAGTTTACTATTAAAAACTTAATTATTCTTTTGTGTAAGTATATTCGAAGTTAACAACTCCATTAAAATTGCCGTTGAAAAGAAAGAATGAACTATATTAAATTTTATAAATATTATCTTCCATTTTCAGGGTTTTGAGACTTAAAAGTTGCAATTATTTGTTTGAAAGGAATAAAAAATTTTCAACAAATAAATGCTTTTTTTGAGGCAGAGAGAGGGACATAAAATATTAATTCTTATGGGAAATTAAAAACACAGAAAATGATTTAAAAACTTCAAAATATGTAAATATTTTTGATACTATTTTTTTAGAATAATATTTATACTTTTTAATGAAAATTGGACGACAGAGAGAGAGAGAGAGAGAGAGAAACAAAAGACAAAATCACTACATTCAGTTCAGGTTTCTATGCAGAAAAAAAAACCGTTCATAGAATTTTTAAAAACAAACATTGAAATTAACCCTAATGGACGTGAAAAATCAAAAGTCCGTGGAATGAATATTTCTCCATCTTGTAAAAGAACAGTGAGAAATATTATCAAAATTACAATTTTTTAATTACACAATCAGCGAATGAGTTTTTATTTTTTCTCATTTTCTTCTCTAGTGAAGCTTGTGCATTTTACATAGTATGACGTAACGGTCTTTGTTGTTGAATTTATTCGTTTGTTCTTTTTATCAGATTTACGATTCTTTTACAAATGAATTATGGCATAGAAGTATTCTTTCATAAATAAATTTAGTTTTGTCAACACTGATTAATTTTTTTTGTCATTGTTAGTTGGAATGTTCAATTTTATTTTTTAAAAAATCTCAAATGCTAAAAATGGTTCCCATATTTTCTAACGAAGAAAAGCAATTAATTTGTTTTCATGATTTATTAGTCCCGTCTGCGAATATCAAATTATACCTGTAATTGTAACTGTAAGATAAATTATTAGCTTGTTAAAAATATTTTGATGATGGTTATTCTTTTAAAAAATTGCCCCTCAAATGTAAATTTAAAATCTTTTTATTGAAATAATGTTCAATATGAGGTATGTTGTATATAAATTTTTTTTGATGTTTTGAAATTTTTTTCATTAATTGACAATTGTATATGTGTGCAAATATATCAGTTAAATAAATAATTATTTTACCAGAATTTTCGTTTTAAATATTTGTTAGGTTTAACTTTGTAACCGTTACATTAAAATAAGTAAATTATTATATTCTTTTGAATTCATGGAACTTTTTTCTCGATAAAATTTTTCCATTAGAGAAAGCAAAGTGTATGAGTTTTTAATGAAAATTGTAAGTAAACATGAAATTGCTTAGAACATAGACAGAACAAATATCAAATATTAATATATTTCTAAAACGGTTACGTGTGTATGTCTTGAAATAATTTGGCTGTTAGATGTAGTATTTGATTAAAAAAGTCAAGTACGTAAAATATGAAATTACTGTTGGATAAAAATAATCTATTAATGTTCTCATTTAAGAATTCGAATTATTTATCTAATAATTATGGTATCAAAACAAATGTTTGCGATTGCTTTTAATATTTTAAATGATCAAAATAAATTATTCTGTTAGTAACAAATCATGATTGACTAGATAGACAATGATATTCTGTTAATAACAGAATAAAATAATTTTTTAATTCTTGTTTACAGTTTTTTATTTTATAATTTATATTCACATAAATATTCAATAATATTTTTAACAAATATTTGTTATGATTTTCATGTAGCATATATCTATAAATTACCTTGCAATTTAAGAAAAATACAACAATAAATGCTGATGTTTAAGAATAAAAAAAATAAATAATATAAAACTAAAAATGTGCATACATTAGTTTTTTTTAAACTCATAAATAATCGACAAAAAGGAATTTTAAAAAATTTGATTTATAGTGATGTGTCATTATTTAAGTTAAAAATAAACTTTATAATCCTTCGAAGATACAAATATTGGATAGTTTAATTAAACAAACGATGCCAACTTTAGTATAATTAATCACGGTTGATAATTTTGCAATAATAAAGAAAATTAGTTATCAAATATTTAGATTCAAATAAACAGCAAATCATTAAATCAAAATAAATAAATAATTCTTCAAGATTTCTAATTTAAAGCAGACGATAATTTATAAAATTATTTAGTTAAATGCATCTTAGAATAATAAAAATATAGATTAATTTAGAAGAATTTTCGAACATCTAATGTGCTGTTATATTTAAATATTTAGTTAAATTTATTATCACAAAATCATTCAAAAGCAGAGCAAATTTTTTATACTTGGACAAAAAGGTCAAACAAGTTCAATGCTTTCGCAGATTTGATGTGAAAAGATTTCGATCAGAATGGAAAGAATAATTAAAGAAATAGAAAGTAATACAAGTTATAATTTGCTTCTCAGGTATAGATCCTCCTGTTAAATTCTTATTATTTTCTAGATTTTTTCCATTTATTTGTTTTTATTCCGTACTTCAAAGAATATTTTCTGTTCTTCTATTTTGTGATTGGTTCTTCAATTTTTGTGAGTTTTCACTTCATAGGTTTTATATTTCTCTTTTTTTTATGATACAATTTTATTATGTCTTAAATTTTCAAACTGAACTTCTTACCTCCAGAACCAGGATTGATTTTCAATGAATGAAAACGTTCTCAAATTTTATGAAACTTCTTAAAATCACAAATTTTTACTAGTTATTTCTTATAATTCGAAATATGTAAAAAATCGTTGATACTATTTGAGAATTTTTTTCTTTGTTGTGGATTTATTTATTGTGAATCTTAGAAGAATTCCTTGGAAAAAACAGGTAGGAGATATAAATTTATTTCAAGCGTTTTAAGTAACTAACTATAAAAAGACACTATAATATTATACTGTCTCGGGTTGCGTATTTGCTAACAAACTGCCAATTCATGATTGTTCATTATCGCTACACTTAAAAGAAGTACACTGGTGTCCAAAAGTTAAGCATAATTGATAATTATGTGAATAAAGAAGGAATTGTAAATCAGAATGGCGGGAAACGTGATATGCGAGTGTAAAATGGTTATAAAATAAGGAAGCAAATCAAAAGAATGATAATAATTAATTTTATTATCCAAAGGTAGCAGTTTGAAAGAAAACTGAGCATAGCAAGGATTCACACTTTAAAGAAAAAATGAAAGAAAACATTAAATAAAATACTGATGGTGCAGTTTAATAAGGCGTGTGGTCACCTCTGACAGCCAGGCACGCTGCACAGCGATTTACCATACTTGCTATGAGATGATGAATAAGTTGTGGGCTCAAGCGGTTTTAAGCTTCTTGGAGAGCTCTCTTCAGTTCTGTAACGAAGTTTGGTGGGTGCGAAAGGGCTGCAATTTGTCTCCCGAGCATATCCCATACATGCTCGATAGGATTTAAATCAGGGTTCGAAAGCACGACATGCATTGGATGTTTTCCGTTTCAAGAAAGTCATCAATCAGCATCGCTCGGTGACATGGCGCATTATCATCCATGAATATGAAGTCAGGACCGACAGCACCTCCAAACAAGCGAACATAAGGCTCATGAACTTCGTCTGTATCTTTGAGCAGTCACAGACCCGTGTCAAAGGAATGGAGGTCTGTGCGGCCGTTCATCATGATGCCTGCCCATACCATTACTCCCCTTGATGGAAAATGATGTCTTTCCGTTATGTTTCTTGGTTCAAAACGGGTTCCACGTTCTCTCCATATCGTTACCCGCCGAGAATCACTACTCAGACTAAACCGGACTCGTCACTGAACATCACATTGGCCCACTCTCCCACACTCCAATGTTGATATTTCAAACTCCAGTTCAAACGAGCGCGTTTATGCGCAGAGGTGAAGGGAATGCAAACTGCTGGTCTTCTGGCGTACAGGCCAGCATGATTGAATCTCCTGTAAACGGTTTGTCTCGAAATACTTATTCCTGCGGCGATTGTGAGCGCCGAACCCAGTGCTCTGGCAGTACTGCCCCTCTGACGTCGCGCACTTATTACCAGATATCGGTCTTGGCGAGGGGTTGTGACTCTTGGTCGACCTGATACTGGTTGTTGTGTAACATCTCCCGTTCTTTGAAACCTCTGCCACAGTCTTGAGATCACAGACTGGTCCACATTCAGAATTCGAGACACTTCGGTTTGTGATCGTGAGGATTCCAGCATTCCAACGGTTCTTCCTTTCGTAAACATGTCCAATTGGCGTCTTTGTGCCATCATTCACCTTGTTTAATGGTTAACACGTTCCTTTGCACAGCAGTTGCACGAAACTTGTTTGAACTGCCTAAGCTGCGTGAATCGGTTTCTCCGCTTTCCGGCATGCGCCGGTGTTTCGCGCAGGACGTAGTCGACTGAAAAGTTTGGCATAAACCCAATGTTTCTTCTTCACCCAATTAATATTCGCAAGAAATTCGGAATAATTTTACGAATATTTACTCCAAGTTTTTCGCATTTTACGATTTATGCTTAACTTTTGGACACAAGTGTATATAGAGACCCACAAAAGTATTCGTACACTTGCAATTTCCTATAAGCTTTAATGCAGATGTTCTCAAACTTTTATGACTCATAGACCCCTTTGCCATGTTTTTCAACTTTGGGTAGACCCCTGCTTACCTAATATTAAATTTTTGCACAATGATCAACTAAAATGTCTTTTTGACAGCTGGTACAGAGCTACTTTATTTAAAAGATCAAAATTTTTTAACTGTAGGGAAGTATAATGTTTAAAACTTAAGAAAACATTTTAATTAGTTTTAAATTTAAATTTAACAATAGATAAAATAATTGAGCAACAAACAAAATGAATCTGGCGCTTCAATAACAAATTTTGAACATTTGGCATCAATCTTGTCGAGTTTAAACTTAAATTTTTTCGTTTAATAATGCCCAGCCTTTTTTTTCCTTCTTTTTGTTTACCATAGTCAAAGCATTCTTAAATCTAGATTTAAAATCTGAATAGAGGGCATTTAAATGAAGGTAGGTTCAAAAAACAGTATCCTAGCAAAATGTCTGTTACAAAAGGAGAAACTGAGAAAATTTACCACGTCCAATATTAGCTTAATTATGGCAAGAAAAGCTGTGAAATATGATGGTCCTTGTTTTTAATTAAATATGTGCTGTCACCTTGTAATTGTGCAAATTAACCTTATTAAATTTAGTACATAAATCTGTTAAATAAATAGAATCTAGTTTCCCCTTGATTATATTTTCATAAAAAATTAAATTCACGATGTGGTTTAATGACAGCCTTTATCGTAGACCCCCATTTACACCTCATGGACCCCTAAATTATTTTTTCACTGACGTAGACCCTTGCAAGTCGTCATAGATCCCTGGGGTCTAAATAGACCACTTTGGGAATCACTGCTTTAATGATTTCCACCGATAAAACTTAATATATCGAAATTGTAATTTTTTAATAATATCTACAACTTATTCTTATTGAAATAATATTATCTATTTTCTTTAAAAAAATAATAAATAAAAAACTAATAAAAAATTACGTTACAAAAGTCTTTGTGTAATTTTAAAAAATCTCAACATATTTTTAAATATTGTATTCCTTTCTTATTTTAGTATGTAGGCTATCTTTCAGCATCCACAACAACTTTTAAACGTCTTGGTACAGATTTCATCAGTTTTTTGTAATTTCTGCATCGATGTTCCTTCCTTCTTCTTTGGTCAATGTTTTTACTTTACAAATTGTTTTTGTATGTTGTGTTTTCTTACTTTAACTTCAAATTCTCACCAAATATGTTTTACTGGGCTATATGTGTTCAACTGGGTAAACTATAAATAATTTTTACGTTGCTTGCTGTCAAATCTGCTTGAGGTTTGTTAAATAAATTATTTAACATTACATTATTTCGTGTTTTTCATTATCTACTAAAAAGTTGTATTTGCTAAAACTGAGATAAATTTGTATGGAATGAAGTTGAACCAATTTAAATGTTTTTTACTAAATTTATATTAATTATGTTTTCGTTACTTAGTTTTTTGACAGATTTCAGTTTAAATAAACTAAATTTGCTTAAAAATGGAAAGTTTATCATTTTTAATTCCTACTATATACATGTGTGTGTGTTCAAGTTTTCAATCGTTTATAAAATACCTTTTATTTATCGACTCAAGTTCAAATACATTTTTTTAAAATTTGTTGTAGATGGCACTTGATGTTAATATAGTTTTTTCAAATATTAATTCATTTATTAAATTTTATTTTTTAATTTTAAATTTATTCTGCGTTATTTCTGACGAAGTTACAACTAGATGCAACTGATGGCACCACCAAAGTAGGGACTTAATTTTTTTTTATATTACTTGTCTAGATTCAATTTGCTTACAAAATCTCTCAACGTATTCAAATTTAAATTAAAGCACTCAAAGAAAAACTTTTTGGGTATTCATATATTTTTTCAAACTTTAACGTGTGCTCTAAAGTGGAAACCATTTTTTTTCCTGAACAACATTACATTGTACAATGATTTTCTGTAATAATTTTCATCAATAATGTTTACTTACTTGTAACATTATGTGTTATAAGTATAATTTCTCTTGAAGATTTTCTTCATGTTGAAATAAAATTTACATACATATAAAGAATTAAGAAGTTTTAGTCTTCCTTTGTATCATTTTAATTTTTCACACAATATTCCTAAAAATAAAACAAAACTTTTAGGATATTTTTTTTAAATAACTATAAAGTTGGTTCCTGTTTTTATGTGGTAAATAATCTAATACAACTGGATCATTTGGCTTTTATCTTCCAAAACACGATTACATTGAAACTTAGGAGAAAATACTCATCGAACAATTCTGATATTGGGAATCTGCATTATTTTACATCTTTTTCATTTCACAAATTTCGTTCTACTTCATTATGAATGATTTTCTGGATATTAGACTCGATAGCCTATTGGTCGTGGTCACGAACTCGTAGACGACGTGTCATCAAGTTCAGCCCTAATGTTACTGAAGACCCATGTAGAGGAAATTGTGTATGTTAATTTGTCGCGTCTCAAAGTCCTCATGTTGGTATGGTGTTGAAGTTAGGGGAGTGGAGTCCCGGCTCAGGTGTCGTCCTCATCACTTGACGATGGTTCATAATTACGAAGTCCCTCTCAAATAGCCCTTGTGTTGCCACAAGTAGGACATTAATAAGCACCCACTCACTGGATATTAAATTTGTTGAACACATATCTTCATTTCTTGTCAAAATCTGGATTTTCTGTTGATGCATGATATGCACTCGTATGTTTCACTTATTATCTAATTAATATAAATATTCTTGATTAATTAAATTTTGAATGAGATGGCCATATTAGTAAAAATGAACGATTAGTGCTTTCCAGTTCACTAGGGGATTAAGAAAAAACGAATTTTAAGTGGGAAAGGATATTTCAGAACTGTATCTAAGCTATAGATTTTTTTTAAAAAATTCAACCAGATTTATTGTTATTAATTTAATTATTCAATATTATATCTTCTCGGTTTATGAATGTTTATTTTTTTTTATATTAATTAATGCAGGATAGATTTGAATCTTGAATAACAATTTTAAAATATTTTATTTTTCTTCTTTTCAGAAACCTGATCTATCCTGTTGTCGCTACATTGTATACCCAGCTTTACCTCAAAGGTGACCTGAAAAAAAATTACGAAATGAAACATTTCCTCGTCATTAAAATCTCAAAGGCCAGATCAAATCATACTGGAGCGGAAGAGCTTTAGTGATATTCGGCGATTAAAACGGAAGTGAAGAAATATCTTTACGCAAAGTGCTCTTTAATCTCTCTATTTCATTGGTTTAATAATTTCATGGAGGGAGTGAATCATATACTTTTTAATGCCACGTGACTTCTTTCGTGATCAACCTGGTTTGTTAAGCGGATTTCAGAATAAGTGAACCTTAAAGAAAGACAAAAACATTTACCAAAATTACTTCAATAAACCCTCTATCTCGCGACTAGTTTTGAGGAATAATGAGAGGGTACACTTTTGATAGTAGTGGTTTGCTTATTATTTTTCTTTTTTAGCCATGGAACTAGATTGACATGGACACTGGGCTGGGAGTCCGCTGGCCACTCAGCCCTTTTGCGACCGCTATAGCGGCAGGAGCCCTGGTCGCTTTCTGTGTGGCATTTTGGAAAAAGCGTTATTTTCCCAGAAGAAGGGATTCAGCCCCTGCATCTACGAGCCAAGAAACTCAAAATATAAACAATTCTAAAACATCTTCTGGACTCTCAAAATCAAACAGCGATCCGTCTCTTAATGTTTTTAAAATAGATAACAAACCAACTTTTTCTGCAATATCAAGCATTCCATCGATTTCAAACTTTGCCAGTTCTGATGGTAAATTAATTTCTTCAAAGATTCGTCTTCCGGAAATATCTAAATTAGAGCTTCGACCACTGCATTTCAATGATGATAACATAAGGAACCTGCCAAAATTTACGAAACTTTATAATTTACCAATCTCTCAAAAAACCAGTTATTCGAAGGTTGGAACAATTTTTGGACTTAATTTACACGAATTAATACTTAGAGAGAATGTAAACTTGTTTGGAAGCATTTATTCTCACATTCGACCCTTTTCGAAGAATTTCTGTCCATTTATTGGACATTATCAGGCTTTGAAATTGGATACTTCATGTCAGATTTTGAATCCAGTGTATGTACCATCATCTGCCTTAACTAAGCCTTATTCTGGAAGAACTTTTGAAGGACCTATAACAAAATCATTTAAGAGCGTAGTACGAGAAGAAGATTTTTATTCTTTTTACAGAAAAAAATGTGATTTTGATTTGGAAAAGCGGAAAAAAGTGAACTCTAACTCGAAAAATAAGATTGAAAATTCATTTGAACGGAAAGATGTAGAACAAATTTCAGAGCAACCTGCTGAAAAAGGAAATGCAATTCCAAATACGAATTTTAATGGTGTTGAGACTCCATTTAATAGAAATGATTTGGGGGTAAGAAAGAGGAAAAATGTTTCACCTTGTTCTGAAAACCAGACGGTTCAAAATATAAATTTGTGTGAAACAACTAAACACTTTGAAGAAAGTGACGTAGACTATCCTGTGTTAAAATATGAGAGAAAAGAAGACATAAGCTCGATCACTTCTTCCAATAGTAGAGACTTTTCATTCAATGATAACAATTACTTAGAGTCAAGAACAAAGTACCAATCTCCTATCGAAAATGAAACAATTGAGGAATACCATCCATTTGAAATGGAAACTTTTGAATGTATTTTAGAAAATACTTCATCTCTCGCCCCTAGTAAAGAAAATGTAAATTTGGGCAAATCTTCCAATGATAAAAATATTTCATCTGATAAAAATAACTTAAGGGATTCACTTAGCTTTGAAACTGACTCTATTAAAGAAAGTATTGAAACTGAATGTGTTTCGGAACATTCTAATATATTAGAAGAATTTAATTCAATCAAGTCTTCCAAAATTAATGAATTTTCATTTCAAGAAAGCGATATAGGATTTAAGAAAGGGAAAATTGTTCAAACTTGTCCGGAAAGTGAAATTAACGCATGCAAATTTGAACATTCTTCACGAAATTTTGTTAAAGCCGAAAATATAAGCATGAACAAGTATTCCGTTAGCGAAGTTCTTCCATTTTCCGAAAACAGTGAAAAACAATTAGTGTCAGAGCATAACAAAAAGGTCCCATCTGCTTTAGGTAACTGTCACAAACTCAAGATCACCGACCAGGAGTGCGCTGTAACGAGGGACACCCTCCACGAGGTGAAAAAGTCAATAAATAGCACTCAGGCGAGCAACCAGAAGCCGAAACTTACGAAGGAGAACTTGGAAATCGTCCAAGAGGACGGAGATAAGGGTGGAGGAGTGATGACGACGCGAAAAAACGAGTTATCTTTCGCTCTCGAAACCAAGCAAACGATATGGATAGGAGAACGTAATAGCGCGGAACGTCCGATCCACGGAACACTCGTCGGGGGTGAAGAGGGGAAAGAACAACAGATACGAAGCGGCGCTTTCCGCGTGACAAACGATCGTGACGTCACAGGGGTAGTGGAGGTGGAGAGGGGTGATATACACACTCGAACGCCAGATGAACGAAAGGCTCGCTCGTTTGCGAGTCAAATGGACCGCGGGTCGGGGAAGCAAACGGTCGAGAATGGTGCGGCTGCGGGGTGGAATGCCGGAGCGCGTGTTTTCGAATCCAGCGTCACCAGCGAGACGCGCATTCGTCCTGGCGGCGTGTCCACTGTGGTCAGCAGCGTGACAGTTGATGACAATGACCACTTGTGGTCTTCTTCAGAAGTGGATACTAAGTTGGATAATATGTCTTTGAAAACTATAATAACAACAGATCACACTTTTGTGGATAGAGATGAAGGTATATATCGTCCTACATTTGAGGAGTTTATTCCGGTGCAGAGTCCTCACGGAGATACCTTGGATGATACTATAAAGGAATTAAACGAGATTGCTGGGCGACCGCTTGTGTTGGAAGAGTCTCCTCCACGCGTGAGCCGCCTCATAGGGCTTCTGAGCAGGGATGAAGAGCGGCGAGCCAGGGCACAACGCCTGGTGGAACAGGAGGGCGCATCGATCGACGGTGAGTGGGACCGCATCCTCCGCAACGTCTTGGCCAGCGTCTCCGAGCTGGAGCGATGGGAGGAGGATGGGAAGGCGGATGAAGAACAGCGCCGGCGCCGTGACGTCAGCTCGCGAGAGGATGCGGAGGACGATCGTCAGCATCCTCGGCAGTCCCGCTCTTCCTTAACCATGGAAGAGGAAGTCTCTGTACCGACTCCCAAGGGCGAAACGCCGACCAAAGTGAAGAATCTCCGCTTTAAACTCGATCCGGACATCTTCGATGTGCCTTCGGATGACAGTTTTTACGAAGATGATGAAAAAGATGGGAGATGGAAACGACAACCCAAATATCGAGCCTTCTCTTCCTTGGAGCTGAATGACGAACCGATAAAGTTGGTGTCCGTGCATGCCAGTGTTGTCCCTGCCGGACAGAAGATGGTCGCAAGGCCGGTTGGCATCGACCTGCGGGTGCGATTAACGGAAGAGCGACAAAGTAAAAGGGCACACGTTGGTTCGTCTCCGTCACAAGCCAAGAGACGATCCCCTGTTTCTGAAAATCGAATCGGATGGTGTCAAGAGCTTTCCCCTGTCACAGAAAACGTGGATTGGAGGGAGACCTTTACTACTGTGTCGAAAGAAAACAACATCAACAACAACAATGTCAGCGAGAGTAAACCTGTGCCTAATGGAATACTTAAATCACCATCCCCGAAAGTTGAGACGGTTTCTAAAGATTCCTCGAATCCTTTTAGAGACGAAGAGAAACTGACAAATGGAGTGACCAATGGAGTAACGGAAAAACCTAAACCTAAACCTGTGCCTAATGGAGTTCCATTGCTTTGGAATGCCCCTCCGAAAAAGCTCTCCTTGCCCCGCAAGAAGTTCGAACCCGATCCTGAAGCGATTGAACGTATCACTGGATACAAAACAGCTCTAACAAAACCACCATTGCCCCCACCTGTGTTCCATAAGACGACGTCGCCAATTGTAAGAAATCGTGCAGAGATGGCTCGAAAGCAATATCTGGACAGTAAAGCCGTTTTAGCGCAACCTAAAAATGATGGTAGTAAAAAGTTCCAGCAATTTTTAGCACAAGCGCAAAATGATCGTGCACGTATAGTTACCAGCGTTCCTGATCTTGGAGCAATCGAAAAGGCTGTCAGTGAAAAATGGGCTAAAGAAAAGGGATCTGCATCTCTTCGAGAAAGCCCAGCAAGAGAAGAGGTTTTAAAAGTTGGGGACACAACTTCATCTAGGGGAAGCACTCCTGATGATGCGTGGGCGAGCTATGTGCAGTCTTGTAGGAAACATTTAGGCAGACGTAGCCAAAGTCTTAGCTATTTAGAAACTGAGATAGATATACCTGTAGTAGAAGATGATGATAAATGGCGAAGTACGAGTGCCTTGGACGAACCAGACAGTGAGGACCATCCTCTTCCAGTGGAAGACTCTGACTTTGAGCAGAGTCGTGAAGACTTGGATGACTCTGGTCGTGCCAAGTCGGAGCACGAATTACGCATACAGAAATCTTTGCAAAGCTTACCTTTACCGGACTGGTACAAGCGATCCGACAAAACAAAAAGTGGTTTCATACTTAAATCTGCAGAAAAAGAGAAACGTGGATGGGCTGCAGCTAAATCTTTAGCCTCATCTACGTCTAGCTTGGCCTCTTGTGGCCTGAAAAGACCCATTCACTCACTCCGATCTTCACGCGAGAACATTCCTTGGTCCAGAGGTTCATCATCACCCGATGGTCCTGCTCTGTCACTTGCACTTGCAAGAGCTTTCCGTGAACCTTATCTTGGTTGGAGAGCTCGAACATCCACAAGCAGTGGTGTATCTAGTTCCCCACGGACTTCTCCACCATCTTGGTGTAATGCTACAACTGATGAAGAAGCTAATGGTGTCTCCTTCGATGGTGAAGATGCTTTTGGACAAACTTCCTCTGAAGATGGCAGGCATGAAGAGCCTCCATCTCTAGATGACACCGGTGCAGATGCTGTCACCGTTTCCATGGATACCGGTGATCTAATCAAACTACCAGGTGGAGAGGACACTTGTGATGACATCAATAACATGTCAATGGACACTTGTGAACTGTTTGACGCGAGTCTTGTACCAGATGTCGTAGATGAACCCTCGCCGCAGGCGGACACGGGGGACGATATTGATAACTTATCCACAGACACTACTGATGACAAGAAAAAAGACCCCAAACTGAAAAGGTATTCCTATAGTCAAAGCATCTACTACAGTGAGTGGGAGGATGAGGAATCTAGAGGGGAGAGAAAGACCCCTAAGGAGGAACGCGAGCCGAGTCCATCTTCGGACCAGAAAGTCATTTGGATAGAATCGTCTTTTGTTGGATCCAGGACTACTACGTCGATTGTGGTGCTGCCCGACGAAAAGGCAAAGTTGGAGAGACCGGCTTCAAGGTAGCAAGGTGAGTGCCCCAGATGAACTCTGATATTGTATAGTTATAAACTGAATTTTCTTTTGCATTTATCAAAATTTTATTGCATCAATATTTCGAAATCTTCTATCATATTCTTATGTAAGATAACTGACATTGAAATAGTTCTTATCTATGTATGAGTACTGTTTTTTTAAAGGAACAGATATACTTCTAATTCTTAGGAGCAATAAAAAATGTAATGAAATCGAATTTAAAAAGTATAACGCTCTTTTATTTTTTATATTAAAGATTAGCAAAATTAAGTGGCTGAGTGATTTGTAAATTTGCACACGTGGAACATTTTAAAAACTCATGTAACATACTCAAGTAACATACTCAAAAAATTTAATTTATTGACTAATAATTCAATACAATATTTAATCAGAATCGATATAAACATAAGATAATGAAAACTTTTATTAACTTAACTGATCATTAATTAAACTATGTTTTATTCTAAAAATAATTTATGTTAAAATTATATTTTGGTTGTATAAACATACAAAAGTTGTTCATATGCTACTTTATTCATTCCTATCTAGCTTTATTATTTGCATGCATTTTCTTGCTATATTTTGCCTCTTTAATAATATATTCCAAAATAGTTATCAGTATTATTACGAAAGTAATGTCAATGGATTTTTTTACAAATGCATGAACAATTACAATTTTAGTTATAGAATAAAATTGTGCCGTGTGTGTTATCGTTTACATTTGGAACTAAAAAAATATTTTCAGATAAAGAGCTAACTGTTTTTGAAAATAAATTTGCTCTTTTCATATAGAAAGTGGATGTATGCTTTTTAAAAAAAAATTTTGCTTTGTAAATTTTATTTTATTGGTTTTGTAATGTTGGAGAAATAAAAGTATTATTCTTAAGAATTTTAAATAATCTTAAAATATTTTATTGTAAAAAGTTGTATTATTTGCTTGCATTAGAAAATATGATATTAATTTATTCGCTATATGTTACATCATTTACATGTTATTTCAGAATAAAAAATGTCAACGTTCGATGCTAATGACCTTTAAACCCAATTTTAAATATTTTATGTGTATGCTTCAAATAAAATTTAATGTGATGATTCTTTCAAGTTCTGTCAAAGCTACTCGTTTAAAGTTTTTATTTTTTATTTTTGTATATGTCGTTATTTAGCAGTAGATTTTGTTTATAGTGTATGAAAAGTAGAAACTGGAAATGATATATATATTTGTAAAACTTTTATTTTATACGAATTAAATACATTGTGCGAAGAATAGTTATTAATAACAGAGTGGAAAGGTTTTTTTTTTTACAAATCTAAAGTGTGTTATATTTTATTAATAAAATTGTTTAGAGTGAAAGAATAGCTTTATTAATTTAAAATAAGTGCTTAATCTTTTGTTGAAAAATATATAACTTCAGTTCTAATGTCAATAATATAAATGAAATAATGTTTTGAATTCTGTGAGGAAAAATGTTCATCGAACTTTTCTGAATCAGAAAAATGTAGTTTATTTTTAAATTGTTCGTAACGTAAAGTATTAAAATTTTTTAAATATTTTTAACATGCAAGTGTTTATTTCTTAATTATCAAAATATTTTAACTTAGAATAAAATTTAGATTATAAGTTTGTTATGAATGATATTTATATGCAACTTTCTTTTCCCACATTAAACTTTCTTCAGTATTAGAAAAAAAAATTCTTAATTGTTAAGTGCGTAAAAAAATGTTATGTTAAAATTTTTTGTCTTTCTTTGAAAAATAATTAAATTTCTAAAAAGTCGCTACAATATATAGAAGAGAGTTATTTCAATTTCAAAAACATTCAGTAGTAATGTTTATTCTTTTTTTTTTTTCATCCCAGAGTTTATTCAAGGAGCTAAGTTAAAACAATAAACGATCATTTTTCTCTGGAAAAAAAATTGAAAGAATAACAAAGGATCTCTTAATTTCACTTCAAAATATCGTCTGCCCGAATTTCAATCATATTCTTCTTCTGTGGCAACGGTTTTATTTAGTTATTCTTAATTTAACTTAGCAAGTCCTTGTCAAATACAGCGTCAGCAGCATCGCTGTTTATATCAGGAAGAGAGAGAGAGAATGTTCATATTTTCTATTTTAAATTCTCTGCTTTTATTGACTTTGGGCACTGCCATTTTTTCCCCCTGCGCTGAAGAACGCAGTCAAGAGATCAAAATAAATTTAATAGTCGTATCATTAAGAAATAATGCGTACGTTCTCTCTCTCCCTCTCCTTGCTTCAAATTTTGGGACTAAGCCAGCATTGGGCGAATCAGGTGTTTTTCCGTTCATTTTTATTTTAACCATGAAATACAATAGAACTTAAAGACTTCCTTATTTCTTTTTGTTTTTTTTAAAAAAGTTATGGTCTCTAGTGACAATTTTTTTTCTTCTTGGTGTGTGCGTGTGAATTATTTTCAATATTTTTTAAATAAGAATTTCGGAAATAATTTTTTTGTTCACACCATTTTTTAGAATTATTTTTCTTGGATTCAGATATCTTTTTTCTTCTCTTATTGTTACTCAGAATTTTTCAGTTGCAAGCAAACATCGATTAACTGTGCTTATTAGGACGAGTGCCAATAAAAATAATTGTATTTTGGTCACCTTAAAAGTCCTTGGAGGACCTCATAGCGTTAGATATTTTAGCGTCCTTCTAGTTCATCACAATAAAGTTATAAAAATATATTTTGATTTTAAAAAGTAATAATCCTAATGTAGACCATCTTCTCAACTGTGCACGGGTAAATCTTTAGTTAACATTATAGATAACAGGAATTGCTAAATTAGATCGCTTAAAGATTCCTTTTAAATTATATCAAATTATGCACAGTTAAATGAAGCTTCTTTGTATAATTTAAACCTATACTTGACTATTAGAGCCCAAAATTACATTATTGTACTCAAATCTCTTTTCAAATTTAATGAATTTCTTTGTCTCGGACAAATAAGAACATTATTTTCATAAGCATAATTTCAATGTCAATACTTTTAATGCACATTCTCAAAGTTAATTACAAATACTTTTGAAGTTAATTGATAGCAAAATATCGAATTGTCAAGCTTCAAAATAAGAAATTCTGCATCCTAATATAAAATAAATATTATATTTTTCTGTATTCTATTAACTAGTTTTATAATATGCATTTGTAGACTGCTGTCGAGATTTTATGACTTGTTATAGTTTCTCTGGGCATTAATTTGAAAAAGACAAAGGGAGGAGTAATGAAGGGTAGAAGATAAAACGTTAGATGCTTTGAAATCGTAAAACTGTTATGACACGAAGAATGAAAACGCATCTACATTATGTCAAATTATATTTATCAAGTTTTTTATTCGAATATTTTTCAGATTACAACAATTGTTTCTGGATGTGTAATTGATTTTAATTTAATATGCTGCTTTTAGAATTACAAGTAAAACTTTCAGAATGTTGAAAAATTTGTTCATAGTTTTATTTTTTAAAATTTCCATGCTTGCTTGTGTATTTGTACTTAAGTTATTGATCTATAATTTACCTAGTGTCATAAACATCCAGAATTTTTTTTATCGTTTTTCATGTTATAACAATGTTTTGCTTATTATTTATTTCTTACTTATTTAAATATTTTTCATTCATAATGATTTATCTAGTTGATGTATTTTGTGAATTTCAGCTTTTTTTTTGCAATAAAATTTGTATTGCAAGAACAATTTCGTTTCAATTGTGCACATGTGATATTAAATTTATGTTGTTGTATATTCTATTTATCTTGAGAATTGTGGTCAAAATAAATATGAATTTTAACGAAGACTTCCATATTTTTATTGTAGAATTTTTACAATTCCTTGTAGATTTGAACGACTTTTCAAAATATATATATAACTGATACATAGATATTATTTGATTTATTCAAGAACTATTCTGTAAACATTTTTCCTTGAACTTTATCCAAACTCAATAGCCAGAACAATTTTCATAAAAATATTTTAATGCATCTCTAAACTATAGCCTTTGGAAACTTTTCATACTCTTACAAAAATAAAACAGCGAGTTCTTGAAATAATATAAATGCTCAATACTATGGTTTTCAAATATACCATTCTATATATTTTGTTAGTAAAACAGGGTTTGAAAATTCAGTATTTACTTGTTCCCCAGCGCATGCTAAATCATGCGTATCGCCCTCCTCATACAAACTCAAGCGTGCTTTCAAGTAGAGGAATGTTTATGAGGTGTGAATTTACTCAAGCGTGTAAAGAATAAAATATTTTCACTTCACTGGAAGGTAGTTGATTGCTGGATTAGATAGAGGACAACAACGATAGAAAGTTTGCTTGTTATCTGTGCGCTAGGTAAAGTGCCTTTTAAAGAAAGCCTTTGAACAACACTTGAGAGTTATGTACTTAACTATGAACTGGAGGATTTGGGTTTTCTCTTCAGGAAATTCCCAATCACTTATTTTTGTTTATCTATCAAGTATTTTAATTTTAGGTCACTGTCTTATAAGTCAGTCAATAGTTAGCACTTTTGAATGTCAAAATTACGATGGTAGTCCGATTGGACAAACGATCATAAGATTGCAGCGACGGCTGTCTTTCGCAAAAAAGGTTGATGTTTTTTGTTAAGGTATCCGACTGGTCGCGACAACTTTTTTTTTTTTAAAAAAGGAGATATTGGAGATAAAGGATTTTTTGGTTATTTTTAGATTTGTTTAGTGCATTTTAAGAAAAAAATGTGCTAAAATTAAGAAGAGAAAAAGAAATTATTATTACTAAAATTTGAAAAAATAGATAAAAATTGACAAAGGTAGCATAAACGCGGCCTATTCTGCACCAAAGGCTTATGAACAAAGTTTCAATTTTTTCAATCTAATGGATTGCTATATTATTCAATTTTGAAATGACCTTCAGGATAAGAGATATTTTCTTTTTTACAAAAACAAGAGCACTTTATCTCGGTTACTATATGGAAATGCTTAAAAAGACAGTGATTATATTCACATAAGGGACTGTAAATTTTGTAATAAAATAGTGATTGATAAATCTGAAGGTTAAAATACTTCTACTATAATACAGAACATACACAAAAAATTTCAGTTAATTATGTTCAAAATTTTTTTAGCAATCGCTGACCCCGTTTGATTATTTTCAAAAAATCACATTTCGAGTAAAACGCGTTTTAAAGTATGACATCTTGCTTAAAGTAATGACATCTGCTTTTACTAAGACACTTGTAGTTTTTGTTCTAGTAAACGGAAAATGATAAACTTGGTATTTTTATAAAGCTAATAAGATGGCCCATAAAATAAAATTTGTCAATTTGTATCAAAATTCACAGTTTTAGGGTAGTCGGATACCTTAAATCTCTGTTATAAATTCTAATTCGTACGTGATTGGGATGGAGAAGTTTAGAATTCAGAGTGCCAACATGGGTTTCAAGTCTGTCAACCGTTTATGGTGCAGAATCCGCGACGGGACTATAGCGGCTATCTTTGAGAGTGAATCTTAAAAGATATTTATATTATGTATGTAGAAGTTATATATACGACGGAGAAATAAATGCCCGTAGATAAATATAAGATTCAAAACATATCGATTAATACAGAATGAGTCATCTTAGTGAATTGCTTCTTAGATTAGGAAAATATTATATAATAATAATTAATTTTGATCTCTACGAATGACATTATTGGGAAATAAATTGATGGGGTTTTTGCGAAACATTTGATTTCTCTCCAAAACTGTCAATCAGTAGTTTTTGCAGTTGTGTCAATCATATTAAGATAAATGTTAAATATTCTGAAAATCTTATATTTAGAAATTTAGTCGTTAAATCTTTTATTTATATTCGCTAAATAACATGTAATGTACCAGAATTTAAATACGAAAATGAGGACTTTTAGATGATTGGGGATTAAAAGCAGATTTGCTAGTATAATAACAAAATTTGTCGACAATTTTTGTATATTGACAAATTCAAATTCTTAAATTTTATGTGCCGTAAAATAGCTATTATGCTTTGTCACGTCCCTATTTAATATTTTTAATAACTTCATAAACGTCAACTCTTCTTGTACGAAAACTAACTTATTGCAATAAATAAAGCTTTTTGCTTGAAAGTGAAATCCTGTGCAATACTCTGTTTTCACGTAAAGCTGTTTTTCTCGATCGTCCAGATCACTTCCTGTTCGCAATAGAATTTGTTTCAAAATATCTTTACAAAGCTCTCAAGCAGTAGAAAGACCACATAGTACTTAAGAAACAATATGGCGCATTGAATGGCATTCTTCCTCCAAAAGTATTAATTTGTATCTTTCATTTTAAGGCAGAAACAAAAATTTACTCATAATTCCAAGGCTACCCACCCATGCACTTCAAATTGCAACACAGAAATACTTTCGATGCACTAAAATAGGGGTCTTCAACCTGTGACCCACTGGAGGCATTTTTGTAGCCCCCCCCCTTCAAATTTAATGCAATTTCAAAAACAAAACAAAATCCCTTGTGTGCTTTATGTCTTTGGCCTTCGAGCATGAAAGTTTGAAGACCCCTGCATTAAAACATACTGTTCATTCTGATTTCAACCCTTTACTAATAGTTGGTTGGAATAATGGAGTATTTCGTTGGTTGAAAAAACAATCACTTACTGCTACAACGACTGAGCTTGTCTTATCAAGGATTTTTTTAAATATCGATAAAACTATTTACTTTACATAAATTCAACCAACACATTTGAAATCAGTTTGAAAAAATTCATCATAAGCATTAGCAATAGTGTGATAATTACAAAACTAAAAATGAGGCAAACAAAAAAAAATATGAGTGTGTTCAGGATTTTTTGCCACCACTGTAATTATTTACTCCTTTGATTTTGGAGCCATACTTCGATACCTCATTCCACGTCACAATTTCCTAAGAACTCACGGAAAAGTTTAGAAAGAGAAAATACACATCGATCTGTCAAAAATTCGTGAGCAATGCACAGACCACAGGAGCGAAAAAGAATCGAAAACATGTTATCACGAATTTCACGATTCGAAGGGAAATTGATTTCCCAGCCAAACTGCAGCTGTTCTTATGTTCAGAATCGAGCAAGAAAAATTTATTCTTTTAAAAACGTCAGAGCAATAATTAAAACCCATTATCACTTGCCTGATGGCAACATGCCCCATTCCCTTTATTACACACAATTCCACCTTCTGTTTAGAAGACTTAAGTATAAACATTTTTTTTCCAAATACAATCGATATTGGATGTCGTGATGTTTGAAATTGAGAACGTAGCATTAATTTGTTATGTATGCGTGAAATGAAGATCGGAAATATAATAAATCTGTTTGATATTCTAGATTTTCTTTTTTTCAATTGAATCATTAAGGACGCGTTTGTTGACGGAAGTAAAAAAATTGGCGGCATTGTGAGTCATGGTGTTCGAATAAAGTGATTTTTCTATGCCAAACGATTTGGAAAACTTGCTCTTTTCACTACTGTTGCGCTGCATTTAATTTTTTAAAAAAATTTTTGAATTAGAAAAAAATATAAAAAATGTCATTTGTTTATTTATTGTGTGTGCATGAATTATTTTCTTTTTGCGTGTTTATTTATTTTATCACTAAAAAATTTTGCTTGAAAATAAAATGAAGCTCTAATCGGCAAATGCTTAATTGAATATATCGTTGCCCATCATAGTTTCATAACTTATATATCTTTTATGTGATTGATAAGGTGAATTTTTGAAAATATGTATTTTATTAGCATAATAAATAATAAAATATAGAATAATAAATTTTCTAATAAAATATGTATTTTATTAAAAAAACAAGCTACAAAAATTTATATAATTTTTTAAGAATTTTAATTTTTTATGTCAATTTTTTTTGAAATCCGGATTTTGTTCCTTTTTTTATGTATGTTTATACTGGATGAGATAAACTATACACCTTCGACAAAAATTATATTTGCTTTAAATTTTACTTTATTTTAAATTTCACTATATTACAAAATTATCTTAACACTATTTTAATTTTGGGTGAATGTCATCCTATGTTTTAATGTTATTTCTACCAAATGAATATTTACTGCGATATTCCATTTCAATGACTGAGGGCGTAACATAATCTTCACCAAATAAGAAAGAAAAAAAATTTAAGCATTATTTACTTTAAGCATCAGATTTAATCGTGCGTTAAATAATTTGTATTTTGTTTCTATGTTAACCTTTTTCATATTAAGGTTATGTTTTTTTATTTATTGCATAGTAAAAAATTGCATCAGGGAAAAAACCGGATGATACATAAATAATAAGCAACGATTTTACAGCAACTTCTAATGTAGAAAAGTTTAAAAGTTCCATTTAAAAGAGAATTTTGGAATAATTCATACTTGTACATTTATGGAAAAAAAATAGAATATTTTTATACAGCACACAACGGGAAAAACCCTATGCGAAAATATATGTAAATGAATTTGTCTTTTTTAAGGATAAAGCAATTCCATTCTATTATGCTGAATAATGTGTTAAAATGACTTAAAATGTCAAATTTTCGTGATTTTTTCTTATACATTCCGATATTTATTGCCCCATAATCATATAAACAATCCTTCTATATACAAGTGTTTCAAACTTCGTACTCAGATACTTATACAATGCGTGTGGATAAAAAATAAGGTGAAAACACAACATTTTTTCTTAACTTTCGAATGCTGTTTCCTTTCTTGACCTAATCCTTCAATAAAATAATAAACTTTGATAAAAATTTATAAATAAATAAGTGTAGTGGTAAGCAAATTGTTTTAATTTCATTATCTTTTCTATATATTTAAAATTTAGTATTACTAAAAAATTGGTAGAGAGGTTATTTTTAAATGTTTTTTTAAATACTAACCTGCTTAGTTGAATCATAAAAATAAATAACTAAAAAATGAAAAAAATAATTGAAATTTAAAAAGGAAATATTATTTCAATCAAATATATATCCCGATTATATGTGTTTTTCAAATTCTTTACTTCAAAATCCGTATGAATATTATTATTATTCACCAAAATATTATTTATGATCAAAAATAATATTAAAAGGAGAAATTTACTAAAAAATTTTTAAAAAAATATTTGTAAAATAAATTTTTTTTTGAAACTTTTTAAAGAAAAATATTAATATTTTTTCTTATATAAGCGTTTAATTTCTTATGGAATACACATTGATAGAATAAAAAATATATATTGAATACTTTAAATTTTTTCTTTTCATAAATAATTAAAATTATTTCCTTCATCGCCTTTTTTTATATTTCATTTTGTATTTATGAAAACTAATTTTTTATTAATATTTGATTTCGATAAATTCTCGAATTCAAAGATGCAGCACATCGTAACATATGCATTCTAATAAAATTATCAAGACAGCTTATTAAATTGTTATACTTTTATTATCATTAAAATTGTTCTTTATGAGAATTTTCCTTAACTTTTTTACTGAACAAAATAATACCAATTATTCCCATTCTTGTTCATTAGATAAGCATTAGTGTTCTATTTGCACATATTTTATTTTCGAATCAAATTCTGATTTAAAATGAAAATGAATGTTTTCTGTAGCATTAAAATTCTGAAAATTCCAAAACAAATTTTCAACAAAAATTAGAACTATTACTCTTCCTATTTAGAAACAGGCTTAAATGTTTGTCGAGTGAGTAAATAAATCCGAATGTTTCATGGAGCATGTAATTTTTTTTATACCTGTCTTTAGAGAATCACACGGCATCGAGAATTTTCCGGAATCAGAGCATAACGTGCTTAGGATTTTGCAATCAAGGAAAGGATTAGATGTTGTAAAACCTGTACTTGCCGTTGTACCACTTCGTTAAACGTTTGCAAATGACTACCTTCTCGCAGAAATTAAAGCGAAAAGATAAATACTTGCGATGAAATCATCGCTTTGCTTAGACTTTCTTCGACCTTAGGGCGTCGAAAGTTTTCCTTCGTATTATTTTCGCATTTCTACTAAAAAATAGTTACAAAAACGTTAAGAAGATTATACATAAGGAAATGTATTCTGATTATCCTCTTCTTTTTAGTTTAATGTTTTTTTTTATGTTGTTTCCGAGGCGAACACATAAAACTATGTATTTGTTACTTAAATTAAAACAATTTTTTCGCATGAACTTGATAGTATTATATTTTTGCATATAGTACATAAAATCATTAATAATAATTCTCGTAATTTAATTAAGTATTTATTGTTAATTATTTATTTTTTAATTTATGATAATTAATTATTCAGTAATTTATTTTTATTGTTCCCAACAATCGATAAAATCAAAAAAATATGTTTCGTGGCGTATTATGGTATAATACGAGAATGGTGGAATTTCGACCCTTGCCCCCCCCCTCCCCCTCACCTCCTTGAAAAATTCCTATGCGTGTCACGACATTGAGAAAATCTATGCATAATACATATTGTTTTACCAATACTATCCGATAAAGTTCATGCAATATCGTTAAAGATTAATTAATATTGAAAAAAAAAGGAAAAATATTTTTATAAAATTGTTACTTTTTGGATTTTGATTAACACAATGACGTCCAAATTTAAATATTACCTCATTTCTTACGATAGGAAGAAAGAAAAAAAGGGATCTACCAGAAGAAGAATAGAAGAAAGAATTTTTATCAAAATAAAACCTTTTTTTACTTAAATCGTTTGCTTTATACTAACTGAAATCATAAGTCAGAGTTATTCTAATCTTTGTATTACAATAATTATTGTTGGAAGAATTACAACATTGGATTAAGGTACTCGTACGAAGATATGTTAGAAAAGTCTTTCCATTGCTATGATTGTATTCATTCAGTGCGAAACAGTACCTCTATTTAATCTAATGAATAATTCATCCGGAGATTATTTACTTCTATCTCATGAAAATCGTGGAATGCGTAAAGTCGTCTAATGTAAAACTGGAAGTCGCTCACACAAATAATAGCTCAGGAATGTTTATTTCTCCATTGGTATTTCTATGTGCGTGGTGTTGAATCTGAGTTTTAATTTATGAATGGGAGAAAAAAAATGACAGTTCAGAAGCTGATGAATTTTTAATCGAACATTAGAAAAGAACAAGAAGCTTTTCTGCTTATATGTAGTTGTGTCTCAAACTTTTTTTAAATAGGGATTTAGGTATTTCAAAATCACATCTTATTTTTTGCGATTTTTTTACTATTTATTCTTTTTGTGATTTAATTTTGATTTATTCAGGTAATTCTATAGATTTTTTAAGAATTATTTTGTTTCATTTATCTTAAAATATTTTTAAAAATATGATATATTGTATAAATTTTTATATGATGTTAATATGCTTAAAGTTGTCGTGAAGTATAACCTCCCCTAAGACTATCATCTCCCCGTCTACCGTTAACTGTTTCTGGACGTGTAAGCGGATTAGAGAATTCAAGAGACATCATTACAAATCACTATATTTATTGATACCTCTTAATCAAGGAAAGTTACAAACGCACGATTTAAATTTAAGAACAATAAAACACAGTGGAGTATGAGAAAGGGTAACAACGAGCGGAACTGAATCCTCGAAAGATCAGCACCTACAATTACAGCTAACACACGTACACGTATTCACAAATTTCTAAATCACTAACCTTATTCTTGTAACTTCGGCAGGTCCGTCGTGGTGCAGAACTTATTGCTGGCTGGATCGGATAATGGCTAAGGATCCATACTCGACTTTCCAATTTCAATCTTCAGCTCTTCAGCTTAGCTCGTCGCGTCACTACCAACTCATAATGTCAACAACTGCGTGTTGATTTACCGATGCTTCAATTCATTTTACTTCAAAAATCTAACTCTTCACTTTACTACCCCCTCTTTCACTACATTTTAACTCGCGAAACCCGAACTTATATAATATTTCTCATTTGCATAAATCACGCTTTGGCTCCCGGTGGAGATTGGTTGAAATAAATAAAACTTTTAAGAAAAATAGAGATTGTTAGTTTAAGACCGTACAGATCCGACACAAAGTGTTCATTAATATTTAAAAAAAATATCATTCTAATATATGCGTCATTATAAAAGTCCGAGCGTAAATTTTTTCTTAGATTTGGAAAGTGCTCAATTTCATTCTAAATTATGTAAACCATTATGAAATAGTTTTATAATTTAAAATATCTCAATTGGTGTACTAAATATATTCTTAAAAATATGTAAATCATGCAAGAAAAAAGGGGCGTTACAGATAAAAACTCTATTTTTTTAAAACTGTTTGATGTACAGACTTGAAATTTGGCAGATATGCTTCTTTTGACAACTAAAAGAATTCGCAAAAATCGAGCTTTTTTGAAATCGACTCCCAAGGAGGTTATAAGGGTTTAAGGGGGCGTTTTAAGTAAAAATTCCTGTTTTTGACCACATACTTGAAATTTGGTAAGGATGTTTTTATTCTTATTTTTTAATAGAAATCTGTTTATGGAAACCGACTCCTATCGGGTAGTTGCAATCAGTTACTTGGGCGTATTATAGATAAAAAAAATCCCGTTTTCGAACTACTAGACCTACAGTAATGAAATTTGGTATGCATGTTTCTTTTGTTGAATTGAAATCCGCTAAGAATGGGTCTTTGGGTAATAGACTCTCGTGGAAGGTTGCGGGGCATGTTGACAGAAAAATTTCCGTTTTTCAACTATTAGACTTAGACTTGGAATTTGGCAAGCATGTTTAGTTTGTTGATCAGAGATCCACTAAGAATGGGTTTTGCTGAAGTTCATTTTAGGAGAGGGGGATACAGGAGCGTAAAAGATGATTCTTATATATATAAATAGTGTATATTCATACAAAATCATGAAATACCCTGACAAGCGGCTGTGTAACAGCTAGTTTTATTATAATCAACTAAATATAAAGTGTTTGAAAGAAATAATCTTAAAAATTGTACAGAATTCAAATGCTTTGTTCGAATGTAAACTAGTGGATAGCTGTTTATCTTATAACATTTGCATTACTCGAATATAAATGGGTTCTTTGTAGTTAGTCTAATAAAAGCAAATAAACATTTTTTTCTCTCATGCAAAAATAACAATATTTATTTATTATGTCATAGACAGTTTTGAATTCATATTTTATTTATATTTGAAGGATACGTTACGAATATCAAACAGAGATTCTTTTAAATTTTGCCCTGCATAACTATCAAAACTATTACGACATTAAAATAAATAAATAGATTCCAGACTGTCTCCAGAATTTCCCTTCAATAAAAAGACCACTGCCCGATATCCTTTATTCCAATGAAAAATCTTATTTTTAGTATACTTTGAATAGCGTTCTGATTCGTTGATTTTCGTTGTAATATGGAATGAAATTCTGATGGGACAGATTCCATTGAAATTCGCGCTTCAGAATTGACACCCGATATTCAATGAGTTAAGGTATAAAACATTCCATTTTTGATAGATAAATTGCCACTCTGACAGGAAATGTACCACACCTTGTTGGTTTATATTATGACTTTTCCCTACTTTTTGAATGAATGTGTCAAGATCGCATGATTACGTTAAATGATGAATAATATTTATTATAGCATTGAATTTATTGTAAGATTTTTAATCGCAGTTTTTCTCTACGATGTAACATTAATAATAACATTTTGGAATTTCGCCTCTCAGGAATCTTTATAAAATCCCTAAATATGGGAGAAATAATTTTCTTCGAATCAAATAAGTTAGAATCTCAATAGACATTACTCATACTCTATTGAGTTCTGTCTTCCTTCTTTGACACCCATAATTTTAGTGGACAAAGTGAAATACACCTGTTTAGAACAAATTAAAAGAATGGCATTTATATTTGTCATTGTTTCACAAACTTCAAGAAGATAATGAAACGTTTTATTTAGTTCAGAATATTTCTCAATAATATTCGTATAATCCGGCGTATAACACGCACCTTTAACACAAAAAATAAGATCGAAAATTACGGGCTTGCATTATAAGCCGGGTAGAAAAATAATGGCTTTAGAAATAAAATTTAAAAAAAAAGAGATGAGCGAGCATACATATATAAAAATTAGACTTTTACATATATCGAAATACTGTTTATTAAAAAGAAATGGCGTATCTTATGAATT
Organism: Trichonephila clavata; assembly: GCA_019973975.1. NCBI lineage: Eukaryota > Metazoa > Arthropoda > Arachnida > Araneae > Nephilidae > Trichonephila > Trichonephila clavata. The sequence continues at coordinate 247,983 of BMAO01012292.1, forward strand.
AAAAGGTTGTAATTCTAGATGTATACTATTTTTTTTTCAAAAGCCTGGAATTAATGACTTCGATTAAATGACTTCGAAACATAAGGGCTTTACACACATACATTCAGGTTTCTTGGTAAATAAATTATAGTTTTAAAAAAGTAAAAAAAAATACCCTTTTATAGTTAATCGAACTAATTTTTAAGAATCGAATTAATCTTTCAGTCGCGAAATGTGGAAATTGGATCTGAAATTAGTCGCCAGATGCGGGATGGGATATGAAAATGGGGATCCTGACCTGGACAGCGGAACAAAATTATTAAATTGTTGTATTGTCTTCGGTCCTGGACAACTGAGCAAAAAATTTCGAATTAAACTCATCTTTTTAAGTGGGTAAAAATTGAGTTCAAAGATTCCGTTACATACAAGTGAAGCTTATAAAAGGGTGTTATAAAGGGGGTATACGTTAGACGCCGGATTTTACGGTAATTATATCTTGTGAAAGTATTGGTATAAATTCTTAAATTGGATGTTTTCAAGTATGGGAAAAAATAATTTCGTCACTTTTAAATGAAAAAGTATTTTGGTCTCATGCTGTAATATTTTTTCGATCTATGAAATTTCATTGCCGCGATGAAAATTGCATACATTTTTGAAACGATATTTGAATAATGTAAATATTACTTACAATTATGAAAAAAATATTGGACAGGGCGTGCAACAGTCGATTTTTTATGCATTCCTTCTTTGATATCTCGATAAGTAATATTACTATATATGTACTCTTTCTTCTTTTTAAGAATCTTGTTTATTTTTTTCGACTTTGAATTTACAGTAAATAATTTAAGTTTTAATTTAATCAAAATCCATTTAATTTTAATGTTTCAATATTGTACACATATGTATGTTTGTATGTTGTGTTTAATATATCAATTCTAATTTCGTCAATCGTAAGTACGTGTACGTAAATAATAAGTAAATGTAATAATTACCGTAAAAGCCGGCGTATAAAGCGCACCTATACTTTCAAGCTGAGATTTTTAATTTTTTTGTATATTTGCTGTATATTGTGCATCCCATTTTTTACGAAAAAACTTGAAACATATATGCACAATATTCTTATGTTTTGCAGTCATTTGTTCGCGGTAATATTCCAAGCTTTCAAAGAAAAAACAGTATATACTTCCGGAACTACAGCCCTTTTAGTTCATAAGAAATGTTATTTCTTTTAAATAAACAATATTTCGATATAAGTAGGTCTAATTTTTTTCTATGCTCCACCCTATTTTTTATTTTTAAAGCTCGCATTTTTATATCCGACGTATGACTCGCACCCTTGAATTTCGATCTTATTTTTTGTGTTAAAAGTGCCCTTTTAAGCCGGATTTTACGGTGCGTACTTTGATATCTATTTGTGGCTCAATTTCTCAATAAAAAGAAAATGCTATAAATAATATTATAATCATTTAAAAGCATTAATTTAATTCGGAATAAGTTCTGTATTGTTTTCTAGCTTTATCTCCTGCGAAGTAGGTTACTAGACAAAGCAAAGTAAAATGGAAAAAGTCTAAAGTGATGATTAGAGAGGGTGAAAAGATCGGGGAGAAACAAACCTGACGAGATGAGGTATAATAAACGCGTACACTAGATATCTGGTTCCATTCCACCTCGGCTTGTTAGGTTCACGATTGTTGTATTATTCCTCCAGACCTTGCTGACAGTGGCCAAAATAAATTTAGATATCCGACGAAGGTCTCTGGTGCCCGGCCAACTTTTTCCAGAGAAGAGCCTTTTTGTTTCCAAGACATTCCCTGTGAAATGACAGCGGGAAAAGCACGTGGGAAGCACCCCTTGAACTTCTAAAGGTTAGTCGAGTAGATGGATTTTCAGTTCCTTCCTTGTTAGATGTGTACCACCAGTGCCGACCTCGGAGCTAGTATTAGAAAAAGGTAGAAGACAGTGAGGACACTGTTCTCAGTACACGCGGAAGGTTCGTCTTGTTTTGGAGGCTTTGATGGATTCGTTGTGGTGCTATAGGATCTTTGTTCGTACCAAAATTGTACGGTGGAACTCAAAACAAACAATGTTGATCGAATTAAACCTGTGGTAATGTTATTTTCAACTTAGGTTTAATCAGGAGTATTTATAACAGGGGTGGCCAACCCGTGGCACGATGGAGTTGTGTAGAAGCACGCGAAGACTTGCTTACAAATTAAAAGAATAAAAAACCATTTTTTACAATTTTATTGAAATGAGGTTGTCTCCGGCAAAAAAGAGAAAAAGAAACCTAAAAATTTGGAACAAAATATGTTTGTGAATAAATGTTTTCTACTATATAAACATAATAAAATAAATATCACTCAAAACTATCAGATATGCAGCTAAAATAACCTAATTTTGTTAGCATCTTCAAGAGCTAATTCTAATATAGATGACTTGGTAAAAAAAAAAGAAAAAAAAGCAGAAATTCAAAAGCCACATTAAGTAAGTACTGAGTGTCTAATAATTATTTAGAATTGAATGTTTCAAGTTATTCATTTTTATTTTATACCTAACCTAACTGACTGAACTTGTAAAAAAATTATTAACAATAAAACCTGGATTTCTACTTTTGTCTTATTTATTATAGTATTTTTAAATTTCGACTGCATAGATTTGTATTAAAAAATGTGCTGTTTGCGAGAAAATCCCATAATTAGCATATAAGTAACATTTTTTAAGTTTTTCATATTTTTTTGTTGGAAAAGTTGAAAATGGTACGCTCAGTTCTTTTTAATGAAATAGTGGCGTTCTTCCCAAAAAGGTTGGCCACCCCTGATTTATAACAACAAAAATGGATGAAGTAGAATTAAGTTTTTATGAGTTGTCTTAAAAATGATTTAAATCCTTCTAAAATAGAGATGAGCAACTAGCACCATTAATCAGAAAAACAAATAGATGGAAAATGTTCTCTATATTTGGTCAACATGTATTAGTGAGCAAAGTGTTTTTTGCATGTACAAGGGGTGATCAAATGAAAAGGTACGAAACGACATAAAAATGAAACAGTTAAATATTTGCATATTCCGCCAAGGGAGAATGTAGCGAGACATCTCGGGATGCATTGGAGACTCTGACTGGGATCGGATCATGCGCGGGTGCCGCTGCGCAGGAGAGAGCAAAGCTCTTATAAAAGCGGCGTCAAATGATGCGAGCACAGAATTACTCGAGCACAGAAAAAGCATTAACTCCGATGTGTACTGTGAGACACTCCGACGCCTACGCAGGTCCATCAAGAACAAAAGACCGGGGCTGCTCACGGAGGGTGTGGTTCTGCTCCATGATAACGCGCGTCCACACGTCTCCAGAGTCACACAAATGGAACTGGACAAGTTCCAATGGGAGACGTTGGACCATCCGTCCTACAGTCCGGACATGTCACCCTGCGATTTCCATGTGTTTGGTCCACTGAAGAAACACCTGAAAGGAAAGCGCTTCAACTCGGACGACGTACTCAAGGACACTGTGAAGGACTGGGTCTCGTCGCAGCCACAGGAATTCTGGGAACAAGGAATCCTGCGGCTTGTTCATCAGTGGGATCGTTGTGCTCAGGCCTATGGTGTATATTTTGAATAAAGTCTATATTTGTACCCACCGTGTCGTTTCGTACCTTTTCATTTGATCACCCCTTGTAAATCAACAGGAGTAAATATAAATGAAAGTTGGCTGTCATTAACTTGCAGAATGTGATGAAAATTTCAACGAATAATCCCACTCTTGATTTAAAAAAAAAGATTCTGGCAAAGTGTGATAGGGTACATTTGTCCCATTAAACTGATTCTAAAATTAAATGGGTTTGTTGATACAGATGATATGAAATTAACACATTAAATAAATTGAATAAAACTACCATTATTTTATTTAACTTATATTTATTGATTTTTACAATGTATAACTTTTAACAATGTATATTTAGGGAAAGGGAAATTTAGATATGGAGAGCTGTGAGCTATAACGCAAGAGCCAGTGGCATAACAAAGAATACTAGCACCCTGCAAAACCCTAAGCCTAAATACATACTTGGCGTCAATGAGGCTTTGGGCCGCTAGAACATCTACCCCTCATTGCGGGGGTGTACGTTATGCCACTGGCAAGAGTTGTGTATTCGAGGCTTGATTTTACTAAAAATCGTAATGTGGAATAATGGGAGACTGTTGAGTATTAAGTTTATTTAAAAAATAGAAACACATAGAAATTTTTTGAAAATTAAATAACATTTCAAATATTATCCTAATTATCAGATAGCTTTAAATTACGAGGTTCTATGGTAATAAATCATAGTGTATTTCTGTATAGGGTAATGTTAATTATATCAATAAATCAAGGCTAGCTGAAAGAATATTTGTTTTGTTAAGATTTTTCAAGGAGTAATGAGGATAATTTAAAGATTCAGATTATTTTCAAGACAATTTTAAGAAGAAAAAATGTGTTTCATGGATCGAGAGAGAGAGAGAGATTGAGGTTTTCTTTTCTCAAAAAGGGTTAAAGCAAAAAATTCTTGAAATGCATATAAATGCCTCTCAAACCTATCAGTATTCTTCCAATAAGCCAGATTATTATTTATTAAAAGTAATAACGTGATGAAATTTTTCCTAGACCAATTTGCATCTGACTGTTATTTTATGCTATTATGTAAATTGGAGCATAAGGTTTAAGAAATTTTCAGGTACAAATTTTGACATTTTCTTATATTTATTTTTACTCCTTTAAATAAGATTACTTTTCAAGAATTTTTTTTCTCAAACAGAGAAGTCAACACATATATTATGGTAGAAAATCCTTCAAAAAAGGAAATGCGTGGGGAAAAAGAGAATATCTATCAAAAGAATCAATTTTTTCCGTTGCTTAGCAACGGTTACAATTCGAATAAACTAATGTTATTTTGTGTAGAAAAAAGTTCCTGTTACAGGAATTGCGATGACGGGCCAGATGCAGAGCTCACACTTACTCATATTTTTGACTGTCCAGCTATTTTTACAGCTCTGCAAGAAATAGGGGTCCTGTTTTCACCAACAAACCTCTATGTGGATAAGATTGAACAGATTGCCCGAATAATCAACTGGGCCCATGGTACTGTCTGATTTGGTCTCGTTTTGGATACATCCCCCCCATCATCATCTATATAGAAAGTTCCTAAATTATGTTTTGGATTTTCTGAATATCGTACTTTTTCATATTAAAAATGTATCTATTCTGTAGATTACCTGAAAACACTATCAATATAAATCTATCTTTTGTATCTTATTTTGAATAATTAATTTCGAACGAAAAGTTGAAAGTAAATATTTGAAGTATATTTCTGAACTTTTATATAACATTTAACGTGCGTCTCAAGTATTTATAATTACTTTTATTTCGTGATTTATTGTCGACTTTCTATGCCGTTTAACATTTATAGCCTTTAAAAGTAAAATTGGTACACAATAAATGAATTTAAAATTATTAAAACTGGCACATAATAAAAATGTATTTAAAATTATTAAAATGTGCAAATGATTTCTTTTAATCAAAAGATTAGGAATTGGTAAGATTTTCCAACCTTATTTCGTTAGTTGTAAACCAAAAAAGGCATTTTGTATTTTATTATTTGTTTCATATTCCTTTTGCCCCCCCCCCACACACACACACAAACACACACAGAGAAAACACTAAAGTTTTTAATATTCGTAAGGAAAAGATAGTTTGACAGTTTGAAAATAAAATGGATTTTAAATTCACTGCTTTGCAATGGAATATCCGTTCCGGGTTCGTTTTTTTTTAAATCGTTTTTTGAAAAATATTAAAAACATAATAAATAAGGCAATTTAAGGTAAAATTTTTGAAATTCCGATATGTATCAAAGAAGAATTTTATGATTTTCTAAAAGGGCAATAAACGAACAATCCACAAATATGGAAAGTTCAGCGAAATATCCTGCATTTCACTTGCTAATGGATTTTTCTACAGAATTTGATGATAAACGACCATTTACTTTTACGACCGATTCGAAAATTTCAACCTATTTTTTCAAATAATACATCCGCAACCATAAAATATCAAATTTAACACTTGTAATGGACTATTTGGTCGTAAAACACTAATTACGTGAGATTAAAATTAACCAACTAAGAACTCCAATAAAATTTTATCTTCTCTGTACAAATCCAACAATCATCTTATTTCTAAAATACCGGATCTTGATGAGAGTGAGTAATCAAAAAATAAATTTTATTGCAGAATAAAATGATAGTTTTTTTAATACTAGCAATTTGGGATAGTAAATAAATGTATCAATTTATTTTCTGGAAAGTAATTTTATTTATTTATATTAAACTTACTACTACTAAGAACAATTGTAATGGATTTTTATCGTCTGCGTAAAAAAAAATTTATCGTCTGAGAGGAAGAAAAAAAAATGATGAACAATTATATATATATATGTGGAGCATATTTTCTCATCTATTTTCTAAATTCGAAACAAACTTTTTAGAATTTAAAAAACAATGTTTGTGCACACAACCTTTTTTCAGTTATTAAAATCAACTTAATACATTTCTAATTTCTTTTTCTGCAAACTTCAACTACATGTTTTTAAATTTATGTTATTTTTAATTATAAGTTTATTCAGCTTTTCGTGGTAGATATTGACTCAACTTTTTTCAGACAGCGTAGTCTTTTTGATGTATGAGATTGAGTCAAATTTGTGTGTAATTCGAACGACCTTGGCCTGTCTTAAATTTCAAGGGAAATGGTTAAATTTCAAGCGTGCAGCTGTATCATTTCAGATGAAAATAAGTGTTTATCATAATTAAGTTCCCATTAACCTTCTGTATTTCATCAAACATATACATGAATGAGCTGTTATACGTGGTAAATAAATTGCCAGTTGAATGTTTATTCAAAAAGACGTATCTTTTTTTTTTTTAATTTGTAAACTTTTGAATAGATTATCTATTTTTTATCGATACATCGCGAAATTTCAGTGATTTTTGTTTGATTAAGTTTAAATAATTATTATCCAAATGTAGTAAATGGAAAGAAAAAAAAGGTTGAATGTATTCGAAATGTTTTAGCTATCTATAGGCCATGAAACTGGTGTTTTATACTGTGCTATGTTATTTTAATTTTTTGTGAGAAAATTAATATCAGATTTTTATTTTGTGTTGCATTTGATATTTTCTTTCCTTGGGATAAATGAAAAAATTATAGTTAAAAAAAAACTAATGAACACGCTTTTATACTGATTCGAACTAAAAAGTAAAAAAGATTATTCTTAATAAAGAATAAAATGATTAACGAGAAAATGAATGCGATTGTGGTAAAAGTGTGGGGTGCTTTGTACTTCATTTTTACACTAATTCAGCTTTTCGGAATAGAAGTTAGAAATTATAACAATTGATACATTTATAGAACACCCCACGCTTTTACCCCAATGACATTCATTTTCTCGTTAATCACTTTATTCTTTATTAAGAATTATGTTTTTACTTTTTAGTTCGAATCAGTATAAAAGCGTGTTCTTTAGTTTTTTTTTTAACTATAATTTATTTTTCCTTTTTTAGTTCGATCAACAATAAAAGCGTGTTTTTTAGTTTTTTAAACTATCATTTATTCATTGTTGAATTTATTCTTGAATTTGACATTTGGAGCCGGAATTACGTGGCTGCTGGAATTAGTCTTGCTCTTTAATGGATATTAACTAAAGAGTTTGAAGTGTATTTATTCTCTCCGTTTACACGGGACCTCGGATGAGTCCCGTATCGTTATATTAGATTCCATCTCTATAGAATAGGTCAAACAATTAAAAGTATGTTTAGAAAAAGTTCAAATTGAAAAAAAGTTAATGTACCATGTTTTTATGACGGACTAAAAAGAATAAAATTCATCCTTTTCGTTTCTTTTTTCACATTTTTATGCATTGTCATCTACTTCTAATCTATGGTCCAAATTTCAAGTCTCTAGCTCCTCGGAAAGTCACACAGTATAAAATCAATTGCAAAATTTAACCCTGACAGACATTAAAGAAAGCAAGTTAATAAAAGTATGGTAACATCAAGTGTCAATCGTTTTTTCATCTTTTAAACGTGTTCCTTTCAGGTTAATTCGTATTATCACTTCTAAACGTTTTGCTTTATAAAAATAAAAAATATTTAGCAGTTAGAACGTTATTTTTTTTCCACATGCACGAGCCTTTTTTTTTTATTTTCATTTTTTAAAAAATGTTTATATTATGGTGAGAGATTGATAACACCCACCCACCCTCCACTTTCTCCGATACAGAACACTTTTTTTTGTTTTAGTTCTTTTAACCGCAAGTGTATTTTGTACTTGCATATAATTAGCTTTAAATTCAAAACACTCGCTGTAGGGTTACACTTTATTCTTTTAGTCGCTAAATCTGAAATGAGTCGCCAAATCTGGAATTGATGTATGAAATTAGTCGCCATGTCTGAAAATGGCATATGGAACTAGTCGCCAAATTTAAAAATGATATATGCAATAAGTCGCCAAATCTGGAAGTAGTATATGGAATTGTCGCCAAATCTGATTATCCTTATTCCTGACGATCCTGAAAAGGACAATGGAACAAAATTGCGAAATTATTGTATTGTCATCGGACCTTGACAAGTGTGCGAAATTTCGAATGAATCAGATCCTTTTAAGAGGGTAAAAATGGAGTTCTAAGATTCCGTTACATGCAAGTGAAGCTTATAAAAGCGTGTTAAAAACCAATAAATGTATAATACCTCTATAGTCCATCTTTTAAAACAAAAATTAATAGTGAAAATTAGATTCATAAACGCAAAATTGAATTTTTATGAGGAATTATAAATCTTCAAACACACAATGCATCTCTAATGCACAAACATTCTCTAATTCTAATGTAAAATTTGGTGGATATTGATGGATGCAGTTACGTTTTAAGATTTCTTGAGGCCCTAGGCCCCTATGCAAAAGAAGGCTCCACCTGCTACCTTTTTTAAGTTGATCATGCCTAGCATACTGTTGGCATACGTCGTGGGTAGCCTAGTGGTTAGAGCATCGGACGCCAGACCGGAAGGCCTGGGTTCGATGCCCGATGCCGCCAAATACTCGCCGAGTACAAATGGAAAATGTGCTCGTTACATCTGTGGATCCGAATGGTGTCGCCATCTATCGTGAGCCCATCTATCGTATCTCTAGCCCGTTGCCTTGATGAATTTCGTGGGCCTCGATCTGACTACGTCAGACAGGTGGCATAAACAACAACAACATACTGTCGGCATGGGGGCTTAGAGGTAGCGTGACCGCTTCGTCAGCTTAAGGCTGCGAGTTGGATCCCAACTGGAGTCGATAGATCTTCTGGATGCGAAAATCGCAGGCACGCATGTCATATGAGTATGTGGCATGTAAAATATTCCCTGAGTATCGATTTGGTTATGGTACTCTCGGCAAAATTAAATCACTCCAATTCAGCATCCAGCTTGAATTAAAATTAAATCAAGCGTACTTGGCAGCGAGGGCCGCCACTAGATGGCGCCACCATGAAATGGCTCTCACGTTTGGGGTTTTGCATGTCTACTAAGGTTTAGTTACCAAATGCAGCCCATTTGAGGGAAAAAAGTGTATAGCATACTTCGTCAAATACTTGCAAAAATCATAACTCGTAATAAATAAATGTTTCATAATCTCACTAACTGACTCGACTGATTACAGTCTTTCACTTAATTGATGGTTTGTGGTGGTAGGCCTGAGCCTCGACAGGATAACGGAGTCTTACCATTGTTGCCAGTTGGCATATAGTTCAAAATTCAAGTCGAGGCCCTGGGCCCGGGCCTAGTTGGCCCATGCCTTAAAATGTCCCTGGTTATATAGTTTAATATATTTTTTTGCTCACTTGCCAACAATCTAATGGATGGAAATCAGATTTTGATTGTTCTGTATTGTAAAACTAAGTGTATTGTGATTAAAATGAAAATGCTTTTTCGTGTAAAATTATGAATAGTAGATCTACTGTATAAGTAAACATCTTCATCTATACTTAAGGACATAATTTTGAAGACGCTCAACTGTAATATTCAATTAAAAATAATTTTGGAATTTTGATGTATTTACTTAATTCATTCTTTCTAAATAGAAAACAGGGGGGGGGGGGAATGAACTGCAGTATATTTTAAAAAAATAAATATGTGATTAATATTTATTCATGGTAATATATATATAAAATCAAAGAAAGTAATATTTTTTAAAATTGTGTAATAATAAACTTGATATGCATATTTGTACATACTGCATTCTCCCTGTTTTCAAAAGTAAAGTTTAGGTGTGTACATTTAAAATACTTAAACACATGTCACTGCATAGCGCATGATCGTATTTAAAAACACGCTTTTTTCCTTGGAGGTAAAATTTGTGGGACATGAGTTATTTTTTAAATCTTGCATAGACTAAATTTAACCTTTTTTTTACGTAGATATTTTCATGAAATAGAAAAAAACTATTCAATAATTTTAAAAAATGGAATGATTTTTAAGAAATAATAAAAGTAAGTTTAAAAAGTTTTTTTTTTTGCGATTTCTTTTTATTTTTTTTTTGTAAAAAAGTTAGCTTCAATTGAAACATTTTTCTTTTGTAAATTTTGTAAATCGTTTCTAAGTAGTACTGCTGAAGTTTTTGAAAGCTTTTGAAATAAACGTTTTCAGAAAATATTTATTTTGCTAATATACATCCGAAGTGCTTTCGTTAAAAAATAGCATTAAAAAATATGCTGCCAATTGCGATTCATTATTTTGTATATAAAATACAGGAATCGTATAAAATTTTAAAATTAACTTAATTTCATCTGTCTTAAATTAATTTTATTTCCATTTATTCTTTTTTAATGATCATGCTTATATTTCAAATGAGAAATACTGGATTTTAAATTTCCCAACTGGGTTGTATAAGTAAAAGCATAGATAAGCTATATATGTATCAAGTGGACATAAAATGGTCCTAGCCAAGGTTAAGTGGTATGTTTAGCAGATAAAAATGATACGAATGGTTGTAAACAAAAATAGGTTGGTTATAAATGCTTATACATCAATATATTTGGGTACAAATTTCACAAAATGCATTATTCAGCTTTAGATGAGATTTTAGTATAACTATGTCTGTGTTTGTGCATCACATTCATCATCCTTCTTGTAAGCAAAACTGTATCCAGCGATTCATCATTTTCATTCAAGTTATGTAAGTTAGATCAAATTGATTTTTCGAAATCATCGCTGAATAGTGTCTTTTTAAAGGGTTTTTTTCGAGCTTTGTGGCAGATTTGAAACTTTTTAACTGATTCGAAATAAAATAAAAACCTCAAAGGAAGCTTTTCATACTTAAAAACAGTAAGAGGCTTGAAATATTAATAATTTACTTTTTTTTATCACCTACTCAATATTGTATATAAAGTATATCATTTCGTTTTAAAATTTGTCTTTTATATACTTAGAAATTTAAGAAAAATATAATCCCGAGAAAATAAATTACATCACGTGATAATTTTACTGTGTCAAAATAATTAGATGAATTTAAATCAAAATAAAATTATTCATAAATACCTGTTTCTAAAAATATTTTATAAAATGTTTCGATGCCATTCATTGATATGTGTTTCATTCATAGCACGCGAATTGTTTCAGCACTGATAAAGGACGGAAAATTACTTTTATTGTAATATAATAAATATTGTTACACACACACACAAACACATAAATCTCAATTTCTTCACAAGGACAGTATTAATGCAGGGGAAATAACATACGTGGCGTGTTTCAATATTGAATAAAATTTTTATCCACTCAAATGCTCATATTTTCCCATCCTTTTCTTTTTGAAAAAAAAAAATAAACAAAAAGGGATTGGTAATTTTTTTAGCATTGGGTTTGAAATTTATTTTTGTCAATAATAATTTTTTGCAAGTAAGAAATGTAATAGTTAACCATGATTTTTCGACATGTATAGTTTTTCGCAAGAGCTTTAATCGCGATTGACTTATCTCACAGATACTACATTTCATACTCATATTTCAGAAAGAGTATTTAAGTTAAATTTTTACTTTCAAATTTTATAATGTGAAATCTTACCGTAATGCTATTATCATTTTGTATAGATATAATTACATAAAGTGGTTCAAGTTTCTTACTATACATAAAGGAACAAGGAAATTCAATTATTAAAAAAAAGAACAATTTCTTAAATAGGACAATTTCTTAATGTGTTCTTTCCCAGGAAAGTTATTATTTCAAATATGAATATTTAAAAATTCCATTACCTAATACTTGGGTTTTCTGTTACATTTCCGATTATCAAATCCAATCCTTAATCTAATAGGATGTCCCAATTTTTGTTATTTTCTTAATGAAATATAATTGGTAATTTTATAAGTCAATTGTAATTCTTATAATCATAAAATTTCATTTTTGTTTTATTTTTACGCATTTATTACTGTTTCTTTTATGAAATGTATCGGGTCAGGATGACACTGTAAACACAATTATTCATTCATTATTTAAGAATAATATAGTATTCTTCTTATTTTATGGTTTTTAATTTATTTTTATCTTCTTTTTATGTCTAGTCCAGATACTATTACAGGAAAAACCGTATTCATTTCCCGAAACCGTCGTGTTTTTCCCCATTGAAAAAAGTAACCTTGTTCATTAGAAACTAAAACTACGGTGATAAAACCAGAACATGAATGGGAGCACGTTACAGAATAACGGCTGGAACAATGAGGAAGCTCGATTTTTATTCTTTTATTTGGTAATATTTACGAGTATTGGGTGCTTTAGTTTGAACTTGACCTTTCTATTTAAAATCTTTGGTAATAGTCTTCGCTGTAAATTTCTCTTCTGCTCTTTCGCTGAAATTTCTTTTTATTTTAAACTAGTTCTTGTCGGCTATCTGACGGATATTGCTGCTAGGGGGGGGGGATTACTTTAAAAAATATCTTTTCTTTCTTATTCTGAAATTTAGTTAGACTATAGAATAAGGTGACTTGCGGGGGGGATTTCTTTTTCAAAATTTCAAAAACTACTCATGCGAAAAAGACGTTCTCTTGTTACGTAGATGAAATGCAAAATAAAATGAAAAATTAGTTTTTATGTTAAGTACTGCCACAAGGAAAATGGAATTTAGGTATTTGAGCTTTTTCTTGTGGTAAAAAGTCAAAGTAATTTTTGTTAAAGAAAAAAAGGTATTTTAGTACATTTTAACATTTAGCTGCTATAAGAGAACATCTACTAAAGGCCTTATTACACACGCACGTCTTGAACAACACGAGTTCCTTTCGAACAATCTTTTCGGAAAAATTTCAAGCAGCTGGGAGGGTGAAGGTTTGCCGTTAATAGTACGACATTCTCTGACTCAGGCGCTCCCTATCTTCACATTGAAAAATTACTCGCCGGTTTTTCTGCTTCGGAAAACGAACATCATCCAATATTATTTCTTTCATTCGACTCGCGCTTTTGTTGACGGTCATAAACAGAAATTAAGCGCCAATCTGCTTAAAATATTATACGCCATTTCTGATGCGTTTGACGAAGCCGAGGCTGCCATCTTTACTGCCATCTTGTTTATGACGTAGGGAGACGGAGAACCCCATTGGCTGAATTTGGAGCAATTCTTTCAGCTCACTAGGAAATTGTTCTTCTAAGCTATTGTTATGGCATCTGGGTGGAAATAGTTCAAAAGGTGTGCTGCGATAGAAAAAAAAAATTGCTCTAAATACGTATACGTGTGATAAGCTTAAGCAGTCTCAAGAAAAAACGCATTCGGAACATTTAAAAGCTTCTTAATTATTAAATATTTTTTTTAAAAATACTGTTGAAATTTCAATGTACGCTAAAGCGAAAGATCGAAAAAAGCTTGGAATGAACTGATTCGATGGTACTTGGAGAAAGCTAGGGTTATGAAATATTGCTATGTACATTGTACCATTAACTACTCAATATTCATTTATCAATAATCGTTTTTTGGTTATTTATATTGTAGGAAAATAATTTATTGCTATTTATATTGTAGACTAAGCAAAATTAAGTGTTTTTCTGTCCCCCCCCCCGAAAACTCAATCTTTTTGTGGCAATATTAAATTTTTAAATTATTTTCTTCTTAATCTCCGTTCCATAAAGCATCTTTTCCACATTAGTTTGGTTCCGATTAATAAAAGATTTTTTTCTCCATATAACCTCATTAGGCTAGTAGTTTCTATCATATGGTGATTTTAACTTTCTTTTTATGGGGCATAGAGCGAATTTTTTTTTGTCCCAAAATTGCTCAATAAACTAGATTTGACGCTATTACCCCCGTCTTTCGATGTGAAGGAAACTAATTTATTGTAATATTTGGAACGCTGGGAACGACTTTTCCCTCTCTAACTGCATTGTCTTTTAATAACGGATGACTAAGCTAAAAATTAATGCTTATGCTTTACATGTCAAGATCAAAAAAAATTTTTTTGTCTGGATGACTGATACACTAATATTAAAATTAAATGAATTATAAAAATGGCTGTTAAATTGTCTGAGAAATGACCTGTAACTCTCTAAATTCACTTTTCATATCGATTTAAGTAGAATGAGGTATCAGATATTTCATCTTCATCTCACTTCGGTTTAATTTAAAATTACGAAATTTATCGCCAAAAGTGTTTTGTAGCTCTATATCAGAGGTCGGTAACGTATTGTACTCGGAACAATTTTTTCAGTGGCACTCTTATAAAGTTATGAGATCAAGTCAAAGCTGTCTCTTTCCTCTCTACGCCTCACGCATAAAGATTATTTCTTATTTTCAATGTTTTGATATATATATAGCGATTCTGCTGAATATGTTTGTGTGTAGTTTGTATAATATCTGCTTAAAATAACATAAAAATTTTAATTTGTGTTAAAGGAATAGTTAAATTTTATGTTGCTTATTTTTTATATAAAATTATCTTTGTAAACGATGCATAATTAATAAATAATAGAACTGTAAATCTGTATTTGTTTACCTTTATTGCCTAACTTTGGATGCATTGCCGTGGGAAGCGAATTGTTTCAAATATTTCCTACTGCGTGGTACACTCAATCATATTGGCTTAGCATACCACAGCTATAAGATTGCCGACCCCTGTTCTGGATCATTAATTCTAATTATTTATTCATTAGCGATTACCCTAACTTCTTTGTTTATAACGCTCCTGCACCCCCCACCCCCATTTATGGGTCGATTTCTTCAAAATCCGCTCTTACCATATCTCTATTCAACAAAAAGAACATGTCTGCCGAATTTTAAGTTGGTTAGTCTAATAATTTTAAATCGGAATATTTTCTTATCTATGTGGTCAACCTCCTTTAGAAGTCCATTTTTACAAACTCCTTATTGGATCTCTACTGAATAAAATAAAGAAAATTTGCCAAATTTCATGTCTTTAGATCTTACAATTCAAAACAGGAATATTTGTCTTCAACACTCCCATGCTCCTACTAGGTGCGATTTTCGCAAAATCCGTTCTTAACGGATGTCATCTCAACAAAAGAAACATGTATGCTCAATTTCATATCTGTGGGTCCCATAGTTCTAGAGATATCGTGAAGAATGAATGAGTCCCTTTTCTCCTTTGTGGCTGTTTTCGCGTGAACTTACGCGGAGCATATTTACGAACAGAAAAAATGCCTCAATTTTTATAAAAATTTGTGACATTGTAACTCATTTATTTGTTTATAAAATAGTTCTTTTAAAATTTCAAAATATTTCATAAATAATTTGTTTTTCCTTTTAACATGTCAAGGGATAACTCTTTTAGCATTATGGTATAAGGGGAAAAAAGGCGAAACTTCTCAGAAAAAAATATGTCAACTTGAATAAAAATGAGTAGAATGATAAAATAAGTGATTCTCTACAAGATAGTGAAGCCAGAGAATATAATATTAATGTTAGAGTACTTTTAAATCTGAAAAAATATTCCGAATTCGGGTCCTGAAAACAGCCTTTTACATACAGATGGAATAAAATCAATGAAACAGCAGTGAGAAGTAGCACAAAGCAATTTTTTTTTTTTATTTGGTGAAGACTAAAAATTTTTTTTAAGGAAAAAAGTATTTTTCTGAAGAAAAGAATGAATATCTTTTTTCTTTGTGTGTGTAAAAATTTATTTTTGAATTTAGCTGTGAATTGAGTTTTTGTTTTTTGATAAGTTTTTAAAAAAAAAAACAATGTCTTTGTGTGTGAGTTAAGGGATTATTCACATTTTTATATTCCCTATCGCGTGTTTTATTGTTCGTTTTTTTTTTTAAATTTCGATTAGACCGGATGCTGTTTCCTTTGTTTACGAGATGCGCACGATTAATTCTTAAACAAAAATTTCTTCCAAACGATCTTTTAACATAAAAAAAAATATTTGATTAAGAAAACCTAAATATAAACAGCAAATTTGCTGGAAGAAAAAGTTAAAATTGTTCCTTTTCATTGAACATAGCCTTTTTAAATGCCTAGAAAATTCTTATTTCCCATGGAATC
This sequence comes from Trichonephila clavata, assembly GCA_019973975.1. Taxonomy (NCBI): domain Eukaryota; kingdom Metazoa; phylum Arthropoda; class Arachnida; order Araneae; family Nephilidae; genus Trichonephila; species Trichonephila clavata. The sequence goes on from BMAO01012292.1 coordinate 264,492, forward strand.
ATCCATAACATGAACTCCTTATCAAAGCATTTTGATGCTAAAACTGTGAATGCCATCTATTGTGCATGAAATAATTAACGCTGAAGGTATATATTGATCTTAAGATTAAATTTAGCGTGTAACATCGATATAGAACATCTTAACCGCTTAAAAGATCTAGGTAATGCTTTGTAAAATAGTTTAATGGAACAATATCTTGTATCTCGTGTAAATGGAGTATTTTGTTATCATTTTTATCTTTAAAATAACGTGTTCTAAAATTATCTTTTTATCATCGTAAAACTATTATCTATTGAATGAGATGTTTTGTTGTTAACAATGTTTTTCATAACAATAATATTAGCCCATTCATTGCCAATTTTTTAAAAAAATATTTGGGCGGAAAAGTTATATATGCCCCAAAAGTTGTGTAACAGTAAAATTAATTTTAAATTATGTTTATTATTTTTAAATTATTTTTCATTTATTCGTAATAAATGAAAAATAGTTAAAGTGTAGTAAAATTTAATTTACTGATGAATTAAAAAAATTATCAGTTTTTTTATTTCGTGAAATTAATTATACGAATCGGTTTTATTTAATTTTTAATAATGGGTTATTGGTTTAATTATGAATGAACATATAATACCAGTAAAAAATACCTGAGGGTTTTCAGAATATATACCTTTTAAATAAATTATTTAATTTAATAATAATTAATAAATTTGTATTAATTTTTTAGCAAACACATTTTTTGGACCATAACAAATTCTTTAGATGATACCGAAAAATTGATATTTAATATTCTGTGCAACAAGTTTTATTTAAATTCTATAGTTACGAATATTCAGGCCTTATAGTTAATCTTTAATAAAGAAATTGAGTCTTACTTTCCAATTAATTTACGTAAATTGTATCATCCTTCTTCTGCAGCTAATATTTTACTCAAGATGAAATGCAAACCGACAACGCCCTCTTTTATCTTGCAAAAAAAAAGGGGGGGGAGGGGAACCTAGCCATTAAATTTTTAGCTAGACACGTGAATTACGCTTCTTTCATATCATTTTGGGGTGTTTTTTTTTTTGTAGAAATGAATGAGATTGTAAGGGTATATAGAGAAATTCTTTTCACTATGTATTCGTATTTTTTACTAATGGTACTTTCGTCAAAAGTCTACCTGAATCTCTTGTTACATCATAGTTCCTCTTGAATTTAGTCTAAAAATACTAAGCATGCAAAATGAAATTAAAAAATATTTTTAATTCAAAAACATATTATTTAAAATGAAAAAAAAAATAATAATAATGTTTATTTTCAAAGTAACTAGTTCCATATTTTTGAATTTTTTTTACTTTGATTCCGTTTGAGGTAATATTTTTTCTATTCTATTCAAAGAAAAAAAATTCTCTAACGAGCCACTTATAGAGAGGTCAGGTCCATGTTTACTGTTTTCAATTTCAGAAACAAGCTAAACATTATGGATATGTGTCTATTGTGTACTTTCACTCCCTGATTGCTACAACATGTCCACTGAATGTGTGCAAACTCTTTCTATGTATTTAGAGCATGAAGAGGGGGACATTTTCACTCAGCATTGCGGATGCTCATCCTGCCCTTAATGGACACATTTCCTATTTAATTCTCCCCCCTCCTCCTATCGGCTTGCGGTACTAAGAGTAATAGGGCAGTGAGGTCAAAAAACAACTTTCTGTTTGACGTGAAATTGTTATCCCTGTATCTCTTTATGCACTTTCGGGGAAAGGGAGAGATTGAAATGTATATAGTGGAATTATCCCCCGTATTTTGTGTTACCGCTGACAAAGCGACTTGTTTTAATTTGAGAATCGTTTGCTATATTTATATTTGAATATAAATGGTGTTTTTTTTAGAAATGGTAGGTGTTAAACAGGAAAAACAAATGTTTCCTAAATGAAAAGCTTCGGATTTATTTTATATTGTATAAAAAATATAGTTAAAAACACATATAAATAAATAAGTTTTTTCCCCCGGAAGTTTATTTGGTTTAGCATATGAATCTTCAGCCATCTTTGTGTGCGTGGTTCTCAGATATATCTTTTGTGCTGTGAATGAGAATGGATTGTGGAGACAGCGACATAATTTTGAATTACATAAGCTATTTAAAAAAGCAGATGTCATTAAATCCATCAACATGGGTCGTTGGAGGTTTGCAGGCCACATCTGCGTTATGGACCCCTCCTCCTTGACCTTCAGAATTTTCATTTGGGCCTACCCCTAGTTGTATTAGAACTAAAACTAGGGGTAGACTCAAATTGATATGGTCTGATTATGGGGAGGACGATTTTAAAGTTTTAAGAATGACTAATTGGAGAACTACCACTAAGTGGAGATCGGAATGGAAGGGGTCCTTGAGAAGGCCTTGGCCTTTCCTGAGCTGTTGTGTCAAAAGAAGAAGATATGAATCTTCGCATGTTTTTGGAATGAGTGAAAATGAGAGTTACATTTTTAGTCGCACAGAAAAGCTGCACGTTGACTATTGGTGACGGCCCTCGTAATTTTGAACCATGGTCAAGTGACGAGGACGACATCTGAGCTGGCTCCCCCTCCCCTCTCCTAACTTCACACCTCACAAACGGGTGGACGTTTGAGCCTCGACAGATTTTACGACAAATGGTTTTTCTCAAAAAAGTTGGCCGTGGTAGCTTAGTCACGAATTCAATGGTTGGGGTATCGCGGGTTCGAGTCCTAGTGCCAATGCAAGACCCGTCGTGTAGAGGCGGTTGAAGCAAGATAAATCTGTTGAGCTCAAAATCTTCCTGTTGGCTTGGTGTGATAGTTTGGTGTCATTCTCGTCATTTGACAGAAGTTTGAAATGATGATGATGATGTCGTCCATGACGGGACCAAATCAGTCAGTACCATGGGCCCAGATGACTGTTTTGGCAATCTGTGCAATATTGTCCACATAAAGGTTTGTTGACGAGAAAAGTACCACTATTTCTTGTAGAACAGAAAGAATACCTGGACAGTCAAAAATATGAACAGGTGTTAGCTCTGTATCTAAACAGTTATCACAATTCATATAAGTTCTTCTACCATCCTGTCAAACTTCATTCCTGTAATGACCTGTTCTTAGCCTAGTAATAGTCTTTGTTATAAGGCGGTCTCCACTTATATTACAGATTTGATGCTTTACAGGAATTCATTCCTCTCTCAGTTTAAAAAGGGGCTCAAAATTACGCCTCCAATAGCTGTCTATTTTTAGAATTGTTTGATATGAGAGCTGTGTAACTTAGAATTTAACTGTGCCGTGCTAAACCAGTCGAGGCTTAAAATCCTCACGTTGATGTGTTGTAGAAGTTCGAGGATGGGGGTGGGGGTCACTTGACCCTGGCTCAAAATTGCGAGGTCCATCGCCCTTTTTGCTGTATAGTGCGACGTTAAAGAACTCGAAAGATTTTGTCTTTTTATTGGTGGGTAATTATGGTTATATATTTCAAACTTCTATGCTTTAAGCAATTATTATTCAAATATTATTAATGAACCTATTTGTCTTCCTTGCTAAGTGTTGTTGATTATTACACATTGAGAAATTAACCAAATTTTATTTAGCCTTGTTAATTTTATACCATTTTAATTTATTTTAAGTGATGCGTTCAATGTCATGTTTATTGTAATGCGTATAATATGATTTCTCCATTTATTTTATATCGTTTCCTTCCTTTTTGATTATTTTTTAAACATGGTTAACCTTCGATTTTTTTTTATCGATTCCATTCAAGGGATTAAATTTTTTTGCTTCTTACATCTCGTTTTATTATTTTGAGAATAATTTGAGCAGTTCTTGACGGGTTTTTTTAATTAAAGTTTTAAATTACTTCATTTAATTTTTTCATTTCTATTCTGTTTGTTTTGAAATTAGTTTTTGATATGCATATCTTCCACACAATTCTTAATATTTCTCTCTGTGTATATCATTCAATTGCAATAATTTCGATGTATTTTCTACGTATTCAATAGAAAAGATATTTTTGCAGAAATCTATTTAATGTGTTTTTTGACAACTGTAATTATTGATTTAAGTACTCTCGACACATTAACCCATATTTTCACCAGTTTTGTTGCCATAGCAACAGTATACAGAATCATAGTTAGCATTTCGGAGAAACCCAAATTCTCAATCCTACTATATATCGACTAACATTTCCCCCAAGAATATCTGGAAAACATTTTTTAAAATTATTATCTTATTATCACAGTCAACTCTTGTTATCTCTTAACCGTCCTGTATCAATGAAATTTTTGTTTACATTCGGTTTAGTTTTGAAATCGAATTATTCTTATAATAGCTTGAAGTGTTACTAAATAAATCTCTTGTTGGAGGTGGAGTTCTTATCTCTTTGTCGGTGAAACATGAAAAATGCATTTTCCTTTTTACTCTTGTTTGTTGTGAATTGTTTACAATAATATTAAAGTCTTTTTTTAAAAAAAAAAAATCTGTACTCAAAAGGCTTTGATTTGAAAAGAATTATATATTGAACAAGGTAATAATGAATATGTACCCTCTGCATCGCTCTGAACTATCAATTACCAGATCTTTATAGAATAGGAAATATTTTTTTTTTCTTTAAATTATTTTTTCTGTTTTCCTGCTATGCTTATTTATTTCCAAAATAATTTGATTGGCTCCTCAACTTGGCGACATATTTTGTTTCAACAGATCAATAGCATTCAATGGGCTAAATTCATGTGACGGCATAGTTACAAGATAAATACAAACACGTATTTCCAGCCAACCAGTTCATGCGCTTTACTGTTGCCAACTTTTGCGTTTTACAGAAACTTTATTTTAAAATGAAAATATTTGTCAAGAATAATAACGCACATAGGGCAAACAAAATGCACTTGATTTAAGAGTACATGCATAAAATAACTTTTTTGAAGAATTTTAATATTTGACCATCTTTACCAATTTGAAATGTTATCTAGATTTTACAAGTAGAGCAAATACAAGTCTAATGTCAATTTCGAATTCACGTGATTGCAGGTATGTGACCGTCATGAGTTTAACCTTTTGCAGTTGCTTAAAAGAAAGTGAAGTACAGGGTGTTCTAGAAATATGACTGCACTTTCAAAAATGAATTAAAAATAAAGAAACATGGATTTTTGCTTACTGTTTCTTTTGTTACGTATAGAAAAGACTGTAGTTTCTGTTTTGTGCAATACAAACTAGATAATGAAACATTCACGTTTTGTAACATTCTCGTTGCAAATATTGACTGGGTAGCAGCCTCAGAAGATATTCACGCATATGCTTATCAAAACAGACTACAGAAAAATTACTATTGAAGTAAATACTTTGAAATTTTGAGGAATATACCATCAATTGATGTAATATCGACTTAGACAATAAGCAAAAGACAGGAGATTTTTGAAGCATTAATGTTCAGCAGAATGATAATAATAATAAAAAAAAAACGCCCTTCCTTCTAAACAAATTTAATTTACAGAATAATGTTGTTTGTTCAACTTCTAGTAGAATCAATGATTTGGAACATATTTTATTAACTTGCATATAATATACCTGTCACATGAATGAGCTCTGGAATATACTCCAAATAGATTCCCGAAGTACTATCATCTTCAAAGAACTTTTAGAGAAAGCATTATGGAATAAAGACAAATTCAGAATTTTTTTGCAGTGCTTGAAATATTTAACATCTATTAATTGGAGAAAATAACTTCTAAAAAAGGGATAATAGACTATATCCATCATCATATAAATATTGTTTGTTTATGATCAGGGGATAATAGCCTTTGTTGCTCCATATCCCCCAAAACCTGTAAATAAAAAATATTTACGTTTCAAAATGGCTTCATCGCAAGAACAAGCTCAAGTTGTAGCATAATTTATCGGATTTAAAACTAAAATACATGTACAGCGTCAACGGGGAACCATCATACTAGAATTTGGAAATGAGAAAAAAGCCCACTGGGCGATGGATGGAATGAGGATGTCCAATATTGTGGCCATCTAGATCTTTAAACATAACACCTTTGGATCTACAATTTGTTCTACTGATGAATTGAAAAGTCGAATTATAGTGACCATTCAGAACGTTGATCCTGCAATACTTCATAGAACGACACCAGAAACAGGGATGTCTTAAATCTCTTTGAGGCTCTGGGCCCTCATGGGAAAGTAGTCCTACCTGAAATCTTTAAAACTAGACGGTATATGTAGCATGTATTGTAAAATCTTACGTTTCAAACGGTAATTTGAAACAAATATATGCGCACGACTCAGTCTCAAATAGTCAGGTCTATATAGACATGGACATGGTCACATCACATAGTAATACGTAATATAGGCTTACCACTTTTGCCACTTGACATACAGTTTCAATTGTTATAATTAATATTTAACCAGATTAAAATTATTGGGATCATGATCTTATTAAGACAGAGTCAAGAACAAAACGAGACCCCCACCAATGGTGAGGCCCTGGGCCCAGTTGGCCTATGCCTTAAGACGTCCTTGACCAGAAATGTCAAGTAGACTCAATGATTTGCGCGCAACTATTAGTGCACACATTGAAGTCGTACAAAAAAAAATTGTAAACAAAATACACCATAAAAAATCTTATGTGAATATCTTTGTTTTTAATTCATTTTTGAAAGTGTAGTAATTCTTATGGAGACTCGATATATATAACTACAGTTTCCACTATTATTTTTTAATTATTTCAAGCAGCATTTTTCGTCCCAATTCGGCGTAGGTCAACTTGTAAAGAACGGATGCGCAGCATTGCTCACAATAATAAAACAAAAGAGGTAGAGAGAAAAAAAACTTAGTTGTGAAACATGATGTACCTGAGCAGGTGCTCTCTGGGTAGCCTTGACTGTTTCAGTTTGCCAGGTAAGTTGGAACAAAGAGGAACTTCATTGAAAACTACTGCGGAATGTTTTGGTGCATTTCCAACAAAAATATTTGCCTCATCTGATCTTTCGTATTCATTTAGGAAAAGAAAAAAAAATGACATTCGACTCATGTATGTCTTTGCCCAGATCTAATCTTAATCACCTTATGTCGAGGAAGAACTGTTCATAATTCAGATAAATTTTCGGTTGTGTTTTGAGTACTATTGTAATGCTATTCGTAGGTATAAAACTGACGTTGTAAAGGAATTTAAGCATTTATATTGATATTTTTTTGCGTAATGTTATCTAAGATAAGTTATCCAGATATGAGTATTATATGGCATAGAAGGTTTGCTATTAAAAAACTTGAATCGTTCAGATCATGTCCAAGATATATAAATGCGTCTCTCAGTTATTTTTACCTATCCTTTGTCTCAACGTAATTGTTATAATCTTAAAGATAACATTTTTCACACAGTTAGCAATGTGGCAATGGTAACCTTGTGGCCTGCGTTGTCCGGTCACGTGTAAGAGTCCTGATGCCACTGAAGACCCACCGTGTGGAGGCACTGATGCCTGAAAGTCCTCACATTGGTTTGGGGTCAAAGCTCGGAGAAGGCTGCCAGCTTAGGTGTCGTTTTCATCACTTGATTGCGGATCAAAATTACGAGATCCGTTGCCAATTGCCTTTGTGTTATTTTTAATGCGATGTTAATTAATACTCACAGTTAGTGTGAAAAATAGTTATATTTTACTGCAATGCTTTGAATAAGATTACGAAGGCATAATTCAACCACGGACTCCTCGCTCGTGAAAGAATTAACGGGCGATGGATACAAATTTGGACAAGAAAATATGATGTAAATGACATATAAATATATATTTTCAAAAAAAGCGAACTCATTTTTTTTTGTAGAGTATTCCCCCCCCCACAACTAATAAAATCTTTTGACGAGGATATTTGAGCTTTTCAAACAAAACAAAGTTTCAACCCAAAAACTGAGTTCTTTCAATCGATATTAAAATTCAAACCCTGCTGTTATTTAAATAAATACATCAGAACTGTTATATTTAATTCAGGGGGAATTTATGATACAGTTTTTATGCTAATCTTTCCAACTTAAATTTTATGAAATTACAGTTGAGTAAATCAATCAAAATTTTTTTTAAGCAATTATTGCAGTTTTCATTTAACTTTTGGAATTCGCCTTTTTTATTTTAAATATGCTCTTATTTTCGTTTTTATTCGTAAGTTCTTTAGTTCAGATTTTTCTGCACTAATCTAGATTCTAAAATTTAAATCGTCTAAAATTCTCTGGATATTTATCATAAAAATAGAATGCATTATTTATAGGAAAATAAAATCTACATGATTCAAATGGAAAAATAACTACGCAGTATAAAATATATATACATATTAAAAATTTCTACATTAGACGATAATATTATAGTGGTAGCAACTATTTAATAGCCATTACTTTACAAATTAAATTTTAAAGTGAAATAAACAACTGTTTGAATATTTTAATCCATACCAACCGTCATATTCCATACGTAAAATATAATAATTTGAATTTTGTTTTACTGAATTTATGATATAGAATCTTTATAAAAGTGAGAAGAAAAAAACCCTCGGTACACTTATGTTTTCTCCTTTTTAAAACATTGTATGCTCTTATGTATCTGTAAGACCAATATAAATAAATACATTACGTAGTGTAAACCACATCGTTTTGTGGTTTTTTCCATCATGTGCTCGCCCTTATCTTACTCATGCATTTAACACAATGATGTGACATTTTGTTGAATATGTCTAATGATAAAATTAATAGAGTAGCTTTTTTTCTTGTCTTCAAAATTTAACGAATTCTCCTTGCATCCTATCGTTTTCTATATTGAAATATTTCTCTCAAAATTCTCAAAAAAAAGTGCATCATGCAATGGGGTACCAACCTGTATGTTGGTATTGACAAAAACGAGACCGCTGATGCCTTAGCTAAAGAAGCAAGAAACTAAACAATGATTACCTACCTTTTGCAGTCACGCTGAAAGGTATAAATTCCGTGACGAGGTCTAGATTCTAAGACAAAACTATAAAATTTAAGTACCAAAATTTCAGAATTACCTATCACACACACAAATAGGACTTAAGCGAACATTCCTTACCAGACTCAGGAAACACCACTTGAGAGGAATGAAAATCCACAAAAATGGAAAAACATACCTTCAATGTAGGAACTGTTCTGACACAGAACTGACCATCTGTTCTGCTGTCCTACAATTTCTGCGATCTTGCAGCAAATTAGTGACTGTCCTCAGGACGATCCGTATTCCGACAACTACCTGAACATTGCCGACGTGGTATATAGGACCCCCCTTTGGTCATATATAAAAATAACTTTCCATTTCCATAAACACAACAACCAACCATTGAAATATTTCTTAGATCGATGTGAAAAGAGGACCTATTCGCGTTTTCTCAACTATTGCTTAGTGATTAAGATCTCGGTTTTCATGATTGGCAATGCACGAGTTGAGAATTTGATTTTACTCTAAAACCACATGGATCAGTGGAGTTTACAGTGCATGAGACTAAGCTGAACACTAATTTTGATTTGATTTGATTTGATTTATATCGCATACGGGAACTTAAGCGAAAGACTTCGTAATGTTGAACCTCGGTCAAAAGTGACGAGAACTATATCTGAGCTGGCATCCCCGCCTCAAGCTTCCGCATAGCCCACGTAGCGTCAGTGAAATGACTGAACTTCGAGCACCTCTATACGGCGAGTCTTCATTGGCAGTAGAATTCGAACTAGTAATTCAACAGTGATGACCGTGAGCTCGATCATGATCATTCGGCTACCCCGGCCGAGCTGAGTCTTTTAAGGCCTGATGTGAAAGGGTTTGAAAATTTGGAGAGAAAGGTATTTTTATAACTCTAGTGTTATTCGTGTCAGTTGATTGTGGTTCAAAACCAGGATTTCCAGCATCAATCGCTTATTGTGTTATAAAGCGGCAACTATACATTGAATATGAAAGTTGTTTATAATTGTTGCTTATCAAAAGTAAAAATATGTTTGTTTGCGAAACAATTTTTCTCGTAATTTTCCTTATGATTAAAGAATAGTAGGGTACTAATTTGAAATAGATCAATAAAATAAATTCAAATTAGTAAGCGTACGCAAACCCCTCTTATTGGTGGTGGGGGGGGGGGGGCTACTTTCTAAAAAACACGTAGACCAGGGATGGGCGCAGACTTTTCCAGAGTATGGGCTACTTCTAATTTTTTGAAGGTTTTGCGGTCCACCCAGGGACGTAGGTGTGGTGAGTTAAGAAAAAAAGGTCTGCAATATTTATTATAACTTAATAAAATAACTACTGAATGTGTACTATAAAAAAAACTCATTTTTTAAAAATCGCGTTTAAAGCAAACGCAAGATATACACATAATAATATAATAGCCACAAATATATATATATATATATATATATATATATAATATTAAATAATACATTTATTATCGAGCAATTCAAAATACATTAAAAAATAAGGCATTTTCAGCTAAATTTAGTTCTTGTAGTTACTAGTCAGTAGAAGATTTAGTCTGCATACTGTCAGCCAGTCTTAAATATTTCGATTTATACTAATTATAGATTTCTAATCTTCAAGCGGTTATCACGAAATGTCCACCAGTTAATCACAATCGACTTACTGCCCCCCCCCTCGACGTAAACGAAAGCACCGAGGAGTAATCTCTATAGTAAAAATTAAATATCTGAGGTGGGAGGCCCCTGAACACTTCCAGGGTGTTCTCCCTCAAAATTGGGGTGGAACCGAGCCAAATCGTACTGTCTCCTGCATGGTGCTCAAAGCTACGGCTAACGATAGGCGTACAATCTAGCCCGATGCCATGATGAATTTCGTGGGCCTCAATCTGACTACGTCAGACAGGTGGCATTAGTAACAATAACAACAAGAAAAATCTGTTAGTCTATGGGGAAAGTGAACATCTAAACCCTATCTTAGCGTACTACACTGATTCAGACGACATTAAGCCTCGATTGCGAGAACTTTGTTTTACTTTTTTGCATATTTCAAAAAAAAAATTGAAAATAAAAATACATCTTTAGTGATCTGGAAAGTATTTTAGCCCCCCCCCCCGAAAAAAATGCATGCATTCTCTTATGCTAATTGTTTAAATTTTTTCATAATTTTTGAATGGCTTACAGATACCGGATGGCTTATAATACCGGAAATTTCATGTGTATGCAAGTTTCGAATGAACATTTAAATTTGTGGAGTAACATTTTAAATCCAAACTTCTCTACTAGTGATATTTTCAATTACCGGCTGCCAGCTAGTAAATCGATGAGTTTTAAAAAACAATGCCAGTGTGTCGTCGCCAAGAGTTCACGCTACTTTCCTACATAGTTGTTTGTATTTTTCGTTTGGCTCACGAGGTTGGTAGGTTTACAGGAATCCTGAATCCTTTTTTTTTTCTCAGAAGAAGCCTACGATCGAAGAAAGGCGGGCCAACTTTGGATCGATGTGGCGTCTCTGAGACGACGACTGCCCCTCCAAGGCATCATTTAGAGATGGAAAAAAGTGCATTTGTGGTATCGCGAAAAGCGAGGGGGAAAAAAGGACAAAGGAAAATATTTTCTTTGTAAAGGATTATGTAGAGAAAATGAGGGAAATATAGAAATATATCTAAAGGAGTGATTCCAGATGTGGCGTACGTCAATCTGTCATAATCGATTGGGAGACTAAAAATCTAAAGCTGGAAAGGGCAATTTAGAAGTGTTCTCTGTGTACAGATATTTTTGGTGTCGGATCTTTGTCCTCCCCCCGTTTTAATATAATTATTTAGTTAATTTTATGTCCATTGACTTTACCATTCGAAAGTTATTTTTATCTGAAATAAGGTTGATTAGAATTAAAAACTTTTTTTCATCTATAATATAAAGTTAAGATTTTCCATAATAATGCATATTTAAAGTGTATTATACCTCATGGGCTCAATTCTCACGTGATGTCATAGTCACGTGATAATGATAACCACGTGTTTTTAGACAATCAATTCAAAATCTCATGTGACGTCACAGTCACACGATAAAAGCAATCAGCTAATCAGTTCATGCACTTTGTTGTTGCCAATTTTTTATCTTTTCAGAAACTTTCTGCTAAAAAATACAAAATTATCAACAACAATAATTCACATAGCTAGACTAAATGCATTTTATTTAAAAGTAAATGCATAAAATAAGATTTTTTTTTAAATTTTAAAATCTTTTGAAGAATTTTGTTTTTTATAACATTTGAACATTTTTACCCAATCATAAAATTTGAAAATTAGTCTGTCTGTTTTGATTTTAATTGAGAACATGTATTTTGTCTTTGTCATGTGACCGTCACGAATTGAGCCCATTAAAGTCTTAATTGACCCTGAGTTTAGATGAGGGGATATTCTAGCATAGTTATCACAGCCGTATTAAATTAATAAAATTAAGTGTGTTTTTCTAGTTTAAAATCGTTTACATTTTCTGATTTATATAAAATACTACCGTACCGAAATAAAATTCTAACGAGAGTGTTATTCACCATGGAGATAACTATAGCAATTTTTTTTTATTGAGAATATTTATGAACCCCGTGCACACTACAGGGGGGGGGGGTTAAAACATCACAAAGGGAAGAGAAGGATTACAACACAAACATCCATGCCTTCTTCTGGATTCGAATCCAGCCCCTACGGCACCGCAGTCAGTGTCACTAGCCACTATACCGGATGGGCGGCTAACCATATCAACTGAAGTATGGAAAGCTACGCTAAATTGAATATGATGTTTCGTAACTGGTCGAAAAATTTTGTTAAACTAAACACACACATATATATATATAAGTCAAAGAATTTACTACTCTCTGTGGGGCTATTTTATTTTGATCTAAAGATCTAGCCATATGCTTACATATTGGTTAGGTTTAGTATTAAGTTTAGTATTTTGCTAACACTTATACGGATATGTTAAGTTTTTTTTTCAATTATGAAGTTCACCTTGTAGAACAGATATTCCCAAGCGTTTTTGTCTCATAGACCCCTTGCTATGTTTTTCGGTTTTGGACAGACCCTCCTTACCAAAAACTTAATTTTTGCAAATTTATAAAACTTAACTGTCTTTTTGACCGCTGGTATGGAGGTACTTACTTTAAAAGATTTAAATTTTTAACTGTAGTAAAGGATAGTATTTAAAATTTAAAAAGCATATGTTATTTAATTCAAAGGAACTTTAATTAATATATAAAATAACTGAGCATATGGCAAGGGGTGAATCTGATGCATGAATAACGAAATTTCAACATTTGGTATCAATCTTGTCTGGTTTAACCCTAAATCTCCTTGGTTAATATAGTGTGTGCCCAGTCTTTTTCTTTCTTTTTTTATTTTGAAGATTGGTAACCGCACTGAAACTCCTCACTAGGAAAAGCAATTAAAAACTTTTAATAATATAAGATAAATAGTTCAGATATACTTTACAAGTATTTTACTTGGCTCATGCAAAATTAAGTCGATCGATTTCTTTTATATCTCTACCTCAATCTTCTATTCCAAATCGTCTACAATAAAACGAACTCCATTTATCTTTATAAGATACGAAAAAAAAAAGAAAAAAAAATCCCTCTTTGCAGATGGTCATTATCCTGTTTTTTGCAAAGAATCGATTTTAATCTGATCGATCCGTCTTTTCCTCTATCCAGCACACGCTTTTGAGAAATCCAGAGATTTTTTCCCTATTTTTAGAACTGAATCTGCTATGCGATCCTTTACCTCATTGCGGTTAAATGTCGCCGTTGCTCCATGGTCCTGATAGCCGAGATCGATTGCCTACACGTGCCGAGGATTAGAAGAGGGAAAAAGATCAATGGTACACTGGAAAAGTGCTGGTGTGGATAATTTTTGAAGGATTATTCCTTCGAGTGTGTTTAAACTTGTTTTAGGACGAATCGCATATGTATACGTAACTAGAAAAGAAAATTAAGAGCATTTTCTTTTGTTTGTAGACGTCGAAATGTTTGAAAAACTTATAAACCTCTATTTGATGTTCTTTCTTATTTAAATACGTAAAAAAATTCGTGATTTTTTTAATTGTGATATATTTTGGTAAATAGTAATATTTTTATTTCTGTTAGAATATTAAAAGGTTGTTTTTATTTCTGATAGATAACCCCCAGCAGATAAAAGTCACCTGTTTCCCCTCTCCCCTTTCTCTTTTTCCCAAGCAGTTTTCCCAATTTCATATTTTTTTAAAAATATATATTACAACTAAATTTCAAATATAACTAATAAATATATCTGACTCTTTTTGGCACTATCCCCTCTAATTTACTCTCTCTATTTTAGAAAAGAAATGCTTTGTTTACAGTTGAAATTCTATCGTTTCTTTCATTTGATTCAACCTAGGCCAGGGATGGCCAATCTTTTTGGGAAGATTGCCATTACCTGATAAAAAAAAGTTATGTGTGCCACTTCATATTTTTCCAACAAACAAGTAAAGGTAACAAAATGTTACGTAGCTTATTTTGGGATTTTTATGCAAATATAGCGCATTTTTTAATACAAGTCTTATTAGAGGAAATTTAAAAACAATATAATAAATACGATAAGTACAAACTTAAGTTTATTTTTAGTAAACATTTTGCACTAAAATTTTTAAAAAATTGTTTCAGTAAGTCTTCGCGTGCCAATCTTAAAACTCCGCCGTGCCTGACTGTGGCACGCGTGCCGCGGGTTGGCCACTTTTGACATAGACTAAACCGAAAATAGAAGTATACCGTCAGCTACTAAGATTAATTGAAGTCTAATTTTAAATTCTTATTTCGTTAGTATTATATTGACTTAATTATGTTACAAATTCCAGTACATATATAGTTTAAACAACGGTCGTCAACCTTTAGAGCTTCGTGGACTACTAAATATATAATTTTATATTTGGCGAACCACTAATATGATTGACTACTGTGTGGTAGACCATTTTTCTATATTTTCATCTCTGTTTACATTTTCATTTCACTGAATAGGAACTTCTTCAAGTGTTCTACGTTTTAGTGTGTTTTCTCAATATCTTTAAAAAAATTCCACAAAGCTGGGGGAAAAACATTTTACTTCAATTTATAAGAATCTCACCTGAGTGCCTAAAGGTGTGGGAGAATTGGAAGAAAGACTAGCCATATTTCAAAAACAATCTAATTTGTTCACAATATTAACCACAACTCAAATTCAATCGATCATGGATCAGAGAGGCACCCAATTAATAAATACGCAGACAATTAACGAGGTTCGAGATAATGAGAAGACTTTAATGTTTAATTCACTTACCTAATTCAGTACCTCTGAATTCTTCGCTATTTAATCAGCCTCAAGTGACAGTTCGTCACCTTAAGTAGTTTGCGGTTCACATTCAATTTGATAAATCCGCTAGCAATCTATCGTATATATATATATCTCTCTCTAACCTGAAAGCCTAGGCTATAACATAGTAGTTTTAATTTACATATTCACGTTTTTTTCTTCGATGTGGAATTTCATAATAAAATAATTTTTAAGGAATAGAAATTCCCCAAGAAGACTGTTAGTTAAAGGAGCGCGGATAAACCGTCACAAATTTATTTCTCAAATATGTTTTAATGTCTGAGCTTGAGCTTTCTGACGGTATACATTTTCACAAACGTTGCCAGTTTCTTACAACAGTGACAAAAATTTTAAATTATCAAGGAAAAGTGTTGCAATGTCTTAGAAATAATGCTTTATTCTATCCACTTGATAAAACACATATTTTTTTATCTGACGTTATTAAATAACAATCCCATTTATTCAAGTGTAATATCATTTTTAAAGGGACTGAATTAGCATTTGGGACTTAAAAGTGCGAATTCAGTCGTTTAGTATCAAATAAGCATTTGTTTTAAAGGACATCACAAGACGCAATACAAGATCTTTTATTAATATATTTAAGCCTTAATATTTGTTGCAGAATATGGTGCATTAAGGCTTGTTTAATTTGATGCTCTTTTTTTCGTAGATAAAACCATGACAGAGTTCTTTTCCGTGTTCCTCGGAACAACCCCGCAATGCCTTTAACAATTTCCTCTTTAGATGAATTGGTTAAAACATTGCAAAGTAACATAAGAGGATTGCTCATCTGTTTGAAGAATATATTTTTATTGCTTGAATGACCAAGATATTTTTATTGTTGTTTTTATCAGCTTGTAGTGGCACTTGAATATTTATTCAAGTTACTTTTGTTTATATCGTTGTTCTTGTAATAAATACCATTTCCTTTCCATTTGCATGTATTGTTCCAAATTATTCTATAAAGACAGGAATATTTGCATAGTAATTTATCCTTACGGATACAAATTACCTCGACTTGTCGTCGGTTCTTTTGATTCTTAAAAACTCCAAGGTGATTTTAATTCACATGGCATCTAGAACAGAATGACTGAATGTTGTGTAATAGAATTAAATTGAAAAAAAAATCTTTTTTTTTTATGAAAATAGTAATATAAGTTGTGATACTAAATTATTGCTGTAACACTTTCCTGTTTTTGTTTTGGATTTCATGCGTTTAAACGTGGAGTTAGAATGAGGCTCTTTTCTTTATTCTTTTTTTATGTAATGTGCGCGAATGTCTAATCAGCTTGAGTTTGACGTCAATTTCGTGCGTGCATATAAACATAAAGCTACTTGAGGAAAACTAAAATTCTTTTTATTTTTAAAGAATGCTATGATAGTTAGTTAACGAAGAATGTCGAGTCAGACACGAATATTTAAAAATATATTCACCATTTACGGAATTGGCTTTGCTTTTGATTTTACTTTAATGTTATCATATTCATTTCAAAAAAATTTTATTCATTAAAATATTAATAATCATTTTTAGTTAAGCAGGAAGTGACTAACGATGCCTTTTTGTAGAATACATAAAATATATTTACAATCAAACAGGGCCGATCCTTGCAGGTGTGCAGTGCATGTACCTCATTTGGACGGAAAAAGCAAGGGACGGCTAGCAAAGGGTATATAGTTCTATCAATCAAGCAAAATTTTTTCTCGAATTTTTCAAAATAAAACATAAGTCGAATCGAATATGCTATATTTTGAAAAGTTATTGAAAAATCAAAATAATTCCCGATTTTTCGACAGTATAGCATAGTTTAGGAAAAATAGAATGTTAGAGTACAGTGTGTTGGTCCATTGTCTATTAATGTCTACTTTTTATATACATCCTTTATTTATAGCAAAATTCGTGGTAGACTCGGCAAAACCGCAGTAGAAAAGGTTTTCGTGTTAATCAGCTGTACTGGCGGGACACTGTGGTTCGATGCTTAACAAAAGCACTTAAAATGATTAGACTTAAAAATGATTTTTTTGCGAAAATTGCTTTTCGCAAATATCTAATATGGTTAATATTACTATGGAATAGGACTATTAAAATTCAGTATGCATTTAGGGAAACTAAAAGTTTTCAATGAAATATATATAATAAAGCTTTACAATTTAGAAAAACAAAATAGAGGAAAGAAGTGAGAGAGAAAGAGAGAGGGAGAGATTTTTAACACCTTTTTATAAGCTTTACTTGCATGTAACGGAATCTTTGAGTTTAATTTTTACCCACTTTATAAGGTCAGATTGATTCGATATTTTGCTCACTTGTCCAGGAGGATGACAATACAATAATTTAATAACTTTGTTCCATCGTCGTGATCATGATTCATAGGATTAATGATTTTCCATTTTTGGATCCCATCCCGCATCTGGCAACTAATTTCATATCCCATTTCCAGATTTGGTGACTAATTCCAGATATGGCGACTAAAAGATTAAGATACAACTTAGTTCGATTAACTATAAAAGGGTTTTTTTAGTTTATTTAAACTACACTCCATGAGGCTTTTCAGAGTCTATGAAAGAGGGAAACCTCAACGTTACTTGAGAGACTCCGCGGACCCACTAGGAAGGCGCTGCGGACCCCCGAGAACCGTTTAAGAACCGCTGGTTTATCGCACATTAAATTTATGAACGATTTCGAATAAATACGATAGAATGGGGAAGTACGGAAATTTGAAATGTTCGTTTTAGTGGGGTTTTTCTTTTTACCTAGGTTCACCTTTTCAAGTTGAACCCTAATAGCTACTGAAAATTCACTTTTAGTATAGCATTAAAATATAATCAAACTGAAAATTATAATTTCTAGAGTCTGAGTATAATCCTGGCTGATCTCATATTTTCTTGTTGATTACACAAATAAAACAAAGCATTGTTTTCTTAGCCATGCAACATGGCTCTCACTTAAAATTAATGCCATGATTTTCCATGTATGAACAGGAAATTTTTGCACTGCCCTATGCATTATTGTTTGACACTTTCAGAAAAAAAAATTACGGTTCAGAGTTTGACACTGTACAATGATTACGATCGCTGTATGAGAATGATTATTTACGACAAAAATAATAATAGGTACTGTTGTACGACGATGGCATATTACGATTAATTATTTGAAATAAATAAATGATATATTAAAATCCCTTTGTTTGTTTTCCTATGTACGCTACTAAATATTTCGGAGGATGACATAGATGCGACTCATTTCTCTTCTGAGAAAAAGCATTGCCGATTGCGTTTCTTCCGGCACGGTTGTAGAGATTGTTCAATTAAAGGTAATTGAATTAGTTTGTCCGAGACCTTGGGCTGAGGAGTTCCAATTTTAGCTCTTTGCGATGCGTTCTCAAAATAATTGCATCCGCTTTCTCACTACAATGAGGGCTCAGCAGCCGCAAATCTTCCCAAAGATTTCTAAGGCTTCAAAGACGGTGGTGAAATATCTCTAGAGTTTCAGCAATCTGTTATATTCCGAGAGAGAGTTTTTATGTTTTATGGAAAATTCACTGCATTTGTATGTACAGTGAAAATCGTTTAACACAAAATTGAAAGGACTGAAACATTTTTTCGTGTTAAAGGATATTGCAAACAAAATCATATTTAGCAAAATTAAGCTTATTAGAGTATATTTTATTTACATAGATATGTGCATGTATTTAATAAAAATCAACAAAACAAGAAATTAATGAAATTTAATACAAAATTTTCGATAAACAAAACATATATTGAGTGTTTGGAAAATAATCTGATATTTTTCTCTGTACAATCTTTTTTTGCATCAAATAGTCAACAAATTGTTTGATATCATCCATTTTGTTATTCATTTCACTATTGGAATGTACGTCCTAATAACTAACTGTCCATACTTTTCATGATGTTCCTCATTTCGAAAATGACGTGGGAACAGGAGCTGCATTTCATTTTCGTCTACGGAATCAGCATCAATGATATTTTTTGAGCTTTGAACAAACTCCAAAATGTCTTCGTCTGCCATAATGGGCTTAATTCATGATGGTCATATGATAAATTTAATCACGTGTTCTCCATTAAATTTAAAGCTGACAGACCTATACCTTAAAAACCTTACTGTTAGGATTGTTTACATTACTAAGTTCAATTCATTTCATTCAGTTAAATTGTAAACGTTTGCCAAATTGCAAATATAAGAGCTCCGTCCCTAAATATCGGAAAAATACTATTATAATTATATCAGTCTACTCTGGACTATTAAATTTTTATTCTTTGATTCTATTTTCACATTTAGCGTAAGTATTGATACATTTTCAAATGAATCTAACTATAGGGAAATATATCTGCTGCTTGAGTTTTAGAAAAATTACATAGAGATTGATATTTACCGGTGTAAAAAGCGCACTCTTTTTTTAAACGAAGAAATCTGAAATGTCTATGTAATATATATATATATATATATATATATAGGAAAAGAGTGTACTATAATAGTAGGAATTGTTGTAACAATGCACACCCCGTTAGGCTAATTTGGCTGAAAAACCGGTTTTCGACGCCAACTTTTATCATTATTTTAACAGTATTTTTTAACATTATTACAACAATGGAGACGAATCTTAGTTGGCATCGAAAACCGGTAATTACTTAATTAACATGTAATTAATTGATTAATATTTGAAAAAAAACTGTATTAACATCAAGTGTTATCCACTACAAGTTTAAAAAAATTATTTGAACGTGATTGGATGAATAGAAAGTATTTTATAAACGATTGAAAATTTGAACAAGATATATATATATAGTGTGAGAGTGAGCCAATAGTAGGAATTAAAAAATCGAATTGAGATTTCTTTTGAAAACCATTAAATTTAGTGAAATGTTGATCATATGATAATTACTATTTTTAAAAAGTAGTTCAGACTCATATTTGAAAAAATTATCTCCAATTTATATTCAATTATAAATTTTGCTTTAAATAATACAATTTGATTGTAATTCTGTTTTTAGTAACTAACAATACTTTGGGATAGCATTATTTTAAAATAAAGGTATTTTTTTTTACTGAAAAGTTATTTTAAACTTAAAAGTTAACGCAAGTTTATTTTAACAGAGAATTGTAAACATTCCCGTTGATAAAATGATGGGGAAAAGTTTGCTTCATTAAATTTTTTTTTATTGTTATCAAGTAATTTTATGCAGTCTCAGATAATTTTATTTTATTTTCTAAAAATTTTATAATTCGGATAACTCTTTGTATTTGTACTGTTTGGAAAGGAAATAAATGTGTGAATTCGTAGCAAGTAAGACTTGTAATTATAGAAGGGTAAAGGCGGAAGAAATTAATCTATGAAGCTACGCTTTTTCCCATTAAAACTCTAAAACTGCAAAATTAATGAATTCTTTCTTGTGTGAACTATTGCTTTCATGAGCAATTTAAGGTTAAGTAAGGCTCTTATAATAAGAGAAAACGTACAATTATTTTTAATGAATCTTATTTTTAATTAAGAGAAGCTCTACTTAATAACATATGAACTGGATATTTTTTTCACAAACTATTCACATTTGAAAGTAAACACATTAAAATAATTATTTTTCGTTTTTTTTTCTTATTAGATTTAAATATTTGAGATAAAAAAATAACCATCAAAAAATTATTAAAAAATTTTGACTGTAAAATACAGAAAAAATATATAATATACATTAATATACTAATTCAAGTAAATATAATTAGTGACAAGAGTTTCAGGAATTACTTTTAAATTTCTTTCATTATTATTACATAAATACTTTTAATAAATGTATAGAAATCAACGAATCAAAACACATGCATCAATTTTCTTAGCTCCTATAATGTTGAAGATAATCTGCAAATTTTATTCAATTTTTAATTTTTTTTAAAGCAGGGGAAAATATATCTTAACTTGTATTTTGAAACATTAGTAATCATTATTAACGCAGAAATTATATAGTTTTTATAACTTTAGTAATTTCAACTCTATTTTGAGTTTAAATGAATTAATTTTACATCAGTTTTGTCTTTTATTTGGAATATTATCACGCGGTATTTGATTCCCAGCCTTAAGTATCCGACTACTTGCGACAACTTTTTTTTAAAAAAAATGAAGATATGGGGATTTTTTTTTGTATGGTTTTTTGAACATTTTAGTACATTTTAAGAAAAATATGCTAAAATTAAGAAGAGAAAAAGAAATTATTTTTACGAAAATTGGAAAAAATGGGTAAACATTTACAAAAAATAACGTAAACGGGGCCCATTCTGTAACAAAAGTTTATGAACAAATTTTCAATTCTGATGTGATGCTATGTTATTCATTTTTGAAATGACCTTCGGGATAAGAAATATTTTAGTTTTTACAAAAACTAGAACACATCATCTTAGTTATATGAAATTGCTTAAAATAACAATGATTATATTAACGTAAGGGACTGTAAATTTTTCAATAAAACTGTGATTGATAAATCTGAAGGTTAATACACTTCTACTATTATACAGAACTTACACAAAAAATTTGAGTTAATTATTTTAATAACTTTTTTAGCAATCTCTGTCCTCGTTTGAGTATTTAAAAAAAACACACACACATTTTGAGTAAAACGTGTTTTAAAGTATGCCATCTTGCTTAAATGGCATTTGCTTTTACTAAAACACTTGTGGTTTTTGTTTTAGTGAAAGGAAAATAATAAACTTGGTATTATTATAAGCTAATAAGATGTCTATAAAATAAAATCATAAAGAATAATTTCAATTTTTGGTAAAATTCTTAATTTTAGGGTATTCGGATACCTTAAGAAATGTAAATATATAATTTGTTTTGAAATAAAATCAATACTAAGTTAAATGAAAATGATTTTTAAAATCAAGATGCAGAGGGGCAGATTGAAAAATTAAAAACGAATTAACTGTTATTATTATAACTTATTAAATTGAGTTTCTGGTTAAATATATCATCAAAATTTTTACTTATAAAAAGTACTAAATAATTTTAATACTTTGACGATAGTAAATCATTATTGTTTCAATTATTATTGCTTTTATTTACTATCGTAAAATCCGGCGTATAACACACACTTTTAATACAAAAAATAAGACTGAAATTTAAGGGTACGTGTTATACGCCGGGTATAAAAATGAGAGCTTTAAAAATGAAAAAAAATGAGCACAGCAAAAATTATATTATACATATATAGAAATACTGTTTATTTAAAAGAAAAGACATTTCTCATAAACTTAAAGGGTTGTGTTTTAGAAGTGTATTATTTTTTCAGAAGTTTCTGATAATATCTCTAATAAATGACTTTAAAACACAAGAGTACTACATACGTACATTTCAGGTTTCTTCGGGAAAAAAGAAGGTGGTAGTTATAAGGGGAATATACCTAAAAATTAAAAATTGCGGCTCTAAAGTATAGGTTCGCGTTATACGCCAGATTTTACGTACGTTTTATTTAAAGTTGTAAATATTTCAGGTTTATCAGAGGCAGTCCTTTTTTCGGTATAAAAAAATTTTACGTATGATAATTAAAAAAATATATTGTCTTTATTTACAATATTCGTCAAATTATATCTAAAAATACATGTTTTTATCTTAAATGATTTAGTATTTTTAAAAGTACATTGTCAATTCCGAAATATATGAATAAATTGCCATTTTTATGATGTTAAGAAGTCTCAGGGGTGTTAATTTTGTCTCGAGGGGTGAAAATATAAACAATTTTCAAACAGGTATACTTCTCTTAAATTTAAATTAAATAATTCGAATCTTTTATACATTATGTACAAAGAATTGTGGTTTCCAAAAAGTACAAAATGTTTGAAATATAATCATAATTTTAAAAATTATAAGCATATGCAAATAGGAAATAATTTTGTAATAAATATTAAGTAATTTTTGCGTTGCGAACGCTATTTTCTAAAATAGTAGCCTTTGATGTATAAAACTTTATAGAATTATAAAATGTATCATACTCTTTAAACTCTAGTAATTTAAGAATAATATATCTTTTGTATTTCAAAATATTTGCAAAAAAATGAAATTTTTTCAAAAAAATTTGAAAATATAAATTTTATTTTTTAAAAAATATAATTTATTATTCTATTTATTTAAAAATTTTACGGTGTAATAAGGATACATTTAACTTTATAAATCAACTTATTGCTAGTAATTAAAGCTATACTTTAGAAAATTGCATGCGCAACGTAAAACTTTATTAATATTTCTTATTTTCATATGCTTATAATTATTAAAATTATGATTATATTTTAAATATTTTACACTTTTCTGAAGCCCCATTTCTTTACAAATAATGTGTAAAAGATTTGAATCATTTAATTTTAATTTCAAAGAGTTATATGTATTTGAATATTGTTTATATTTTCAGTCCTCTAGAGAAAGTCAACACCCTTGAGACCTTTTAAAATTATTTTGCCGTTCTTTAGAGCTAGATGTTTTCAAAAACAATGTGTGATACTAATGCGAAGTAAAAAAATAATTATATCTGGAAATATTCTGGAATCAATTTACTCATATGCATAGTCTTATATATATATAAAAGGTGTTAAAAATCAGGTTGACATTAAAGCTCATAAATATTATGCATGAATTCTTGCGAAATGCTTTTACCCAAAAGATGAAATCACATGCTTGTAGAGTTATTATGAGAAAGGAAATATATATATAATTATGATTCATATTCATAAGAAGTAAAAAGAGGAAATGTGATAGTGTATTAATGCTTTTTTTTTCTGGCCGAAACCTGACCCTTCAGTTTTGCGAATTATTTATTTATTCAAATACCTTATTTCTTTTACTTGGTTAGATGCCTTGCATATCGAAGTTTAGATGTGGTTGAATTAATGAATGATGTAAACATTTTAACAAAACCACCAGTTGTTATTACAATTTATCGTAACTCTTAAAACTTTGAATTTTTCAAAACTTTTTGTTCAATCACTGTAGAGAAATCTAACTATATGTAGCTAAATTATTATTAGTTTAGAAGCATTTTTCATAAATGGAGAATGTTTTGAAAATATAGCATTCAATCATATTTTCCCCAAAAAATTGCATTTAAATAATTTTTTTCTTGTAATAATATTTTTAATCAATCATATATGTGTATTCTAAATCAACTGATACTTAAAATGTATTTAAAAAAATCATTCACATACACATTAAAGTATCCGACTTTCTTAGGAATTGTTATTTTGTAAAAGTGTATAAATGGATAATTTTTACATTTAGTGTCACTTAGATTAGAATACGTGTATAAAATTGTTTTAAGAATGTTATTACAGTAAAAAATTATTTAGATGCAATATATTTTGGCGAAAAATGAACATAGAATTACCTATTTTCAAAATATTTTCCTTTTATGGAAAAGGCTTCCACAATAATATTTTACCAATATAAAGCTCAGACCTCTGTACAGAGCCTGAACTAAGATTTTTGAAATATTTAACTTATACAAGGGGATTTATCCATATTTTAATACAACAAAGTGGAGAAATTTTAAGAAAAACACCGATAATTATTTCATTGTAATAGCTGAAAATAATGTGAATTTTACAAAAATCCTAGTTCAAGCTCTCTGCTTTATTTTAGCAAAATATTATTGTTATTGAAGCATTTTTCATAAAAGGAAAAAATTTTGAGAATTGGTAATTCTAAGTTCATTTTTTGCCAAAATATATTTTTAAAAAATAAAAAAATATAATTTTAGATAACTTTTTAGTCTATTAATATTCTTAAAACAATTTTATACATGTATTCTAATCCAATGACACTAAATATCATGAAACTATCCATTTTTTATGTTTTCTTAAATCACGGTTCCGATACCTTAAAACACTTTTTCAAAATCACGCCTCTGAACGTATTCGATTTGTTACAGGTTCTATTCGCAATTTTTCCTAATCCTCTAGGGACAATACTTTTTTACATTGCATGATCATGAAACTGCTTTCTGTAAAGTAACTGCGATTTATGGTAAAGAGAATTGCTATTTAAAGTCAAGTGAAATGGGAAAGAGAGAGGTTGGCAATAGTTGTCAAACGGAATCTTCTGAATTAGAGAGATAATAGTTGAAGCTAACGGGTTTTAAAAAAAAGGTCCATCGATGGACTGCTGAGGATCTAATTGTCACAATTATTGAATTTATCATAATACATATTCAAGTTAGGAAGCAATATGATAGCTCCCCTAGCTTATGTTGAACTTACTTAGTAATTTGATAGTCATAATAAAAGTGTTTATTGTTTAAAATGCCTCTTTCTATGGAACACCCTCAATCATCCGTTGGCGACAGATCACAACAAGTTACCTTAAAAACCTATGAAGGATTCATATACACGCAATCTAAAAAATCCAGTTTTTTTATCGTTCGTGAAGGAAACTACAGAATTTGGAAAATGATTCAATACCGAAACCAGCATCTCAGATTATGAGTGCCTGCTGGACCTCTCCACTTCCGCCGGCAGATGTTCCTCCCATTCCAGGAAAAGGAACCTTTCTTTCTTTTTTTTCCCCACCGAGAATAAGGAGTAAGAATCGAGAGAAGGCAAAATGCCACGCGCGCCCGAAGGTCGCCCTTCAGGAAGAAGAGAAAGCGAAAATTCTATTAAAAGACGCTTGTGTTCGAGCGTGGGTTGCTTACCGCTTGTTGTGGTGTCAGTCGTTGCCATGGTGATACGTGCATTAAAAAGGGGATCGTATCCATAGTGCGGTGCGGTATGTGTCAAGTGAAATACTGGATTTGAATTCGCTTTCTGTCTTATACCGTGGTTAGAAAGCACCACATAAAAACAATTAAAAAAAAAAAAAATGGTGAAATAGATTTTTAAAAGATAAAAAAGGTTTTCTTCCTCACTGATACTTAAAGGGCTACGAAAAGATGCATGATTATTCTTTAATATCTTAAATGGTAAAAGTTATAAATGTTTAAAACCCTTTTGTTGATTTAATGATTGCTTATTAGCTTGGCAGTCTGAAGCAAAAAAGAAAGCCATTTCTCATAATTTGAAACATGGTCAAGAGCTGGAACTCGGTTCTCCTAACTTCGTCACAACTAAAACGTGAGGGCTTTAAGTCTTAACAAATTAAACGTGCTTTGCTCCCTCAATATACAAGATGGTTCTTTAGAAGCATTTGGACTCGAGCCCTCGACTTGACAGAAACGCATTCGCGACCATGACCACTCCTTTACCTCGGTCACTCACTATGCATGAATACACCACTGAGCAGTGGCGTAACGTACACCCCCACATCGCGGGGGAGGGCAGGATTCTAGAGGGTTCAAAGCCTGACTGACATCAAGGACGTATTTAACCAATTTATAAAATATTAAAGGCAAAACCTGATTTTGCAGGGGTTCCCAAAAATTCTCCGTTACGCCACTGCACTCAATGGCAGTGGCGTACATAAATTACTTTCATGGGAGGGTTTATAATTAAAAAAAACACACGCAGATGAAAGTACAGAGACGTTATCGTTATACTAAAACTTTAGAATCTTTTGGGCTTTGAAAAGGGTTTAAATTTCCAAACCCCACCCTTTTGTACAACACTTACTGGATGTATTCAAATATCATTACAGACAAAACATGCTGGCATGTTTATTTTAAAGTCATTGCATGGTAATTGGTGTTATTGTGTTTTCTTTTGAGGAGAGAACTAGCAGTTAAAACATATGCTCTGCACTTGGCTTTAAAAATATTTTTTCTCGAATTTCTAAAAATATATCATGTTAAATGAAGATATTTTGAAAATCAACCAAAGTTTTAATTTTATTCAATAATTATTAATAAATTCTTAATTTGTCTAGAAATCAAAACTCGAGTTTTCAAAAATTTCGAATAATTTTAGTACGAAAATGGGTTATGTATATATGTTATTTTAATGCTTGAAAACCAATGCTATTTATGTGTATTAATAAATAGAAAAATTATTGATAACTTTTATATAATCTGTTTCAGTCAGATAACTGTCCATGCCTTATATGATGTCTGTAAACTCTTATCTGGATCTAGAATCTGTATAAGTTTTTTAATATAGAAATAACGATTTAAATAAATAAATATATATATAAATCAAAGATAAACATTTTGCATACAGAAATAAAATTTGTCTTCCATAAATTATTCTTCGTGGAGATTTCTTAAAAAAAACCCTCTTTAAAGCCTGAAAACAAAGCGACTCCAGATGGATAATAAAAACTCTTTAAGACTTTTAACAACATCGTGCTGTATGATCACAGCGCGTATTATCTAATTCTCTGAAACTATCAATCAAGCTTATCTGATAACGAATGTTTGCAGATAACATCAACAGATGGGCTATTGAGGAGAAAAAATAGCTTTCTTTCTTTTCTTTTTTGTTGCTTGTTACCTTTGATATATCTATGCCTGTAAACCTTTTCTTAGAAAACCTTTTTCATTATCAATGGAACGTAACACTTATTAAAATTTAATTTAATAAAATTTTTCGATGAATTTTCTGAAATAGAATATGAATGCAGTTTAATAGTTGATGAAGTTAGAATCAAATCGAGTGACTATATATATAGTCCGTAAAATCAGACGTATAACGCGTACTTTTAACACAAAAACACGATTGAAATTTACGGATTTGCGTTATACGCCGAGTATAAAAGTGAGAGCTTTAAAATAAAAAAAAAAATGGAGCATAGCAATAATTAGACCTCTATGAATATCAAAAGGCTGTTTATTTAAAAGAAATAACACTCCTTATGAACTTAAATGGTTGTAGTTATAGAAGTATACTATTTTTTTCTATACCTTGGAATAATACTTCGAATAAATGACTTCAAAACATAAGAGCATTGCATATGTATATTTCAGGTTTCTCGTAAGAAAGAGGGTACGCGTTATGCATCGAACATACCCAAAAATTAAAAAATGCAGCTTGAAGTACATATGCGCGTTGTACGCTGGATTTTACGGTATATATATTTATGTATAACAGCAATAATTGGCTGAGTTCTTGGCGTTTATGTGTGATAAAGGCAATCAAGTGTTCACCATTACATTCAAAACTTGCACTAAACTTGTACTTGTTGTTCAGCTTGTAAATTTGGGTAATATTTTAAATTTTTTACAATTGGGTAAAGTTGTTAAGGTATTCAAATTCTTCAAAAAGCTTTTTCAAAAATTCAAAATAATTAAATAATAAATTCTTATATTATACGTGTATTTATAAATTAAGCGCATTTTGAAAACCTTTGCGCGTTATCATTGTTTACAAATATGTGCTATTTAAAAGAAAGTTTCTGCAAAAACCAAAAGTGTTGGCAGCAACTGATTGGCTGGAAATACGTGTTTGCCTTTATCACGTGACTAAAACGTCACATGAGTTCATGAACTGATTGGCTGGAAGCATGTGATTGCCGTTATCATGTATGACGTCACTTGAATTTAGCTCATTATATCATTATAATTTTCATCGCAGAATATCATATCGACATTTTTTGGAATAAAATAATTTGTTTCATCGTAGAGCTAGCATCAAATGTGAATAAAAATAAATAGAATATGATTTGCTTTGTTTAGTATCATGTAAGAGTTTTTTAACGGGTTAAAACCAATTCTTTGTCATTTTCATCCGTAGACAGGTAAAACATTGATATACGAATAATTCCGACATGTACATACATCAAGTATGAAAGACTTGATATATCAGCAAACTTATCGAACTTAAAGCAAACATTGAATGCGAAATGCTTACATACTTACTTAAAATAGAAGTCAACTATTTACTGTCACATATTAGATACAGTTTATAGAAACTTTTACTATTTTTGTTTATCATAATCAAAGATGTTAGTTGCATCATTAAGGCAGTCGACTACTTGTGACAACTTGATTTTTTTTTAAAAAATGGAGATATGTGGATTTTTGTGTGTTGTGTTTTTTTTTGTTTTGTGGTTTTTAGATTTGTTTAGTACATTTTAAGAAAAATATGCTAAAATTAAGAGAAAAAGAAATTTATTATAATAACTAAAATGGAAAAAAATTGCATAAAAAATGGGTACCATTCTGACAAAAAGTTTATGAACAAATTTTCAATTTTGATGAGTTGCTTTGCTATTCATTTTTGAAATGACCTTCGGGATAAGAAATATTTTAGTTTTTACAAAAACTAGAACACATCATCTTAGTTAGATGAAATTGCTTAAAATAACAATGATTATATTAAATAAGGGACTGTAAATTTTTCAATAAAACTGTGATGATAAATCTGAAGGTTAAAACACTTCTACTATTATACAAAGCATACACAAAAATTGTAGTTGATTATTTTCAAAACTTTTTCAGCATCGGGTCTTCGTTTGAGCATATTAAAAAAGCACACATTTCGAATAAAACGCATTTTAAAGAGTGACATCTTGTTTAAAGTAATGGTATCTGCTTTTACTAAAAAACATGTGGTTTTTGTTCTAGTGAATGGACAATAATAAACTTGGTATTTTTATAAAGCTTATAAGATGACCTATAAATTAAAGTCATAAAAAATTTGTCAAGTCTTGGCAAAATTCATGATTTTATGGTAGTCGGATGCCTTAACAGTGCTAATATTTTTGAAAAGCATGTGTGAATGCAAAGCAAAAGGCGCACGCTAATTTAAGAGAGCACTGGCCCCTAGATTTCTTTCCCAACGTGCAAAGATTGTGACATTGATGTATTGATTCGTGCCCTTCCCAGGAAAGCTTTCCGGGTCCGCCTAAGATGTAGGAAAAGCAACACCTGCCTTCATACTGAACGGGAAATTCAACGTGATTATGTCATGCACAATGTATGAATACCTTGTATTATGTATTATCACGCTAGTTTATGGCTTCCTTTCCAAAAAAGTTCGCCTTTCTTTTTAAGAAGTATTTATTAAACTGGAGACACAAAATTTTAAAGTAAAAATGTGTATCTATTACATATGTGCATTTAAAATTACCTTTAATTATCCCTAAAAAATTCATATATTTCCTTATTTTCAAATTAGTAATTTAAAGTATTGCCGAATGGAATATTAAGTTATAGTGGTCACGATAACTGTGTCGCCTTTTTTAAGCAATCGAATTTGGCGTGCACCTATTAAATCGCCAAGGCGTGGTTACCTAAGCAACGTCGCCATATTGAGTAATTTATCAAACTTGCTCAGAAATCATTCATTGTATTTGTATTGAAAATAGCAATTTTTTGTCGTAATCTATTCGTTGTTATTGTATTTTTCTGATATATTTAGCTTTCTATAATCAAATATACTATTTTTAATATATTAAGTTATTAGTTGTATTATTTTAACAATCATTTGAAGGACGAGTGTAAATTAGTATAAATAGTTACCAAAATGCTCTCTGAGTTATAAATTTTACTTAAAATGTATTTTTGTAAATTTAAAAAGAATTGTATCTCTTGTGCATAAATTTCTATGGATTTCTTTAAATAACAGTATTGCAAGGTGTTCTTATATCTTCCACCTATTAAATCGCCAAGGTGTAGTTACCTAGCAACGGCGCCATATTGAATAATTTAAGAGCGAAACTTGCTCAGAAATCACTCATTGTACTTGTATTGAAAGTATTAATTTTTTTTTATCGCAATATAACAGTTGTTATTGTACTTTTTTAATAATAGTTTTAGCTTTCTATAGACAAGAATATTATTTTTCATTGTATTAATTTATTAATGAGATTACCTTAACAAATATTTAAAGTAAAAATGTAATTATATATAATGACCAAAAAGCTAATTTGAGTTAAATCCACTTAAAACGCATTTTGCGAATTCAAAAAGAATTATACCCTACATAAATTTCTATGGATTTCTTTGAATAAGTATTCCACAAAGTGTTTCTTATCTTTTGAATGTAATAAGAAAGCACTCCATGCCTTTTAATCAGGCGTCATATGACGTCATTGGCATCCGCTCCTGTCCGCATGGATGGTCTGTGACTTAAGGGTTAAAAATCGACCTTTTCTTCATCCTTCTGCGAACGTGATGTAAATTTCAAAAAGGTTTTTAACTCTATTATTCATCGGCTTTTGAGCGTCAGTCGGCAATTTATCAATATTCAAAGGAACGCTTATGTATGCAAAGACATATTCCTTACCAAAAAACTTGATTATTATTAGAAAACATTAAGTCTTGTGAAAGTTAAGAGAGTTTGTGTGCAATAATTTTTGTTCCAATGGGAAGGAAATAATATTCAATGTAGTGTTAGAATGATTTTTTAAGTTCTGAATCTGGAGAGCTTATGATGTGTCTTTTCTGTCCGTATTTCAATTCATACTATTAGTGCACATTCTATATTTATCTTGTTAAATTTTCAATTGTTAATAAAATGCATTTTAAAGCACGCAATTGAGCTGAAATTTTAAATCACGCTTATTTTGGATGACAATACAGTGATTTAAATATAATTGATAAAATTTAATTGATTAAAACTAATTATTCAAAGAATTACCAATACAGCCACGTTGGCATTATTTATGGCGACTTAGAGACCAGTTTGGTCACTTGTGTACAAATTTGAAAAGGTTTCTTTCTCGCATTTTAAAGCGCTCATTGGAGCTGAAATTTTCTGTACACTATTGTTTTGAGTAACAATATGATAATTTAATTATAATTAATTAAAATTATTGACTGAAATTAATTATTTAAAAAATTACAGATACAGCCACGTAGGCTTCATTTTTAGCGACTTGGGTCAAAATTTAAAAAAAAAAAAATTTTCTCACGTTTCAAAGCATTTAGTTGAACTGAAATTTGGATGACAATACGATACTTTAATGATAATAATAAAATTAATTGCCACATATAATGTGATTCTGTCATATGTATATACATTTTTATATTAATTGTAACTATTTAATAAAAAGTAACTAAAATAATTTTTTTTGTTGATCTAAGTAGGAATTAACTTAAATTTTTTTTTTTAATATTACTTGTTTATGAACTATATTGGGGATGTTAATGTTTTTTTAAAGATTTATTGCAGTGCTTCTCACAATTTCAATATTTTCAACCTAATTTTCAATCTTTATTTTCATTGTGCCCCCCCCTCTTACCCATATACTAACAATACATTAAATGCAATAATGATGTTCTTTGACTCTAAAGCTACTTAATTGTAAACCGTACAAATTGTGAAAATAAGTATTAAATTTTGTACATGTGTTACTTTTAAGTAATAAATATTGTAAGTAAATTACTTTATATAAGCATTACGTTAAATTTTCCTATCTACATTTATAAGTGTATTATATCAGTGTAAATACATGTTTTGTTTTTTATAATGTCTGAATGTATTTTGGTTTGTTTCCTTTCAGTAAATTAATATATTTTTAAATAATCTTTTATTTTCGATTTTTCGTTAAGCTTTCGTCTTCCTCGTAGGGTATCACGCTCCTATAGGGCGGTACGCCCCACTGTTTGAGAATCGCTGATTCTGATTTATCATCTCCCCCCCCCCCCAATGAAAAAAAAGATTCTATTTTTTCCAGAAAAATATTTCTCAATTGCAAACAAAATTTTATTTGATGTTTTAATTACAAAAGCACTGTGTGTGTAATATATTATTATAGCATCACAATTCAATTTTAATTTCTGCTTTGAATCTTGGGTGATTTGGTCATAGTCACGTGGCCGCGGTAGCCAAGGGTCAAGGCATCGGATCTAGGCAGACATGTCATGAGTTCGAGCCCAGTACACTAAAAACCCGCCGTATGGGGGAGCGATACACGTTAAATCTGTCGAGAGCTCAAACGTCCTCCCGTTGACAGTGGCGGATTAAGCGGGTGTCGGACCTGGCGGCCGCAGGGGCCCCAACGCTGGAAGGGGCTCCACGCTTGATGAGTGCAAAGGACAGCGATAAACCAACCACGACACCTTGGAACAAGAAATGAAAACAAAACAAAGATACAATGAAACCCCCGCTAGAAATTTATCGAATGCATCAGGTGAAGGATCTTTTTTAGTTTTAAACCGTGTTAAAAATAATTTAAGAAGTACTATGGGAGAAAAGACAAATTGAACAACATGGCCATATTATATACAGAATAAAATGTTTTGGACAAAATAAATATGGTAAAATAATGGATGAATTTGCCATAGAGAAATCAAACTGTATGGCAAAAATGTAAGCTCATAAGTAAGGTTTTTAACTCTTTTTTATATACAGTTAAGATTTTTCTGTAGCCGATGAGTTTTATTATAGCAATACGTTTTATTTTAAGAATTTAAAGTAAGCGACTCTTTTCACTATTTTAGTTTTTCGACTCTTAAGCCCATGGGCCTCAAACCTTTTACCGCCAGGGGCCTCCAACTACCTTAATCCGTCTCTGCCCGTTGATGTGGTGGCGTTGTTTCGGCGAGGGGAGTGCCAGCTCATGTGTCGTCCTCGTCTCTTGATAATGGTTCAAAATTACCAGGACCGTCGCCAGTAGTACTCGTGTTGATTTGTGTGTGTGTGTACTTGTGTCTGCGAAATTTTAAAAAACACTACAATCTTGTGCATCTCTTACGTTTAAGATGCAAATTACATTATAATTTCTGATGATCAAACTCTATTCTCTCTCTTTTTGAGGAATTCCATAAAAAAACACACCTTTCTTTTTTTTAAATATTCTTTTGAGAAGGGTTTTTCTTGCAATAACATTCTCGAACGTATTTGTTTTTTGAAGTGTTAAACGTCAAGAATACAATAGCATTCATCTAAAATACAATGCATTGAAACACGATTTAAGAACGGCTCGTATAAAGGATTAAATGTACAATTGAAATGAATAAAGAAATCCATTCTGTCATTGTTTTTGAGAAATATTTGTTTTATATCGATTGAATGTTTTTGTTATTCAAAAAAGAACTGAGAACAATTTAAAATAGCTTTTTCTAATAATCTATGTTTTAAACAAAGGAAAATTTTCTTCCTTTTTCTACTAATTTTTTTTTCCATATTATTTTGAAGCTATTATGAAGAAAAAAAAACGCTCTTTTTTCTTGAAAATATTCTTGATTTAAAGTAAGCTGTAGATATTAAGTGAGGGAAGAAAAATGAATAATTTTTTCTTTACTTAAATTTGCAAATAAATGATTACTGATAAATATTTGTCCATCATATATTTATTTTATTTTACTAAAATTATGAACTAAAATCATGACACACAGGATTGATATTTATTATATAAGTATGACGTCACATGAATTAAAAATGAGGCTAAATTCATGTGACGTCATAGTCTCACAGTAGTAATAGCCACATGTTTCCAGCCAATCAGTTCAGGCTCTTCCCTGTTGCCAACTTTTGCTTTTTGCAGAAATTTTCTTTTAAAAAGTACACATTTGGCAACAATAAAAACGGACATAGGGAACAAAATTCCCTCGATTTCAAAATAAAATTGTAATACAAGAATTTTTTTTAAAAAAAATTTGAAACATTTCTCTTGAGGAATTTTAACATTGAACATTTTTACCCAAATAACTTATTTGAAATTATATTTGAATTTTGCTAGCGTGAGTGAGTGAGTGAGTGAGTGAATATTAACGTTGCACTGTTTAGCTATACGAAGGCTTTTGGCGACGGTCCGCGTAATTTTGAACCATGTCAAGTGACGCTGGCGACACCTGAGCTGGCACCCTCCTCTCCTAACTACCACACCACACCAACGGGAGGACGTTTGAGCTCTCGACAGATTTAACTTTCATCGCTTCCCTACACGGCGGGTCTTTAGTGGTACTGGGATCGAACTCACGACACGCTAGCCATGATCCGATGCCTAGCCCACTCGGCTACCGCGACCACCACAGTGTCGAAACAGAGAATGTTAAGGCCCCCCCTGCTGAGTCAGGTTTTGGGCCCCAAGCCGGATCCCACAAAGGATTTCAGAATCAGCATATCGTAGGTGTTGGGCCCTAGAGTCCTGCCCCCCCCCCTAGCAATGCGGGTGTGTATGTTACGCCACTGGTAGAACACTTGATTATATTTGTCATGTGACTGTTATGAATTTAGCCCATTGATTGACTGGACACGGAATTGAAGTTATCATGTGACTATGACGTCACATATATTTTTTCCTTTTATATTCACACATTAACGAATTATTCGCGCTTTTTTTTTTTGAATAACGGAAGCTCATTACTTTCAAAAACCACTTATTATGTGATAAATGGTTGTTCTAGGGTCTCCAAAAAATCGTAATCATTACATGCAATTTTTTTCTCACAAAAACTTTTTTTGTTTTAAATTTAACGATCCTCCCTTCATTCCATTTGGTTGCTCTTCCTCCATTTCTTGGAACTTAATCAAATATTCTACTTGTCCACCTGTCGTTATACGTTACAAAAAAAATATTCGTCCATTAATTTTCAGTGTTGTGTTTTGACTTTCTGACTTCTACTCTGCTGAACATTTTCAACACGCGAAGATCTGCCAGGGTTTCAGCCTGGCTGGCAATTTTGTTTGTTTGTTTGTTCACTCTAGCTTTGTAAGCAAAGTAAGGAATCGCAAGATGACGTCCATGAAATCCTATTTCTAACCACTTGCTTTAGGATTTTTGTAACGCATTTCTGTTTTTATTGGATAAAAAAAGTTCTTAAATCAGACATTTTTAGTATGAAATTATATTTTTGCATACTTGTTTTTTTTAATTTCTGCTGAAGTTTGCTGATCTATTTTTAGCTGTAGTCCAGATTAAACTCGCATTTTAAAGAATCCAGACTGTTATTAATGGATCCATATTGACAAGTGAAATGTCTTTTTTATGTGATTTTCTACTAAAAATGTATCAAATTATATGTATTCTATATATATAAAAAAAAAAAAAAGAAGCTTGCGCGTGTTTTTCTCTTGAAGAGAACATTTATGATAGAGAACTCAAAAGATTCAATACTCCGGCAATTTATACGGAAAAACAATATAAATAAAGAAATAAATTAATAATAATAATCTTCATAATTCATTTTTAATAAGAATTTTCGAACTTATTAGTGATTTTTTAATTCCTGCTATAAGCTCACTCTCTGTCTCTCCCTATATTTATTTATATAACTTGTTCAAATTTTCAATCTTTAATAAAATACTTTCTATTCATCCAATCACAAATTCAAATAAATTTTTTAAAATTTGTAGTGGATGACACATTTGATGTTAATACAGTTTTTTCAAATATTAATTCATTAATTACTGGTTAATTAATTAAATTAATAACTGGTTTTTGCGCCGACTTAGATTCGTCTCCATTGTTGCAATAATGTAACTGTTAAAACAATGACCAAAATTTGACGTAGAAAATAGGTTTTACAGCCAAACCAACCTACAGACGAATCATACTCTGTTTTCAATTCCTACTATTAGTTTACTCTCTCCCTATATATATGTATATATATATATGTGTGTGTGTAATCTTGCTCAAATTTTCAATCGTTAGTAAAATACTTTCTATTCCTCCATTCAAGGTAGGAATCGACTTAAATTTTTTTCATATTACTTGTTTTTATGTAACTTGTATACAGTATTTATACATTTTGTTCAATACATTTGACGTATGTTAATATTTCAGTATAAAAATTATTTAATTTGGGCACAGTTTGTTGTATTCTATGTTTACAAATCAAAATTTAACTAGAAATACCTATTTCGATCAAGATGTATGTATTTTTCAATTCCTATTATAAGCTCACTCTCTCTCTATATTTATCTAGATGAAATTTTCAATCGCTAATAAAATACATTTTTTAAACACTCAATTGAGCTGAAATTTTATATACACGCTTATTTTGGATGACAATACAGTAATTTAATTATAATTAATAAAAATTAATTGATTGAAACTAATTATTCAAAGAATTACAAATACAGCCACGTTGGCATCATTTTGGGCGACTTGGGTCAAAACTTGAAAAGGTTTTTTTCCTCACATTTTGAATCGCTCATTTGAGCTGAAATTTTCTATTCACTGTTGTTTTGGGTAACAATATAATAATTTAATTACAATTAATTAAAAAATTTTACTGAAATTAATTATTTAAAGAATTACAGATACAGCACGTAGGCTTCCTTTTTAGCGACTTGGATCAAAACTTTAAATGATTTTTTTCCCTCACGTTTCAAAGCTGAACAGTTAGACAAAATTTTTATATACACGATTGTTTTGGATGACAATGCGATACTTAAATGATAATTAATAAAAATTAATTGCTACTTATTGTTGTGATTCTGTCATATGTATATACATATTTATTTTAATTGTAACTATTTAATAAAAAGTAACTAAAATAATTTTTTTTTGTTTATTTAAGCAGGAATTGACTTAAAAATATTTTTTTATATTACTTGCATATGATTTCACTGGGAGAAAAAATAGCACAAAATTATTTTTTCTAATAAACGAAATTGATGACGGTCACATGATAAATGGAATCACGTTTCTCCATTGAGTTCGAAACTGACTTTAGACTTGTTCTTATTCCATTTGTCAAATTTAGATAAAATTTTGAATTTTGTTAAGAAGTTCAAATACTAAGATTCATCAAAAGGTTTTTCAAAATTAAAAGAATTATAATACACATGTATATTTAAAGCAAGTGAATTTTGCGTACCAGTGTGCATTATTATTATTGTCAAATTTGTTTTGATAAAAGAAAGTTTCCACGTGCTAAAAGTAAAAATTGGCAACAGCAAAGCACTTGAATTGGTTGCGTGGAAACAAGCGATTTTACCATGTTTTTATTAACTCGCTTTCCTGTCTGTCCGGGTGAAGTTTTGTAATTGATTTTTTACTAACTTCCCGATGAGCTAGTGACTTTAAATTTGGACCATAGTTCAGAAGTAGATAACAATGCATGAAAATGTTAAAAAAGAAGTTCTAGTCTCGAACCCGGGCCCTCGAAGAGGCGAGTCCGGATTTCGACAAGGGCCCCGTAACTCCGGAATTTACACGAATTTACACGAACAAAGACCACCTGTTGATAGCAGGGTCGAGTTGTGTCTACGTATGCAATTTCGTGGCTCTGGGGTCAAAGAGGGGCCCCCAGGATACCAAGTATTTTTATTAACTCGCTTTCTTGTATGTCTGTCCTGGTGGAATTTTGTAATTGATTTTAAACTAACTTTCCAATGAGCTAGAGAGACTTGAATTTTGGACTATAGCGCAGAAATGGATGAAAATAGTTATAAAAACATGGTACATAAAAAAAATTTTATTAAGAAAATTATTTATTGTTTTATTATTTATCTTGTTCCTGTGGCATCACATGAATTATGAACTGATTGACTGTAAATAAGCGACTGTAGTTATCATGGGATTATGACGTTGCCTAAATTTAGCCTATTAGATTTTACACAACGGTATATTTTGTATGTTTTTTCTATCAAGGAAAATTTCTATTGTTTGCGAAAAAAGATTCCCATGTGATATTTTATGTTTTCTTACGAATAGTTTTTTTTCTTTCCTGTATCCTATAAACAACAAAAAAAACAACAACAAAAAAAAAAAAAAACAACAACAAAAAAAAAAAATTTAGACAAATTATTTGTTTAAAATTTTTTTAAATTCATAAAAGAAAAATAAAAGAAAATTTTCATTTTTGCCACGAATGAATCTCAAAAACATGAAACATAACAAAGAGAAACCTCCCATGCGATGGCAAAGAGTTAAAAAAGAAACACACAAATATACCTGAGCCGTTATAAACAGAAAACTTACACATCCCCCCTCCCCAAACATGGCAAAATGCCATGACATTTGCTTCTCTGTGGTCGCCAAGCAAAAAAGAGGTCTCATTACATGCGTCATCGAAATCTCAGCTGTCCCATCCATTCTCCACTCATTTTTAATTAGTAGATTTGTTAGCGCTGGGCCCTTCCTAGGAAGAGATGTTTTTTTAATGAAACCGCTGGGCAATTTGGAGCATCGCGGTATCTTTTTCTAAATGTAATTGTTCCTAACCTTCGACAAAAAAATAACGCTGTTCTGACTTTTTAATTGCCGTATGTGGGTTGTATAAATGATGTACATAAATCATCATTCATAAATTGTAAATAATCGCTGAGAGATACTGTCAAATTTAACCACCATGGCTGATACATACTACTTCAGTGACTGCAAAGTAGGAAAAAAGTTGACCTTAAATTATTTATCGTTCTTCTGAAGCAGTATATCATTTTTGTGTGGCATACACGAATTGTTTTAGTGTTAATTATAAATTATAAGGAGTGAGATATTCTCTCATTCCCGCCTAAAGCTGTGGGAGGAAGAAAGGAAGACTATCCATATCTAATAATAAATCTATTTATTGATCACACAATTTAACAACACCGTTCAAGTAATTTCTACGAGAAGAGATATTCTCAATCTAAGCAATATGGGGCTTAATAACGAGATGTGCGAATTATGAGAAGACTTAAATATATCGATCCTCTTAATTCAGGATCAAATCTACTGTCCCAATTATCTGGGCACTCAATTGAACTTTAGTAACCAATCGTCACTTTA
This sequence comes from Trichonephila clavata, assembly GCA_019973975.1. Taxonomy (NCBI): domain Eukaryota; kingdom Metazoa; phylum Arthropoda; class Arachnida; order Araneae; family Nephilidae; genus Trichonephila; species Trichonephila clavata. Next base: position 304,298 of record BMAO01012292.1, read on the forward strand.
ATTCTTTCACCTACCAAATGTTAGAAATGCTTTTGTAAAATGGTATAATACCTGATTAGTAGCAATCTATCCTACCTCCTCATTTTCTCTCTCTCTCACTAGCTTGAAAACCTAGATTATATATAGCCGACCTAATCTGAATAATCATGGTTTCTTCTTCAGAGGGTTGGTTGTGAATAAACTCGAATTGTTAGACCAAAGATTTCCCAAGAGGATTAAGGAAAGGACGCGGAGAGATCCGTCACAAAATCAGATTATTTGATTTTTTTAAGACTTTCAGTTATTAGTTATGAGTTGCATGTTTGATTTGGGAGAGGCTTGAATTGACGTTGCTTTGAAGTTACTCAAGTGTAAGTGGTGATGAAAATTTTTTTTACATCAAAACGTTACCTAATTAGAAGTTTAATATCCCTGAGTACCTAATATCCCCGAATTCTCTAAAAGACTTCGTGGAAACTTTGCATATTCTTGAGGATAATTTTTGATTTGCGTTTTCTGATTGACGACTGTATTGTTTGATCTTAAACAATATTGATTGTTCTCTACTGAACTGTACAACAACTGTAACGTTGATGAGCCATGGACAAACTACTCGTCCACTCTCACAGTTTCTTCTCCCGTTGGTGTGATGTGGTAGTTAGGAGAGAGGAGATGCCAACTCTCAGGTGTCGTCCACGTCACTTGACCATGGTTCAAAATTACGAGGTCCGTCGCCAAAAGCCCTCGTGTAGCTGAACAGTGCGACATGCGTTAATATTCATTCACTCACTCACAGTTTCTTAAAAATAAATAGTAAACAGAAATTTCCAATTTTATTGTTTTGACAAATTCATTTAATGATTAATATTAAAAACTCTTATAGAGTACAATAAAACCATCATGTAGCTGCAAGGGCGGCTTTAATCCTATCAAATTAAATTCCTTTTAACTGTTATTGATTTATTACTTCCACACAAATAATTGAACAATAGGACTTTAATTTTTCGACTGTAATTTATGCCTGCACATCGGAAGGCGTATTGATTTATTTATAAAAATGTCAACGCTTGGAATATTGATGTCACGATTGAAACGTCATTCAGTCTTACGTTTGAATAGCGCATACTGTTGCTAAAAGCAATTAAATTGCGCAAGATATATTTGCGAAACTTGTTTCCTCGATTGGGTTGGAAAGAGAAAAAAGGCGTGTGTATGTTTTTATTATTATTTTCTCAGCTGAAGATAAGAGGTGACAGTTTATATGTGAAAAGTATTTTATGATGATAATAATAATAAAAATTTCTCCAAAGAAGGTATTTCAAGGAAACTGTTTCCAAAAATTATTTAAAATTTAATTTTGTTGAGTTTTACTTAGGAAACTTAATTTTAATTATATTTACATTTTCGAAGAAGTTTATTTATGTTTTGTGCTCATTATAAACAAATAGAAAAGCTGTTACGAACTCGAATTAAATTAAATTTAAATAAATAGATGCCGATGATGTTGAATTGATGTTGAATGGGAAAAAAGATAATAAATTCCGTTTTTTATGAACATTTTCTCCGAATTTATTTGTGTCTCAATAAAAACAATTACCGTAAAATCCGGCGTATAACGCGCGCCCCCCTTTTTTTACGAAGGAATCTAAAATGTTTGTGTACAATGACCTTATCTTTTAAAATAATTTTTTAAAGGTAATATCCCAGGCTTTTGAAAAAAAAATGTAGCATACTTCTAGAACAACCCTTTAAGTTCATTAGATATGTCATTTCTTTTAAATAAACAGCATTCCGATCTATACAGAAGTCAAATTTTATTATGCTCATCCCTTTTTTTTATTTTTGAAGCTCTCATTTTTATACCCGGCGTATAACGCTCACCCGTAAATTTCGATCCTATTTTCTGTGTTAAAAGTGCGCGTTATACACTGGATTATACGGTAATTCTTAATTTTTTCCCTTATACATGTATGTTTCTTTCTTGTAATGTTTATTATTAATTATATGTATAATATTTTATAACATTTACAATTCATATGTTTAGTATACTGTTACTTAAAATAGCGGTCGCCAACCGGTGGTTCATGGACAATTGTTGATACATGAAAATTTTTAAAGGTCGCAAAAAGTTGGGACATTATTTATATTTTTATCAAAATTCAGTTTGAAAAGGACGAGTATCAAAACGGATTATGAAATATGGATTATAATTTTTAAAAATTTTAGCTTCTACTTTTAGCGAAATTCTCTCTGAGTTTGGCAACTTTTTAGCTATTTTTGCAGATGTATCTAGCGACATTCGATTGTGAAAGTTGGCAACTAAAATAATTGGCTTCATATCACTTTTGTTTGTTGATGCTGCTTTACGTAGCTAGTTATGTTCATTCTATTCCTGAAGCTACTTTTCAGAAACGTGAGTAGAGATATAGAGGTATTTTTCTGTTTTGCGGAGGACCGTAAAAATGCAACAAAAATCGCCAAATATCAGTAAAAATTTATTAATTGTGGTAAATCAACCACACAATACAGGAGTTTGAGTGCTTATGGCGCGTGTGCGTTTTTTTTTTCAAGGACAACTTTGAAAAAAAAAACATCTTATTTTTGTGTTTGGTGTTTAATTTGGCGAAAAAAATAATTTAACCGTCGCCAACGATCCCTCGAAACGGAAAAGTACCGATGTAAATACAAAAATGACAATAGCGTTATAATGGTCAATCTGTGGTCATCCAAATACAAAATTATACGTTTAATGGCCACGCTCTAAAGGTTGGCGACCGCTGATTTAAAATGTTTTCAAAATATGCTTCACTTAAATATTATTGTTAAATCTATGAATTTTCTAAAACCTTTCTGCAACAAATATTGGCAGATGTGTTTGAGGAAATTGCTTTCTGATTCAAATGAGCTACTGAAAAAAAATTATATCGATGATTTTCCATGAGATAAGCAATCTTTTGATTCGATAAAATAATCGATGTATTATAACTTAAAATAGATGTGCAATCTTATTTAACTACATAAATAACATTCCACTACATGTTTCATTGTTATCTCATAAACAGAGATGTAATCTTGGGACACCCCTAAGAGGGAAGAACGATATGGCTTAAATCGATTGTTTATCCACTGCCTAACCTTACCGTGATCGATCCAGGCCAATAATAGCTTTGACCTTGAATTATCCAATCTCGCATCGTAATTCTCCTCTCAGAAATTCCCTGAAACCACACCTTTATTTAAGACTATCATTGAACAAAACTTTTGTGTACCGTAGTTATCTATCATCTGAATCATTCTTGAAAAACATTTAATTTTTATTCTTTATAAGATAATATTGCTAAAAATATACGGCGATTTGCCTGTTTTGCTTTTCCTTATTGTAACCCTATCGTTTCTTCTCTTTCAGAAGCCTGGATGGGAGTACCCGGAACCAGCTACACCCTCGTCTCACGATCTTTTGGACGCCAACACTATCGTCTGCAATGGCCCGGCCCTGCCCTGATGCGGGAGATGACCGGGGGATAGCCATCAGGGCGTGGAACACCATCCTGAATGCATCCCTCTCTTTCACCCTTTCTATAATATAGTACCGATGTATTTTTCAACAAGCCTGCTCCTATAATCTCACACATGCACACGTGTGTAGCAATCACGCACACTTTTTTTCCTTTTCTATATTTCCCTTCAAATTCAAAAAAATATTATTTTCTTCAAAGCCAAACGGAACGTTACCTTTTTTTGTTACCACACGTCCAATCCATTTTTCACGCACTTGTGGAACGGGAATGGTTTTTTCACGAAAACAAGCTGCTTAACAGAAGGATAAGGGCAAAATAATACGTTTTTAAAAAAAATCGCGGCTCTTTCTTTCCATTCTGAATCTTTTTCCATCTCGAATCCAAAAACGTGCAGAGCGCTGAATTGTAACCGAAATTACTGCATGTACATTTTAAAACTCATTCTATAACTTTTTTTTTAAAAATAAAGTACATCCCTCTTTTATTATTATTATTTTTTTAAATCTCTTCACTTTCTTGGGGTAATAACCGCATTTGGTTAATCGATTTCAAATGTAGTGCAGATGTGATATTTTTGGAGTCAATGGCTACACAACGGCTAAGCATGGTGGTTTCTCGAATATTATCCATCTACGTAAATCTCAAAAATAAAACGAGAGGAAAAATATATACACTTCATAATTTTTATTAATATTATTTAGTTCATCATATTTTATTCATCCATTTACTTAAAGCGAGTTTTTCATCGTCATCTGATATATGATACCACACTTTCTCATCATGTAATACACTATTACGATTTTTGTCGTGCTATTTTCATACGCTTCATGGAGGTGACGTCAGTAAGTCACGTGTTTGGTATCCTCGGCCTCAGACTATGTACACTACGCCTTATATGAGAATAATATATATAGAAAAATATATGCCTTTTTCGAATGGCACATGGATGCTTGCTTATTATATAATCTTTGGATCTGCTAATGCATTCTTTTTTCTATCTCTGGAATATATATAGTAGTTTTTGAATTCGAAAGACCATCATGTAATGCCTTTTACGGAGAACAACTAAGCGATCTAGTGTTATCGAATCTTTCAGTTTAAAGTGTCCTGCTATCAAGTTGAAGATGAAGCAGAGATGGATGCCGATGGAATTTTGTCATTGTTACTTTGTTGCAAAAGAAAGAAAAGTCAAGCAAATTAAACAACTAAAATAAGAACGTTGTCATTGTGTGCTAAACCAGCGGCCGGATGTCCGCTTGCTTGTGTGGGATTCTTCTTTCTTACGATCATTTCCTCAATAAATAGTTGAACGATTATTTTATGTTGTTGTCATTGCTTTGTTTAATAACACATGTAAGTATTGATTAACTCAAAACCACCAACTAAGTGAAGATTGACATTGTTCAACTACACGGTTATTTCTGTTTGAATCTATCACGATTCAAATAAATGTCTTCACTATTTCCAAGATCAGATCATCTTTATCTGATAAACTACTAATGAGAAATCAGGTACCGATTCTATTAGCCCAGGGATACTCAACCCATTTTTCTGCCGGGTGGCATACATATGTTAGTTATAGAATTAATGAAGGGGGGGGGGGGTAATGCTTTAAGACCAAGATAACATAGAAAATTTAAAATGTGGAAATTGATCAAAATATTAAAACTCTTATTTTGCTTATTTTTAATTATTATTTTTTAGATTTTTGTTTTTATCATTAAATTTTTCTATCTTGGAAGCATTTAAGTTCCTTTTCACGATTTCTGCATCACTTTCACATGATTAACAATAATGTAACAAATTTCATAGGATGCCTTTGTTACCTCTGTGACATTATCACTGACAAAACACTTTTTCGCTGTTGTAAAGATTGTTCAAGAAAACCTATTTATCACCTCTCGAAGGAAATCTTCGAGAAAAAGTATCATTGAATGATTCCTGTTTATAGGTATTTTTTTAAATATAACACTTTCGTGACAAATGAAACAATTACTGAACCATGCTTGTTTTTCACTACAAAATAGTCAACTTCCCAATCGTCTTGAAACAATCTATTTTCTTCGAATGTTTTTCGCTTGCAAGATGTGAAAGATAGTTAAAAATTAGTTCCTCTCATAAAATGGTCGCTACTCCACTGTGTCTATTATCACTCAGAAAAAAATATGTATATAAATTCGCACATATACGACATCGACACCAAAAAGCAAAATTGGTATATCTAGTTTTTTAACAAAGAATTTCTCACCAAATTTTCATAAATAAATGAATTTCTCAGAGCAATGGGTCATGACCGGGCCACTTAAAAAGACCCGTTGGATCGCATGGTGGCCCGTGGGGCACAGATTGAGTATCGCTGAGCCTGTCGACCACATTTTTGCCAAATCAAAAACTGTCGCCAAATACACCAAGCAAAATAACGAAAAAATAATAATAAAACTCTCGCGTATGCTTGCTTACGCTTTATGAAAACTTTCCGGTTCGTCAAAATTTTATAACAAAATGAATTTATAGTTCAATAAAAACTTCTATTTTAAATAAAAAAAAAACTTAAATAAGTAATTGGGAATCATTACCCACTACATATTGGTTCCAGTCGAATATAGCGCCCGCAATTCATTACCCAACAGGTCACAACACTTCTAAAAAATTCTAATATTTAAGCTTAAAAGAGAGGTTTGTAATAATTTTCATTGGAATAAATTGACATCGCCAAGATGCAATGAAATAGAGTTTTAACACGCATATAGATAAACGCTTTTTTTTAAAAAGTTTTATTTTTCTTCTCGTATACTTTGCAAAAACTGATTACAATTTATAAATTTTAAGAACTTTCCAAGAAACAAGTACAACGATAATTTAATACTGGTCGCAGTCAATAGCAATAAGTCCAAGTCTTTTTATTTTCCAAATATTGCTGAATCTTTTTCAACTCTACATGCGCAGCGGCATTAGATTCTATGTTGTACATTGATGTGAATGCGTAAAATCAAATTATCGGTTTTATTCTGTATTTGTATGAGCTTATTATATACATATTAATTTAAATAAAGGAAATAAGCTGTTATTCATTTCAATATGTTTCTTGAACAGAAATATACGTAAAAATTATTTACATTAAATTCCTTTATTTCTGTTAGGGTAAAATTTCCTTTGAAAATTAGATTATTTCTCATAATAAATTCAAAGTTACGAAATCCGACACTTGGGATCTCTCGTGACGGTAATTGGCTAAATTTATGTGACGTCATAGTCACGTGATGAATGCAATTACGCGTTTTCAGCTTATCAGTTCATGCGCCTCTTTGTTGCCAACTTTTACTTTTTTACAGAAACGTTCTTTTTTGGCTAATAAAAAATGCACTTAATTCAAAAATATAGTATAAAAATATTTTTATTATGAAAAACATTTTCAAGAATCTTAATATTTTGATATTTTTACCCAAATCTTTAAATTTAAAATTTTATCTGGATTTTAGAAGTGCAGCAATAAATACAAGTTGAATATCAGCTTTGAATTCAACGAAAAAGTACGCGATTACATTTTTTGAGATCATCACATGAATTTAATCCATTAATACTGACAAGCCTCTATTGCAAGGGTATTGCAACCTTGTAGCTGTGGTGCTCCAAACCACTCTCCCAATGTGATTCAGGATGCCTAACAGTCGGAAATATATGAAGCAATTCGATTCCCACACGGAGAGTTAGGGAAAAGAATTCAAATACATAGATTTAGAGTTTATTATACACTAATTATGCATCATTTAAAGATATTTATATTAACGTAAAAATGAACACATAAAATACACAACACTACTCCTAAATAAATCAAAAATGCAAATAGTATATGTATGATGTATTATGTATCGTTTAACCTATTTATTAAAATAAGTAGACATCATAAAATATAAGTTTCTCTTCAATATAGTTAAATAAAAAATATATAAATTTTAATGTGAACTCTTTGTCCTCACATTGCTCAACTTAACATCGCTATATCAGCGTCATGATTTCTGACTTTCTATTTGACACGATTCTGAATGTTAAGTCATTAAGCAAGTCTTCTTTGTGGACACAAAAATATGTTTCATGTGAGAAAATATTTGCTCATATAGATAAGTATAACCAAAATATGAAAGCTGAGCACGTGCAACTTTCTTCTAACACAATTCAATTTGTCTAGCAATGACATCCAACAATTTAAAATAGCTGTAGATTTATCGTTAGGGTTATCTTCCAGATTATTTTATAATTGCGAAAAAAAATTCCATACATCTAAGGGTGTTTGTTTAATAAGCTCCATTTTTTTTTCAAACGGAGCCGGCACGGGTTGGTTCTGCTGGCTGTTTGAGGACTCATTGACCGTTGGATAAAACGCCACCAGTTACGATTACGAGGTCTTGGCTGTCGGTGAAGCGACAACGCTATTAGTAGCTGCTGGCTTAGCTCTTGCAAAAGTTGTCTTTTTCATCGACTCCGAAGCTGCAGTTCTAGCTTTAGGCAGTAATACACTAACTGACTGCCTTAATACAAAATTCAGTGCTGAACTAAAATTGCAGAGCTAATCTCATATGGCTGGACTTACAGTGGGTTCTAAGTCTTGTTGAGATCCCCGACAATGAGAGAGCCGACCAACAAGCCAAGTAGGGAGCCTCAAGCGGTAGTTCCCTAGACCCTCACAAGAGCTAAGAGCAATATTTCCACATACATTGACAAATGTACTGCCGTGACCCAAAACCCCAAGAGCCTTGGAAAGCCATGAGAATCCCTAACCACAATGAGTCCTCTCCCGAGGCACCTAAAGAGATCCGAGGCCGTTGCCCACTTTCGCCTAACAACCAGACATGACTTTTTGAGAGCATGCCTCCACTGGCGTGGCATGGCTGCTGACGAGGCCTACCCGCTCTGCCGCCATGACAGAATGGATGGCAACCTCCTGTTTCAATGCCCTGGACTTGATGAATACCCAACCAACGTCAGTTGGTATTGAGAGGCATGGCGTCAAATGATCAAGAAGCCAAGCACAGGCGTTGAATAAATAAATAATACGCTCTGTTTCAAAATCATCGACTTCAGTCCCCTCAAAAATTAAATATTTGTAGAGTGCCACTGAGAATTGTACCGCGTGCCAAAGGTAATGCCTATTTTAGACAAATTATTATTTTTTAAAATTAAATTCCACCTCTTAGCCACAAATGACGTCTACCTCGTCCTCTTCTTCTAGTGTAATATAGTCTAGCCAAAAAAAAAAACTTTTTTTTTTAATGCTATTGTGGTTTGTAAGGATACCGTGCCTATTGGGGTAGATCCTTCAGAAAAAACTTACTGTGAAAACTGTTCTTTGGTTTTGAGAGGAAGGAGAAAATAAAATAAAAAATTAACTTGTATGTTAAGTACTGCCTCTAGGGGAATGAAAATTAGGGGTATTTTGAGTTTTTTTATGGTAAGAAGTCAAAGCAATTTTTATTAAAGGAAAACAAGTATTTTAGTGCTTTTCTAAAATTTATGCGATGAGAAAACACCTACTAAATAGTTATAAGTCAGAACATCAGGTACATTATACAGATTCCTTCGTATTAAATTTTAAGAGCCTCCTTTCGAAATTGTAGTGTACGATAAAACGGAAAAGCTTGGATCAGATATATTCGACGATGCGAGAGGGGGGGGGGAGAGCTCAGATTATGTATGAAATGTTGCTATATACATTGTACTCTTCTCAGTGCTCATTTATCAATAATCATATCTTTTAGTTATTTATATTGTTGGAAAATTACCTTTATTTTGATTCTAAAACCATCTAACAAAAATTTGTCTTTTTCCATTTTTTTTTCGAAAATGAACCATTTTGTGACGTCATTAAATTTTAATTACAGGAAATTAAATTTATTTTTTTCTCTAAATATCTATACCATAGAACATCTTTTCGTCATAGGTAGGTTTCAGTTAATATAATATTTTTTTATCCCTGTGTAATCGTGATTCACCCTAATATCCAGTCCAATTGATGTGGCTAATTTTAATGTAATGAAGAATTAGTATTAATTTTTTTTTAAAAAACCTGGCAATTTATTGTTATATTATTCTCTATAAAAAAAGTTTAGTAACTCATAGCCTAACGGTCAGTATCGTTCCTAGGAAATGTTTGAAATTTATTGCCCAATGAGCAATCGTATTCACAATGGCTTATCGGAAACTATTAGGGGCCCCCTTCAAAGCCAGGTTTGGGGCCCCAAGGCGGATCTTACAATGGGTATGTACTTGGTATCAGTCAGGCTTTGGGCCTTTTAGAATCCTGCCCCCCCCCGCAATGTAGGGGTGTACTTTACGCCACTGCGTGTTTATAAAAATTGAATAAATCATTGGTGGATGATCTGCCTGGTGTCCGAAAAGTACGACTACACTTTTAAATATTAATTACGAATAAACAAGCAAAGATATATGTTTACTTACGGTTTTTTATGTTCATAAAAAAGACCAACATTGGTTCACAGTACTTTATTGTTTAATTTCAATATGCGCACTAATAGCAGCGCTCAACACATCGAATCTATGCGAGGTTTGTAGTCACGTTCTATGAATCATTGTTGGGTCAACGATCTGAATAGTCACTGTAATTTGACTTTTCTGTTCATCAGTGTTAGGTATTGGAAATTGGTAAACATCGCTTTTCACGTATCCCCACAAGACAAATTCCAAAGGTGTCTTGTCTAGAGATCTAGATGGTCACAGTATTGACCTCCTCTTCCTATATATCGCCAGGGGAACTTTTCATCTAAAACCTTTCTTGCTTCCAAACTCAGTGGGGTGGTGCCTCATTTACGCTGTACATGTGTTGCAGACAGTGCCGATTTAAGCTCATTTCGGGTCCAGTTAGAAGAAGTTCTACAGGCCCTCTTGCCACTGGCGGATTGAAATTTATAACCAGAAAATCTGGTTAAGTCCAGCTTATATGGGACCCTGGAAGCCCGCCCCAAGCGCCCAATGGATAAACCGGTTGCAGATTTAAATTCGATAAACTATTCCACAACTTGAACTTGTTCTTGCGTTAAAGCTATTCTGAAACGAGATCTTTGCAAAACGTGGACTTTTAGCAATCTACATTGCATTTCATTAAGGTATCCAACTACCCTAAATTGTGAATTTTGACAAATTTTCACAAATCTTTATGATTTTATTTTATAGGACACCTTATTAGCTTCATAAATATTCCAATTTTATTACTTTCTGTTCACTAGAACAAAAACTACAAGTGTTTTAGTAAAAGCAATGCCATTGCCTTAAGCAAGATATGTCATATTTCAAAACGCGTTTTACTCGAAATGTGTCTTTTTGAAAATGCTCAAATGGGGCCAGCGATTGCTAAAAAAGTTTTGAAAATAATTAACTGAAATTTTTTGTCTATATTCTGTATAATAGTAGAAGTGTTTTAACCTTCAGATGTATCAATCACTGTTTTAGTACAAAATTTACAGTCCCTTATGCGAATATAATCACTATTTTTTTAAGCAATTTCATATAACTGGGATAAAGTGCTCTAGTTTTTCTAAAAATTAAAATATCTCCTATCCTGAAGGTCATTTCAAAAATGAATAGCATAAAAACACATCAGAATTGAAAAATTGAGAATTGGTTCCTAAACTTTTGGTACAGATTGGGCCCCGTTTGTTATTTTTTGTAAATTTTTACCCGTGTTTTTCCCCAGCTTAGTAACAATGGGCAAATTTGTGTCTCTTCTTAATTTAGCATATTTTTTCTTAAAATGTACTAGACAAATCTAAAAACAACAACGAAAAATTTCCATATCTCCAATTTTTTTTTAAAAAAATTGTCGCAAGTAGTCGGGTACTTTAAACTAAATTTAGTCTTTTCTTTATATGTACAAAACAATAAAAAAAAAAAAAAACGCTAGAAAATCTTCGTTTATTTTTAATTCATTTTTTAACGTGCAGACATACTTTTTCGGGTACTTCTTCTTTATATTATTCACAAGAAGTTTGAAAACGAATGCCTGATGATCAATACTAACTATCACGAAAGTTTCACACTTATACATCTAACGGAATGTCTAAAAGCTATATCCTGACTGTCCCAGGGTTTCCGTGTCTCTTGAAGGCGTCAACAAAGGCCAGGGCGCTTGGCACCTCTCTAAAACTCTCGCGCCCCACATCCCTCAAGTCATTGTCTCCACAGATTCATCTCACGAGTTAAACTCGGTTATTGTCACCCTGCCTTGGTCACGGGGGAATGAAGCACCGAGTAAATATAGAAAGGCGCGTTTATATTTTCTGCAGAGAGCGAGAAAGAAAAAAGAAACGTCTCGAAAGAGCGAAAGGAGGGTTGAGGAACGTTGAGTTATTTCGAGGCCGCGCCAAGGAATCTTCCTGGCCCGAAACACCCTTTTTGTGTATACATTTGTGCATCCCCCCCCCCTCTTCCTTCTGGTGTGTAGGGGTCGTTTTCGTGGAAATTTTTGGGAGTATATGAATCATTGACCCAAGAGTTCGGTGCATTTCTCTCTCACTCTGCTACCACGTGATAAATGGCATTGGGATTCGCGTGTTGAAGAACTTGTCGGACCTTTCCGAAAAGCAGAAGATAACGGGAGTGTTGTTGTTGAGAGTGGGAGGCTGTGGAAAACGGTGAATCATTTGGGTAAAAGTGGCGGTTGAAGGGTGTGTGGGCCATGTTTAAGGGGGTGTTTAGATAAGTCCTTCAAAAAGGTACCGCGCTTAATAGTTTGTGTTTAACAAAGAAAAAAAAATATGAAAGGTTTTTAAAGTTCTTTTTAAACTGGATAATTTTTTGAGTTAGAATTTTAACTTGTAAAATTTTTAAAAAAAGAGAAATAGAACACTTAAATCAAAAAGTTTAAATTAGTACCAATAATCGACGTATAACGCGTACTTTCAAACAAAAAAAAATCGAAATTTATTGCTATGCGTTATACGCTAAGTATAAAAATAATCGCTTTAAAAATGAAAAATAAAAAAGAGGTGACCATAAAAAAATAAGACTTCTGCATTTATTAAAATACTGTTTATTTTAATGAAATGATATACATAATGAACTTTAATTCTAGAAGTATACTATTTTTTCAAATACCTGGAATAATATCTCGAATAAGTAACTTTAAAAAAGGGGGAACACGTTATACGGCGAATGTACCTAAAAATTAAATAAAAGGTAGTTTAAAAGTATAGGTGTTTGTTAAACGCCGGAATATAGGGTACTTATTTTTTTGAGCATTTTCGTGCATTTTCCGAATTAGATGTTAATGTAAAAAAGCGCAAATGAATCAAAATATATATCTTTAAAAAAATATTGTAGATAGGAATTACACTCTGATAAGCAATTTTTTTTTTTAAAAAAAATGTTGAGTTTGAGTTATCATATTCATTCAAATATCTGTTAAACTTACAAACCTGTTTCTAAAACTTATGTTTTTAATTAGCATTAACTCTAGAAAAGTTTTTAAAACAGTTCTTTTTCAATAATAATGAATTTTAACATTTATTTGGAATTTATTTTTAATCGGTCTGCTAAGCAAAATAAAAAAAATTTTAATTTTAAATATTTTTAATAATTAATATTAATGTATAGTATAAACTAATCCAAACTTTTTAGATTTTAGGTATGTACTTGGATAAATAAATACAAACACCACATGTAACATCTATCAATTTCTTTAATTTTTTTTACTTTATGATATGCTTCAAACGGATGTAAAAATATTGGCTCAAGTGTAGTATGGGGGGACGGATATGGCAATTTTTATGTAGATATTATGGTGAGAAAACGAATTCATTTTGACTTCCGGACACCTATCGCTAAGTGAAGTAGTCTGGCGATCGATTTTGGTCACCAAAAGAAATTGACATCGTCAAGCCCCCCCCCCCCCCCCATACTACACTTTAACCAAAATATTTTTTATACGCATATTTCTTCCACAAACACATTTCTTCACTCTTCATTTTTTAAAAAATTCATTATACGATTTTTCATTTTCTAAAATCATACGGTGTAAAAATAAGTGACTTAAGGAAGTAAAAAATTATTATTTTTAGAATTATGAGCATTTTTGTTGGCTAGTTCCTATCTAAAAATCACTAGTTTTTCTTTCTTTTTAAATTAGGAAGTTTCCATCTTTTGATTAAATCTCAGCAAATTATTTGTCTCTTAAGCTGTCAATTTTTTCCCCCAAAATGTTCCAAAAAAAAGGCACATTTTTTTATTACATATAACTAAGTATAATGCTTAACAGAATGCAAAAATAGAAGAATTTTATTTAAATTATCAATTTTAAAGTTAAATAAAAAAAGTTTTTAAGTTTAATTAACACAAGGGACTATATAAATTTTTTAATAAATCAATGATTGATAAATCTGAAGGTTAAAACAATTCTACTTTTATGCAGGCCCTAAGTTCAATTAATTTATCCCTTACTATGAGATCGTCTTTTTTAGAGATTTATTTTTCCGGCATATTATTAAAGTGCAAAGTGAGACGAAATAAGGAATTCCAAGAATTTTTCCACTCTCAAATTACAAAAATTGTTTAGTTCTCGGAAAAGTCGGGAAATGAAAAATGTTGAACAGCAAATGGAAAACTCCCGAGGATTTCGCGAAGGAGGATGGCCTGGATGGTGATTGACGAAGGTTGGTGATTGGTGAAAATGGTGATTCCATCAGCATGGCGGTGCTGATGGAATGAAAAGCGGATGGAATAATGATTCTTAAAAGAAGATGAGATAAAAGTTTGCGTTGAACTTTCTATTAATATCTAGTTGAATTATCCCTTGCAAAAATTCTAAAGTGTCAAGGATATTTGGCAGCAGTCTTGAGAATATGAAAGTAATCACGCACTATTTTACAACAAACTGTTAAGAAGAATAGCAAGCAAGCAAAAAATTTTTTAACTTCAAATCTATCGAATCCTTGCTTTACTGGGGTTCTGTTTATGAGTAAGTGCAGAGCAGTGGTCTTCAAACTTTATCAACTCAAATAGCTCTTAGAATTATTTGGTGTTTTTATGAAATCCCATCTCACCCTTAGAAGAACACATATCTGAATATAATATTTAATATAGAACAACACACACGCTATAATCTCTATGAAAAAACAATTAAAAATAATGAAGTTGTTATTAAAAAAAATATATATAATTTTAATGTAATTTGAATTAATATTATTAATATATGTTTAATCTTTAACAACACTAATTTATGCTCCAAATGTCACATACCCTTGCATTATACTTAGTGACGGACATGTGCTTGCTTTTTTAACACAAACTGTTGAAGTTTGAGTCTATTGAAGTTACGTACAATTACACTTCTTGTTCTGCATTTAATCTGTTTCTATGTGTTATTTTTGTTGCCACGTACGTTGAGAAAGATTTTTCATTTAAATACGTTTTTCCGAATGACATTAAAATGTTTATAGATGTGTGAGGAAACTTCTGGTTTTCTGCATTGATTTGCAACATAAAATTTAGGAGAGTCCTTGCTAAAATTCAGATTTTAATGACAAATCTGTTGAAATGTCAATAAGTTGTTCCCTCTCTTTCTTTGGCAAACTTTCTGATTTATCGCAGCACTCGAATTTTATTTTGACTCGTTAAATCCCTGGGTATACCTTGTGGAACCCCAGGGTTCCGTGGAACACAGTTTCAAGACCACTGGTTGCACAGGAGGGTTTTTGACCGATGGTTTCGTATCCTTTATTCACTTTCATCAAAACCAATAGACGAGGTTCTCTTAAGGCATGGGTCAACTGGGCCCAGGCCCAGAGTCTCTCCCTTGGTGGGGGTCTGGTTTCGTTCTCGACTCAATCTTAATAAGATTATGATCCGGATAATTAAAATAGTTGAATATCACTCCCTTACATGTTCTCCTAAAAACAGGGAATTTCAAACTGCATGTTAACTGGCAAAAGTGTCCAGACTATTGTCCATATATAGTCCAAGGATAAAAAATCATTAACAATCCATGAATCATAATACCAATACCATGATACCAATCCATACTACCATAAGCAATCCTTCAACTCATTTAGTCGAAATGCGACCATCGGTCAAGCCTGTTTATATGAGATTGTGAGTCGTACACATTTATTTGTTTCAAATTACTATTTGCACGCGTATTTGATAATGCATGCTGTCTACTTTTAAAGATCACAGGTAGGGCCTACTTTTGCATAGGGTTCCAGGGCCTCAAAAAGACTTCTCTGGGCCCAGGGCCTCAAGAAATCTTAAGACGTATTACTTATATAATGACGTATATTTTATATAACGCTCTGCAATTCCCTTGTGGAAATGAAACAATCCAGGACACCGTAAAAATAACTTACTAGAGACCCTCCCACAAGTGCATCTGTTCCAAAAGGCCTTTGGTCCTGATTTTATTTTGTGAATGACAATGCTCGTCCACTGTGCTGTTGGCGAGCCTTTATAAAGTGAGAATACTTGCAGAATGGATTGGTTAACGTTCTTTCCTGATTTAAATCCCATCAAACATCTTTGGGGAGATGCCTGGCAACAAGATCTTATCCCCGGGAGAACATCAGACAGCTGAAACTGATGCTTCTTGAGGAGTGGCAACTCTTACCTCAAGATAATTTTCTATCCAGCATGAACAGACGGTATCAGCAACAATTGTAGTTAGGGTAGATCACATTCATTATTGAGGGACTTTGGTTTGTTGTTCTTCCTCATGTCCAAACAACGTGTTTCTAACGCTATTTTGTCAATAAGGCCTTTTTCAGCTTTGCTCCATAATGTATGCTTACAAGCCAATTTTGGTTACTATGCTTTCATCAACAAGTACTGCATTGTGTCTTATTGTGAATTCCATGTCACCCAGTTGATTTTTCAGAATCATCGCACAATCTGAAAAGTTACTTTATTTTTGCATACTAGTATATATGATGCACAGTAAAACTTGCAGTTGATTGCAACAGAATAATATCCGATCCCGTATTTGCAGATTTTGCAGTAAATTGCAACAGAATGAAAACAAGAGTACAATATATGTTTAAAACAAAAATTTGGATATGGCTTTTTGTCTCTAGACAAAGAAAAGCTTAATTTAGCTTGAATTCCCCAATTACCTCTTCATCCTCCACTTGGTAACAGAGTACTCTTGGTTCACGAGTTTTATGGCCAGCGAAGTCAACTTCTTTGAAATTCGCTGTAAAGCAGCGTTTCTCAAACTGTGGGGCACGTCACCCGAGGGGGCCGAGATAACCCTGCTAAGGGGGCGCGAGAATATTAAAAAGTCGAATGCAAAAGATTATTTAAGAAATTAATTTATGGAAAGTAAAGAAATAAAATAAATTCTGACACACACACATGACAAAAAATAAAATACACATTTACACTGATATAATATTCATAAATAGATCAAACCTGCACAATGTATTTTATAACTAACTTAACAGTACTAAAAGTTAAGAACAAGTTTAATAGTTACCAGTATCCCCACATGGATTTGTCCCATGTAAAATTATATCCAAAAATTAATATTTATCTGGATAATTTGTACGGTTTATAATTAACCCCTTAACTGCCAATTAAAAGTTACGCGACTCGCTCCCCAATACCACCGTTTTCTACATAGAGGAGGGTATGTGATGTATTGGGGAAGGGAAGAAAAGGAATAAATAAGCAAATCCTCTGAAATGAGTAAATCCTTCGCAAACACTGTCAAGGTCCTTTTATTGCATTCCAAAGCCTTCGGAATAATTTTATGGATAGCAGTGAACAAAAAAAAACGTACTTCGGAAAGACGTATATATATATCTGGGGCAATCAATTTGAATAAGCAAATCCTCTGAAATAAGTAAATCCTTCGGAAACACTGTCAAGGTATTTTTATTGCATTCCAAAGCCTTCGGAATAATTTTATGGACAGCAGTGCACAAAAAAAACGTACTTCGGAAAAACGTATATATACGTATACATACGCAATTATCACTTTGATTGAGCGAGACGTTTATATACGTCGGTGGTACTTAAAAGGTTAAAATCGTGTTGTAGCTTTTGCGTCAAAGTATAGTATTATTGAATTCAATTCAATGTGTTATTGTATTGAGTGGGGCGCGAAGAAAAATATGATGGAATATTGGTCGCAAATAGTGAAAATTTGAGAAGGACTGCTGTAAAGAATATTGGAGACTCTGATACTTAAAATGGAGAAATGGAGCTCGTACCTTTCGTGGAATAGAATTAGGAGATGGAGATACACTTCAGGTGTTGAAATGAGACTCAGAATTACTCGAAAGTTGTTTAATGTTAAGGTTCGACACCCTTAGTTCTCGAGTAGCTGTAAAATGGCGTCAATTTGAACAATTAACGATATATGAGCTCAAAATACGCCTTTTACATATACAGTCGACTCTCGCTAATTCATACCTTCCGTAATACGAACTTTCGCTAATTCGAAGTATATACTCAGCCCCTAGAAAAACACTTGATATTTCGAACAAAAATAATGCGTTTTGGTACACTCAGTATTTCGAAGTAAAATCTGTGGCCGGCCAGAATACAACACGCGATAATTCGAAGTGATATAATAAAATTCTCGACAATTTAAACACTCAATATCATGCAGAGCCCTGTAGCAAACAGGTTGGAGCTTGCATGTTTTGTGTGGTATTGTCTCTGCTTGTGTCCCCAGTAACGTAGCTCCTTTGATGACCATCGAAGTTGGCTCCGATAATTCAGACAGAAGCTAAAGTGTCAGTAAACAAAGTACTCAACCTTTTCCTTCAAATCGTGTTGAAGCGGACTTTTTTCAAGCTTCATTTATCATAGAAAAATCTATTGATAAAGTTAGATTGAATACCTTAAAACAAAAAAAAGGTTACAGATTTTTTCGTCAAAAAAACTAATTATGTACAGTGTTTATTCTCTTAATAGTTGTTTTTAATATATAAATGTATTCTTTTAATACAGGACTTTGATATTTATACTGTGTACTTAAAATAATTTTATACATATGTACAATTATTATTTTATTGCATAGTTTCAAGTTTAAATGTGTTAGAAAAAAATTTCTTTTCGTGTATTTGGGAGTTTTTTCTTACCCTTTTGATAATTCGAAGTTTTCATTGGTCATTTCAACTTTGAATTATGAGAGTCGATTGTATTTTATTTTTCGATTACTTTCATTCATGAACTTTAAAATTTAAATTTTGCTTCGACTTTCAAGTTTTTCTTGAAAAAATAAAACTTTTTTTTTTGCTTTCAAAAATGAAAGCGTATGTGTTGTTAGGATTTATATTAAATATAAAAAAATGTATATAATGCCAAAAGAAAATAACTCGGGAATTTAATTTTTGAAAAAAATCAGCACATTTTCGTCTTTATCTTAACAAACATTTAAAAACAAATTATCAAAAATGTTCTCAGTGAATTTCAACGCAAATTTTAAAAAAAAAATGAATTTAATTTTGAATTATAGCAATTTTTCCCCCACAGTCTATTTTGAGAATACCGTACTAAAATTAAAATGCAAAAAAAAAAAAAATTAAGTAATGCATCCATCGCTGCTTGATGAAGTTCTAAATAACAAGTATTTAGTAGAGCTATCAAATTAACGCACCACACATTGAAACAAGGCAAGAGAGAGAGAACTCATTCCAAATTCTTTTAGGTCATCTATTTCACATCGAAAAAAACAACTTTTAACCCATTGTTCCAAGCCCAAACTAATGTTCCACTGTTCACAGAAGAATAGTTTCGGCGATTTTAAACTCCAATCCAATCTTTTACTGATAAATATGAATAATCACTTCATACAGCCATCACAGCCGTTTAAATTAATAACCAAAAAACAACAATTGTTATTTTTGCCTTTATCGTCCAATTTATCCTAATTAGATACGCGATCACTTCTTACCGACATTTTTGTTATTTTGGTACCTCAAAAATTCAATGGCAACGCCGTTTAAAAAACGGAAGGAGCAATAAACGACAGATCGAAGGTTCATTTCAAAAATCCGCTACAATTAACGTTATAAATCATAGAGGAACCACTTTGGGTTTGTTCGAAAATGTTTATTTAATATGACCGGAGGTGTGTTACAGATTCTACGCGTGATGAATAAAAATGACGTTAAGTTCCGGAAGTGCCCATCACTAGAAAGATGCCCTTGAAGCGATATGATGCATCTGTAACATCTCGGAACTATGATGTGGTGATGCAATAGCTGAGAGGTGGAAGAGATTGTCTTGTATATGTGGCCTTTAATTAATTGTTTAGTTAATGTTGTTGATTCTGATTAAAACAGAGTCAAATTTATTTGCGCGTGAATTAGTTCTGATATTAACGTACAAGTTCTTGTTAAAAACCGAGGGTCAAGTTTATTTTTATAGTTTATCATTTACTGAAGTTTAATTGTATCCGACTGGTTGCGACAACTTTTTTTTTTTAAAAAAGGAGATATGGGGATTTTTTTTGTATTTTTAGATTTGTTTAGTGCATTTTAAGAAAATGTGCTAAAATTAAAAGAGAAAAAGAAATATTATTACTAAAATGGGAAAAAATAGGTAAAAATTGACAAAAAATAGCAAACGCGCCCATTCTGTACCAAAGGTTTTGAAAAATTTTCAAGTTTTTCAATCTAAATGTGTTGCTATATTGTTCAATTTTGAAATGACCTTCAGGATAAGAGATATTTTTTTTTTTACAAAAACTAGAGCACTTTATCTCGGTTACTATATGAAAATGCTTAAAAAGACAGTGATTATATTCACATAAGGGACTGTAAATTTTGTAATAAAACAGTGATTGATAAATCTGAAGGTTAAAAACTTCTACTATTATACAGAACTTACAGAAAAAATTCAGTTAATTGTGTTCAAAACTTTTTTACAATCGCTGACCCGTTTGATTATTTTCAAAAAAATCACATTTCGAGTAAAAACGCGTTTTAAAGTATGACATCTTGCTTAAAGTAATGACATCTGCTTTTACTAAAACACTTGTAGTTTTTGTTCTAGTAAACAGGAAATGATAAATTTGGTTTTTATAAAGCTAAAAGATGGCCCATAAAATAAAATCATAAAAAAAATTTTGTCAATTTTTGGCAAAATTCACAGTTTTAGGGTAGTTCGGATACCTCAATAGTCAATAGATACTCAATAGATACCTCGGATAGTCATAGTCATACTAACGTTAGTGGTCACGCGGGGTGACAGAAACACCCAATCCTTTTATTATTATTTTTTTTATCTACACGATGGAAAATCGCAATTGCAGAGTCACTCTCTACTTTTTAAGATATTTCAATTTTTCTCGAATAATTTGAGAAAAATCCAGTCAAACTGAACTAAAATGTTTTCAAATGTGCGTGACCTTAATGAAGGGCACAAATCAAAGACACTTTTCGCTACAATACAGGAACGATATTTGCAGGCAAAACTGTCATAGTTTAATCAATTAATTGTAGTTTTACTATCCTTTGATGATCGATAAATAGCATACTGAACTTTTTCTTGCTTATGTCTTTTTGGCAGGGTGTAAGGGAAGGGTCTTGTGGTACACTTGTGGCTTCATATCTTTCTTAATGGAGTTTTTTAGGTAGCATTTGAAAATTTTCCTTTCAACTCAAATGTTTGATCTCCATCGCTTTTCTGCAATTTACCTTCGCCACCATAATTAATATCCATTATTTCCTCATGCTTTATCAGTTTCAACTTCATCCTATAGAGATTACTGATACCATTTCTTATTTTATATTCTGTTATTTCCATAATGAGTCATGCAACACAACAATCAAAACCACTAAGTCATTCACAGGGGGAAAACGTAGCCTATTCATAGAAAATATTTTGGAACAGAAGTGTTGTGATGGTTCTATCCAAGAGGACCCTGCCTGAGGGCCTAAGGATGTGGGAGAATTGGAAGGAAGACTAGTCATACTTCAAAAACAATCTAATTTTTTCACGATATTAGCCACAACTCAGATTCAGTCGATCAGGGATAAGAGATGCACCCAATTAATAAATCTGAAGACAATTAACGAGGTGCGCAAGCTATGAGAATACTTTCAGGTTTAATAGACTTATAGAACGTCCTTTATCCGAACATTTATTATTCGGAGTGTTATGAAATATCCGTAACCGAAGTCCGGATACGTATTCAAACAGTGCAATGTTCAACAGTT